>CM073593.1:73123873-73521373 GCA_037074705.1 Zhengitettix transpicula | reverse complement strand
CCTGATGGTGGGCTATGACAAGAAGGTGGGGATAACCTACGCTCCTCTATAAATACAGGCCAGATAACACCAGACTAACACCATTTCTAGAACACAATGACAGTGAACGTCATCGGACCGTCGCGAATAAAACTATTCAAAACATTCTTTATTTTGATATATGGGTTTCCAAATATAATTTAAGTGTTATATCTCCCCTCTCTTACATTTTTTGTAAATTTTTATTAACCATAATATGTTCCGTTAGAGTGTATGTTCTTATAAACTGTTTATCATGACTGGCGTCACGATAGTACATTTACATTATTTCCGACTATATATATTACTGTTCTGTCTTGATGGCTTAGGGCCTAAAGACAGAACAGGACTACGCCGTCAGTACTATCATTAATAAATATTGTGTGTTCGTTAACTTCCTATTTCTCAATGACGCTAATTGGTAGTAACGTGTTAATTTTATCTGACTGGTCGCAATGAGCCCAGATTTGGTTTTGTACAAGGCAATAATAATAATTAAAGACGCTCCTTTTTCAGTTCTGACGACTTCAAGGTGGTCTGCGACTGGGCGCGTGCAGCTTTCTGTCCGGACGGACAACACGTTGCAGCTGGTTCCACGGATGGCGCCATCATAGTTTGGTCCATGTCTTCTACTAAAGTGGAGCACACACTCAGAGAACACGCGTAAGTGTAATACCTAAAAAAATATCAACTTCGTAACTGGACAAACAAGGAAAGATTGTGGAAGTGTCTGATGCAGGATCGGTTTCATTGACGAATTATTCTGATCGAAGTATATATGATCAGTCTCCCTACAGCTATAAAGTTAAAAAAAATATTTATAAAATCGTGAATAATGTAAAAAAATCAAAAAATCTGAGACAGAACAAAATCAAATAATATTTATTCACAATTTTGGACTTATACATATTCTACAATGATCTTTTCGTATGGTTGTCACATTGAGCCAAATCTTACGATTAGTCTAGTTTCATTACACATTTAAATAGCCTTTTTCTCATAATTTTTTAATCACGTATTTACAATCATGTGTAAAATAATAAGTATATATTTTTTATATAATTTACACACAAAATCTGATATTGAAAAATGCAAAAAATTACGGAAGTAATCGATACACCATGTGACAGTCTGACAGGCATCTTGCAACCTATAATCATTTATGCATTGTGTATAGCACACATTAAGGCAATAAATAAATTATATTTCCATGGCTTAAAAGTAAATGATTGAAATATAATTTCCATTCCATAATTCAGTACCTTTACAATATACAACATTAAAATTTTTTATGGATCAGATAATTTTTAAATTGGATAACAAACAAAAGGTACACATTTTTATCATGTTAAAATAATTTTGGTAATCATTTCTATGTTTCATAACTTTTTTAAACTTATATATATATATATATATATATATATATATATATATATATATATATACTAGCTGGGTGCCCGGCGTTGCTCGTGTACATAATTGTATAAACTCGAAAAAGTATTTAATTGAATACTTAAATATATTCCTTGAGTATTTCAGGATATAATTGTCAATTGTCACTCAGTCTTCATACATTACGAAATATTACATTGATGAAATTGTTAGCTAGACTCACAACTAATATAGCGCGAAAATTAACTTACATTTTCCGCAAGGATGGTAAAGTAATTCGTATTCTTCTTTATTACCATTCGATGGAGTATTTCTGAAGAAAATAATTCTGCTTTATTTCATTCCTAATAAAGGAAATATTTCCTTTGTTCGTTGCGTAGTAACGTCTTTCTCCCCCGTGACGTCATTGTCTCTTGGCGCGCAGTAATTTAATATTTAATGATCACCGTTTTTAATTATAATTCTTTCCGCATGTATGCTAGGCGTTTCTCACCCTCACAGTACCGTTTCTCGTATTTTGAAGAATATGTGTACCAATTTTGTTGCATTCTGTCCACGCGATAAAATTTGTATAAAGAACAACGTAAATACATACATACATACAAATATACATCCTTTTTTATTATATAGATTGTGAAAAATTAATTTGTTTTGAATATCTCCCTAATGGTTACAATTAATTATTCAACAACTCATTGGCCAGTAGTGATCTTCATTATATATGTTACGTCTATAACATATGTGTTTATTAGTAAAATACAATAAAAAAATTGAAATGATAGAAAATGTATATTTATATGAAATTAAGTTTACTGATTTTGCCTTAGTAAACTTATCGATTCTTTTTAACATTTTTTTTATTTGCTATCTTCCACAGGTCTCCTGTCATTGCATTAGCATTCCATCCCTATGGAGCTTTCATGGCAAGTGTCGATAAGGCCAAAAGGGCTGTCATTTGGGCAGATATTTAGCAGTGAACAATGCATTAAGTTTATTGTTATTGCGGATATTGATGGTGGTAGACTGTTAAAAATAAACAGCATATTTTTTAGACATAATTGTGCTGCCATTACTATTAAACATATTTTTATATAGTATTTTACGTTTCATTTGTAAAGTTTTGCTAAAACATATACCTGTCAAAAAAAATATGGTCGTATGATATGATATTTAAAATTATATTTGTCACTTATAAAACAAAAATAAATTAAATAATAATCCATAGAGAATATTGAATTCAACATTTTTGATGATAAATTTACTCATTAATCTGCTTAATATATGTTATATAGCATTTTCTTGAAATCATTAAAAGTTAAGACTATTACATTGTTTTAATCTTAAAATTATCACATTGTGTAATGTATAAATCATACAAACAGTATATTCAACTAATTTCTGATATTAAATGCTGACATTTATGCATCACATTTGGAATCCATATTCTAGCATTTCTTGCCTTATATCAAATAGACCTAATTTTATGGTTAAATACATCTTTATTGTTATTTTGGACACAAACTGTAATAATCATATTTCAATACACATCGTCTTTAAGTTTATCGTTTGTCAGTACTGCTCATGTTGATATTGAAATAAAAATATATTCATGTCTGTTCATTCTTAATTCTTTTGTGCCATTCATTGTTATTTCTGTGATACAGTTAATTACTTATTGATAATCAAATTTAGGTATTAATATTTGTCTAAATATTAGCTTATCTGGTGAATGTTTTAATTTCTGAAAATGTAGCTATTCGTTGATGTAATTTTGTAACCATTAATTTTAAATATTTGATCTCATGAATGAAATCAGATGCAGTAATTTTCCAGAATTCTCAGAAATATATCTTTTTTTGTTGCTGAGAATGGAATCCCTAGTTTATCTGAAAAGTAATGTTTTTGATAAGGTTCAAAATAAAATCATAATTAATATTCAATATTATGTTTCATTTACTCTCCAAAATTATTTTTCCGAGTACACCATTTTATTTGATGTATAATTATATTAATTACATAAATTTCATTGGATTACTTTTCAATTTGAACCTAAAACTGACTTGAAAAATTATTTACATTCTAATTTGTATCATTAAAGTAGTAAATTTATCTAAATCTTATAAGTTTTAATTATAACTGAAAGGATGTATTATTATTCCTCAGGTTTTCAGTTCCATGGTTGTGATATGTGTGATACTCATTATGTTTCACTTCTAGTTTCTGTATTGCTGAATTTATCTTTCTCTTCATTGTCTTAATATATGCTTTTGTAAATCAATTCCTAATAATGCAATATATTTCTTTTATGTGTAATGCTGTTAATAAGTGCTGTGGGTGGTGATATTTTCATTGAAAATTGTATATTTATAGATATGGCATCTTTGAACCTGGCTTATGTATGAAGGGTCTTTTTTTTAAAAAAAAAATAATACAAGGTAATGAAGTATTTTATTTGCACAAGATGTGTGTTAAAAACAATGATGTGTTCCAATTTAAAGTCCTAAAAATACACAGTATTTATTTTTTGGATTAATATTCTTGTTTATTGTATTTACAATCCCTGCAAAATAGATGCACTTCCAACAACTGAATTTATTCAGAATTGTGGTAGTGGATTTTGACTGTCCTGTGGGATATGTGATATAACTGTAGCTGCTATTATGTAAAAGGTTCACAAAGTTTTGTATGTATAGTTGTATAAAAATTACGCATTTATTACCACAGGTGATTGCAAATTATACTCCCTTTCATCCATTTTCCATAATTCTGTAATTTTAAACTATTGAAGTTTTTTTTTACAGATGATAAACTAAGGTAGTATGTGAAATAAATGTATGTTTCATTTAATTTGTTTTAGGGAACCACTCGGATGTTATCAAAATTGTTAGCAAGAAAGTGCTGTATAATGAACTGTTATTTTAACTTTTATGAAGTTTTTATAAACCGTTGTAGTGTTACTTAATTAAATATTTAAAAAGTGAGGACAAATGACTGGTCTATGTTGTGTTAAGCATCGAGGAGTGTTTATAATATCTTACAACTCTTCCTTAGACTATTGTACTTAATCTGATGGACGATTCAATTCCATTAAAGTTCTGTAATGTACATTTTGACGATGTTCGTAAAATGCCCCTGAGAACTCTTGCTTCTCTTGTCGATTCCGTTAAAAATCTCACGAATATAATTTGTAAATATTGCCCTATTGGTATCCTCAACTGTTGGCATACTTCCGTAACCCATAGGCGTGAACCTGTTGCGTGAATGTTTCTGCGGTTCTTCCGCAGGTGGAGCATAAATGAACGCAATTTCACGGCTTCTTTACCTAATTTGAGTATGTTTTGCCGTACATTAATGATATAGGAATTCTTCCTAATGTTTAACTTTATTCATTTGTATCCATTGCTTCAACTTTTAAATTTTTTTCGCTGTCGGAAATCGCGACGCCGGCCCTCAATTTCAGGTAATTCTTTCTCGCTTTACAGTTCGCATCAATAATTATTACAGTGACACATCATCATTGGAACGCGCTATCCACAAATACGTGATCATTATTTGAAAAACGTTGTTCACGAATGCCTCAATGACCCTGAAAAACGCTCCTTATTGGTTCCTAAGGGGACGTCATATTCGTAGTTGAGTATATCTACGAAAGTAAAAGTTTCCGCAATAAAAAAGTTATTTAACAATTATAATTGTAAATGGTCTAAAAGTGCTTAAGAATAGCTGATATTTCAATTTTTTCTATTTGCATATCACCGCTATTAGGTGTAAATATCTTGCGAAATTAGTGTCTTATTACCTGGCTTTCTTGATTTCAATAGTTACGTCAGCTAACGCGTAAGACTCAAAACTATCGTAACTGCATAATTGTTAGAAGAAGCTCCTGTCATTGTCAAAATTTATTACTAATATTGCTTTGTTTATTTATTCATTTCATTAAATGTTATCCCTTTTCGAATCCGGTAGGTTTCCGACACAGAGTAAAACAAATAATATATTCAAATGTTCATCTACTGTACTTGAGTTGATCAGTCGAGGTCTAATTGGTAAAATCCAATTCAATTAGTTCATAATTTACAGAATTTGTCATGATTTTTCTTTTTATGAAGTAAGTAAAGTGGTTGTACGGCATTTCTGGAATATATTTTTATTTTCTCTGCCTTAGGTTTATCTCTTCCCCCCGCCCCCCAATTTATACTAATATAATAAGCCGAATCATGGTACCGAATAATATTTTTTCTTTGTTTCACTTGTCAGATGAATTTCTGGCGAATGTTGGTCATCCGATTCGCGTCGGTTCTAGTTTGAGGGAGTCGCCGCCAAGTTGGTGTTTGCTCGTTGCCCGGCAGAGATGCAAGTTGTGTCCTCTGCGAACTTCCCTTTTTCCTGTTGTGAGGCATTGCGGTTGAGAATCCATCTTGGTGTCTAACTCCATAAGTTTACCACGGAAGTTGCCACTTATCCTCTCACGGTAGGAAGGGAACCACCGAAGAACGGTAAGCAACTTTTGTAAGCTTCGAGGAAGGTAAATAAGCCGGACATCCTTTTCCGTAAGAAGTTGAACAGAAAAAAACAACTACTTTCTTGAGGGCATTCGTATTCTTCACTCTGTCGCACCGAAAAGTACACATTGCTCTAGGGTGACAAATACGGCCTTGATATTTTCTGGAGGAAATGCGGCGTCGAAATACTGCCACATGCAGCTTTTATAAATGTAGCATCATAAGTATTCTAAGAATTGTTACTTCTTTTATCTAATGTTGTTATTATTCGATGTAATAACTAACTAATAATAGTCATAAACACCCCAAATTTAACATTTTTATGTATAAATTGATCACCAGTGTGGTAGAGTTGTCACAAAAATGCGTGTTGAATTATTTAAAAATGGATCGATTTATTTCTTTACATTAAAATACAAATTTTATTAACTTAATTCGATTTTGGGGCTTTAGATCAACTAAAAATACAATTAAATTCCATTTCGTAAGAAATGTAATGCATGGATATTTGTGGGGTTTGTTTACATAACCTTACACGTTATAGTGGAAAATTTCAGGTTGGTTGACACCTTCTGGACAATAGAATGCGGTTTCCTCTGCTTTGTCCAGACTCGTAGTCCGTTGTTCCTGGTTTCAGTTGTGAGGCATGTTCATGTTTTCCTCGATATGTTACCATATGTACAGAAACAACGCCAGTATCTAAAAATTTTCCAGAAGAACCCTAACGACCCATTTTCCCTCGCTTTTTATACGGCGTTCCCCCACATGGGACATACGTCATCCCCTGTACCCCACATGATCTACTCGATAGAGTTCTTGAACAGCTTTGGGTTTCCCAGCGTCGAGAAGTTTGTTAGAGAAAACCATTAAATGTTTGGCGGATTAACGGCTTTCAGGGGCAATTTGAAATATTTTCTGAAATAAACTAATAAATTCCACAGACAATAACTCTGACTGCGTCATGATAATTAAATTAAATAGTTGGTTGATTCTGCCTCATAAATTATGTTATAGTTCAAGGTTCTTTTGCGGTTTCGAACATCGCTCGGACCTTTCAATAAATGTCTCATCAGAGGAAAGGAAATATTAATACGGCTTCTTTTCAAATAATATTAACGTTTAAATAAACAATTTTTTTTTGTTTTCTAATGTGTTCTGTCACTGAATTATTTGAAAAGTTCACCCTTACGGTAAGCTTCCAAAACTATTCAAAGTAATATTTTCTAGGCGTTCAAAATAAATGGATGGGGAGCTTGATAGTGTGGCGTTTCGTTGAAAATCGTGAATCTTCGGCCGGTTTTAACCTGAATTGGAATACATCGGCTTCATATACTAGAATATATTCTACATTTCTACAGCCAAGAAGCTACAGAGGTTTAAGAAGTCCTGCCACATATGTAGTAGAAGAAGGGAGAAGGTGGAGGGGAGCATTGTAGTCCAGTCTTAGGGAAACACCACTATCGTTCTTAAATATAAGCCCGTGAAGACTATATTCATTCTATACACCGAGAAAGACTACTTTCTTTATCATTATATTCTTAGGAACGGGTTAGCAGAAAAGTACTTTTATCACACCATGTAGTCACAATCTCTTAACGTTGATGGATTACTTTTTACCGAACAACATATCCTGAATTTAACACAACATATTTCGTTGCGTCAATGTTTTAGAATAGGTTTTTCATTACGAAGTCTCCAAAACAAAGGCTCGTGATGAACCGAGCTCCGGAGTACCCCCACTACGAATAGACCATTGCGCATATTACGTGCACACGTCTAGAGTTATACTTGCCTACAATTGATGTTCTTCTTTGATATAAATTGAACTATTTAGAATATAATATAATAATATTAAGGGTACCGAAGTTATAGAGGTGACACTTTATCGGAGTGCGGACGCAAATTGCTGAAGTTAGGTGACGTCACCTGCATTCATAGTAGAATAATAATTTACTTTATCACTTATTTTACTCAACCGTCAGAAATAAAATTTTTACGACAATTTTATTTTACGAAACACCGAAGGGAAGCACCGCGGCGGTATAGAATGGCAATGTCCTGAAAAACGACTTTATAAACAGTTAAGATAAATATTAATTGCATCATAGACGTGGCCATGGGAGTATACAGCCACCAACAGATCTCATAAACTATTCGCCGCGAATATCCTTGAATCCTTCAAACTCAGTCATTTTTAGACTGTCTTTACGACTGCTCGATTAATAGCAGGCTATTTCTGTCAAGTTTACAATAATTAAATCAAATGACATGCTGGCATTTTAGAAAGTTTGTCTATTGATCCTTAAATGTTGCTCAATATTATTAAGTTTTTATAAACTGTGTTCCAAAAATTGTTTCTTTTGTCATAGGAGCGTGAAATCCGTTATTGTATGCCTTCATCAAGAAATGACGCCTGTGATGAAATCCAATTCACAGCATCGTCATCACTTAAATTCTTTTCCCAAAGGAATTTCTTCAGATGAAGAAACAGATGAAAATCGATTGATGTACTGGAGAGAGGTCATCAGTAATTCTCTTGGGAACACATCTTGAGCACAATTTTCAGTTTCCTATGCGTTCCGTCACGATTTTGTAGATGACTGGCATTTAAATTTGTGTAATATGCCTACACAAAAATGATATGGAGAAAATTCTGCCCATGTGAAATGTTTTCTCCTACGGCTTGCAGCAAATCATCCGTGATCACACACGGTCGGCCGCATCGAGGCTCGTCATGCACATTTTCACGACATTCATTAAATTGTCTAATCTGCTTCTTCACCATTCAGTCACTCATTATTACTTCTCCATACATCTCATTAAATTATCCGACGAATGTTTGCTAGCATAAAATGCGTTGCATTAAAGAAACGAATCACTGATTGGACTAGACAGTAGGCGGGTTTCCCGATGATCGGAGGATGTGATCGCACGTGCTCAAAATCGCAACTGCAGCATCAAAGTATTAAAACGGTACTTTAAATCAGCCCTCGTATATAACAAATACATTATAATTATAATATTGTTGTTATATTTAACTTTTTAATAAATAATGTTTTTTTAAGTGAAACTTCACTTTCCTCGGCAGTGAAGATTTTAAATCACAAATATACATTTTTAAGTGTCTGCAGTTCGATTCCGAATTGTTCCTTTTTCTCTCCATTAAAAAATGTCTCCATTTAATATAAAATTTTTCAAGTCTTATAACTACAATTATGTAGTAGGGAAAAAAAGCCTGCGAGAGAATCTCTCTCGCAGGTGACATGCAAGGGATTTTCTCTCGCAGGCAGAACCTTGTAAGAGAAATACGAAGGGGCTACCTTTGGGTATGCCTTTTCCTCTCCGTTTTTGAACTAAGGTTCCCACAAGCCAAGGCACCTGGGTCTGTTTTGAGAGGTGTATGTTCCGGGGTCGCAGACCTTGGGAATACAGTAAGAGTGTTCCGCTATTCCCATTGAAATAGTCGGCCAGCTGCCTCCTAAACTGGTCGAGGCACGGAGAGGGGAAAGCTGCGACCCCACAGCTAACCCCTCTCGCGCCATCGGAAGGGCGTGGGACAAGTACCCAATGCCCGACCTACCTGATGCAGGTTTTTCTAGGGTCTTCCCTGCATTTCTTTAGGCGAATGCCGGGTAGGATCCTTAAACCATAGCCCGGGGGCCCTAGTAACCCTTGGCTACCTTCCTCTACCATTCCGCATCCCCCCTTTCAAATCCCTTCCTATTCTATTAAAGGGGAGTTGCCCAATTTGGATTACCCTCATGTAGCCTGTTGCCCTAAAAAAAAAATAACTACAATTATCAGAGAGAGCTCTGACGGAGGCTATTTTTGGGGATGCCTTCACATTTCTCTAGTTTTTTGAACTAAGGTTCCCACATGCCAAGGCACCTCGCCCTGTTTTGAGAGGTGTATGTTCCGGGATCGCAGACCTTGGCCATACAGTAAGAGTTGTCCGCTATTCCCATTGGAATAGTCGGCCAGCTGCCTCCTAAACTGGTCAAGACACGGCGAGGGGATAGCTGCGACCCCACAACAAACCCCTCTGCTATCAGAAGGGCCTGAGACAAGTACCCAATGCTCGACCTTCTTGATGCAGGTTTTTTCTAGAGTTTTCCTTGCATTACTTTTAGGCTAATTAACGGGTAGGCTACCTTCCTCTCCCCTTCCGCATCTACCTTTCAAATCCCTTCCTATGCTATTAAAGGGAAGTTGCCACCTCGTGGATTACCCTCATGTAGCCTGTTACCCTAATTTTTTTTAAAAAAAAATAGCTACATTGGCTAATAACATTATTAAAAATGTATAGGGATGAAGGACTACACTTATTTAATTATTAAAAGACAGTATTCACAAGGAATTAGTATTCCGCGTTTCTTCATTAATAATTCAAAACTTCTCCTTGCACGTCTCAGTATTGTAATTCTTTTTTAAAAAATTGCCTGCCTTTTTTCAATAAAAAGTGCACAAGGTAACGTGGGAAGTAGATTTCAGAAAGGAAAAAAAAATGGGTTAAGATATGTTTTACGTCTCTTTTGGATTTTGACCGATATTTTTCTAGCAATTATCTCGTTTTCAGTCACAGGTTAGAATCACATCTAGATATTTTCGGCGACTGTAACCGACTTTCCTACATGATGATTCACTTGTCTTTCGTCGTATGCCTCAGAAACTTTAATTAGGGTTTGGTTTGCTCTTAGTGTTGTGGAGGATTAGAAGCTTTTTTTTAAAGAAAGTATTGACTAAAATTGCATTTTTTGAAATTTGGCTCCATTTCATTCGAAGATGTTGATATTTCCCACCATGCAGTGCTGCTGTTGTGTTGGTCACAAATTACTCGTGAAGAGGGATGACGGTATTATGCTTGTAACATGCGCGAATACATTACCGGCCTTGGATCAGCAAGCCACGGGTGGTCAGCTTCGTCCCGCTAATGTTCTTGATGATTTATCGTCACAGAATGCGATATATTGTTCCACAATAAACGCTACTTCCTGTAACACACAATCCAATCTATCCCCAATGTTGACAAACGTCTACGAGGAAATAAATATTGGATCGGATCGCAGTTTATTTTTAACGTGAGTTTCGTGAAAGTTATTTCGCGGGATGTAATTTAAAATTTCGTTATTCCATTCTCATACGTTATATTTATCCAGGTTCTTTCTTAATTGCTTTTCTCGGTAAGCCACAACTCGTTTCCTACTTTTATTACGATCTGAATGTCTGAGTATTAATTTTGCCGTACGTTCTCGCGGTAAATATTTTTATTTCCGCTTCCATGCTATGGTCTCTTCACTTTAAATATAATTACGACGTTCAAAAACATTTCAGTCGTTCTAATTTATGGAATATTTTAGTAATTACTGACCTCCTTAAAAGTTTTCAATATTTTTATTGTTCTTCGGATTATGCTACCGTATTTAATAAACTGATATGAATAAGAAGTGTGTCCGTATTTCATTTCTCTCCTATTCCCACACTTATTTTACATTTTATGGTAGCAAATATCTTGTCAATTTTGTTTTACGTAGTTTTCTGGAACGTTCAAACATAACTCGCTATTTTTCATCCAATTACACAGGTTCAATCCTTCACTTGCACTGTTTTCTCAATTCGAAAAAAGAATAATATTTAAAATTCATTTCCCCACACCTACAGCCTTTCCGTTTTAACCCCCAGTAAAGAGCACACAATTACGAGACTTTGAACTGTTTCTTACCAAATATTTTATTATGATTATGATTTCATGATATTCAATAGATCGTCAGGAAATTTAGGTTTTTCCTAATCACATTCATTTGATAATTTAATTAAAATGTTTCTTTAGGCCAACATTTTAAACATGGTTTAAAATAGGGTAACATGATTCGTGTTTAATTGCCAAGCTTTCGTATGTGACTGTATTAAAATAAGGGTTCGGTGGATCATAATATTAATAATTTGTACATATAGTTCTTTATATTTTTATCTAACAAATATTTTATTTACAACCTCAATTTTTATAAGTACGTATTTTCGAAACCTTATTGACAAAATATGATCAGAATTGAAAGATCATTCGTCAAACTTCATCTAAGAGTCTTTACAAAGATATAAAAAATATACAGATTAAATTTTTATTAATATACTTTGTCTGGAATGTCTTTTCTATTAATATATGCAATAATTTATGGATCAACTATAGGTATTGATAACGAACCCAAATTAGTTTAAAGTAAAATGTAAAGTACAGTATAAATGCTTTATGAAGATTTGTACCTACTTAATGAATATATTTCAATGTCCTTCAAGTTTCTGGATTTACATCGTCCAAAGAAGATCAACCGAATTTTATTCAGTTGCGCTGAGTCAGAAACTTTAACCATTTAATCATTCGGCGAATCATACATTTAATTATACTAATATGTATCTTATCATCGTTTAAATATATTTTGTCTACATTTTATTTAAATATAGTGTTTTCATATTTATATGCCGTTATATTATTTTAATTTTTTGTAACACGCAAAATACAGTCACGAAATGTAGTTATCCTCTGTATGTTTTATTTTAACACTAACAGGAGCTTCGTAAATATAATACTTTTAAACTCAAATATATATATATATAAATCATTATTATATTAATAATAAAGTTAGATGTCAAGAAAAAAGTTACAAATTTGTTACATACGTTCATGACCATTTTATTTATTAGGGCCATTAACGCACAAAATTTGTAGATATTTCTTGCTTTAATGGTAACCCTGCGAAATAATTAATTTATATATTCCCTGTGTTATTAGTTCTAAATTGAATTGATTTAAACTACTGGGATAATGTCGCGATTGTTACCGTTAACGTTGAAAATAATTAAACATTTCATGACTGTAATTTGATTATCATCTATATAATAAAAAAGGGTGTATGTATTTACGTTAATCTCTCTACACAAGGACAGATTGAAAAAAATTGGTGCGAATATTCTTGAAAAGACGATAAACAATACAGTGGGGGTGAGAACCTCTAGCATACAGGTAAAAAAAATAATTAAAAATCGTTATTTTGTGTTAAATTACTGCGCGCCAAGAGACAGTGACGTTACGCGAGAGAACGTTACTACGCGACGAACAAAAGAAATAGTTCCTTTTTCCATAATGAAATAAAGTTGAATATTTTCATTGAATAAAAAGTATAATTTTATCCAGTAATACTGCATGGAATGATAGAAAAAACAAAAAATACTTTACGATCCTGGCGAAAAATGTAAGCTAATTTTCGCGCTATATTAGTGATTCCAAAATGGCGACTATTTGTTTACATTATGAATCTACATAACAATTTCATAAATTTAATCTTTCATAATGCCTGAAACTGAGGGACAATTATATCCTGAAATACTCCAGGAGTATATTTAAGTAATCTATTCGTAAAGAAATTCGGATATATGTTTGTTGTAATTGTGCAATAAAATTCTATGTATTTTTAGCTGTTAAATTAAATACTATTTTGTGTTAATATAAATAAATACACGGACAACGCCGGGCACCCAGCTAGTGTATAAATAAAAAGTAAATGTCTTATCGTGACGCTTCGTCGATCACGATTTGTTTTAATTTACCATCTACTTGTTTACAATAATTAACAGTTATAAATCACAAAGCATAGCTGCAAAACACAACTGTGTTTTTCATTTTCTATTATTCAGCGATTCTCAGCGTAAGTAAAAAAAGAGAAGAAAGAAAAAAAATATCTTGGTTTCAGAACTGTTAACAGATCCCAGTAACGATTGTTAAAACAATTTAGTTCGCCATTTCGTTGAAATACTCCACTGACTGTTAGGCTCTACCAGTCAACCAACATTTACAACGATGCACGTATGAAATATATATTTAAATGTTTGTTTTACATGACCTGCAAAAAAATTTGTAGCGTCCCAGTTTTGGGCTCTATGCCACAAGCCTAGCTTGCAAAATAGCTTTATTGCGCTTCGAAAACACAGTCTTGATTTACCGTCGTATTACATATTCATATATTCCCTAGATTTACGCGACTTCTAAAATTGACAGGCCTTTTAACGTCACCGCGGATAAAGTCAATTTCAATATTTTATGGTTATGAGCTTGATGCAAATCACATTATCATGTATCGGCATTTTCTTGGACCTCGTCCACGGTTTCACAAGTGCGTTATAAAGGCTGTCTCTTGTCGAAATAACGACCTTGGAAATCGATAGTGTTCTTGACAGCCATTTACATTGACATGTGAGGAGCAGGAGGCTCGTTAGCGACGCAGCGGGAAGCTGCGAGGGTCTTATCTGTTATAGGGAGGTCTTCAACACGTGGCGAGAGGACCGGGCACGTGGTCTCATTATCTGCACTCGGAATAAAGGTGCGGTATTACACGAGGAATAAATAATACATATAAATAAGTGAATTCCACGGAAAGTAAAATTGAAATGATATCTGCTTAATTAACGTCCAACTTCAAAACTATTGGATAGACATATTCAAAATAATAGCCACCGATCCTAATATCCTTGGCTTCCGTCAGAATCATTCTACGGTACAATAAACCCATAGATTTTGTTTGAAAATTAATCAAGTATTTGAAACCAAGAAATTATGTACATTCGTATTCTTAGACAAAGTTTGGCACTCTGGCTTAAAAAGACTTAAAAGACTGGAAATTCATAATTAAAATCAGTTAATGTATGTCTTGAAATAAACTGATCAAGTCTGGCGTATCGCAGGTTAAAATACTGGACGGATCCGGCCATTTTTCCGAAAACATTATTCCGTATGTCATTTTCTCGAAAGGCCACTATCCCGATTGACGTTTTCCCAATCCGATGGAACATTTAACCGTCAGGTCAATATTCTGATGGATCATTTTCCCAACGTTGCGTTTACGATATAATGCATATTATTATGGAACAATTAAAACGTTACTTTTATTATTATCAATAATTATCATTATAAATTAAGTTATTAATTAAAGCGTGGAACAAACAAGCAAAAATTGGTACACGTGTCAGGATCCAGGCAGAATAACTGCGGATTTAAGACAAGTATAGACCACTATGGGTGGGTTGAAAGGGGTAGAAATTTTAAGCTATAAGAAAACGGCCCATATTAAACAAATATTTTACAAAGGTGCTCAGATTTGTAGTGTAATATCGATGTTATCCCCTAACGGTGTGAGAACACTTCTAGGGGTGGGGGTGAAAGCAGGTGACAATCTGGGGTTATAGAAATAAAGGTTAACACCATAAAGACTAAAGAAGAACATTAACTATATTCAACAACAGTATTTATTTGGAATATATATATATTGTAATGCCTGGTAAGTGAGGCATTGTTTCTGATGGATAGCCTGGACTGTCGGAAGGGCAGTTTTGTAAAGTGTTTATTTAGGACTGGTCTTGAGAATTCGGAACCGTGCACGTGCGTGTGGCCTTTCTCAAACTAAATCTGTTAAGTGAGGCATTGTTTCTGATGGATAGCCTGGACTGTCGGAGGGGCAGTTTTGTAACGTGTTTATTTAGGACTGAGTAGGACTGAGTATTTCTTCGTTTTGAAAAGCTGAGTGTGCGAGGGTGCAAAAAGATAAATAGTCCTGTCTCGATTGTCGGCTTTTGACAAGACAGAGTAGTTAGCCATTTGCTAACTAAGGAACTGCAGTTGCATAATGTAAATCTCTGGGTAACGGAAGAATCTGTCAACTGGCATTTGCGACGAAGTTTTGGAACAATGGACAAAGGAAGAGACTGGTAGGATATAAGGGAGGAGATAAGCTTTTGAGAGTTAGTCGTGAGGCGATCACCGAAGCTGGTGGACGTGATGGTTAGTCGTACTGAGATCACAAAAGTTGGAGACTACGACTAAGAGAGACATCGTTTAAGGGAGGAGAGTCTGCGAGAGAAATAGCCAAATATTCATCGATAAACATTTTGTATGCTGAAGTCTAATCTATTCTAAATCTCAAAATTAGACCACTGTCTTCGATTGTAGGAGACCAGGACACTGCATCCAGCGTCAAATAATCTTCAGAACGAGCAAATGATATGTCCTTAACGATCGGAGAACCAACTTTTTTCAAACCAACAGTGTTTATTAGAATCAGTGTTTAAAACGTCCAGTATATAAAGTGTGTGTGTACGAACGAGCCAAATTTTCCTGAGTAATCGTAAGTTAAAATTACATGGTTCTAATATATGTAAACCGAATTAAAAGATGAAGTCAGATATCGTTATTTTCCTTTGTGTTGATAAAATAAACTATTTAAATTTAAAATCAATCTTGTAGAATAAGTTCGTCGATAATTAATTTCGTCTATGTCTAGACGAATAAAAATTTCTTTTTAATTTAAAGCTAAATTTTATGTTCTTTGATTGTGGTTAAGTGTTCTGCCGTTATGAAACCCAGTAAAGACCTTTCGAGAAAATGAGATATGTTTTTAAAATTGTATAAGTGTTCAAAAAATTACAATAAAATTGTTTGTTGTTTATAAATGTTAATCTTTTTATTTAGACACCTGTTTGATTATTACATTGTGGCTACCACAACGTGGGGAAAATTAATAAGGTAACCGTTTGTATATTACAATATATCAATCAGATCGCAGCTTGGAGACTTGGAGACCAACCCTGCAAAAACTCCTCACACGTCACGCAGCGACATAGCCTGAGAACATTGATAGAGAATGACCGCAGAATTTACACCGTGAAAGCTTACATTCAATAAATAAATTGTAAGTAATATTAAAAAAATTAATTATTATTAATATTGTTTATAAACTCTTATTCAGCCCTAAGTTTCTAAATATCCAGATTTGTAAAATTTTTATATTTTAAACTGAAGAAATTTCATAAAGAAACAATAATTCGTGCTAATTTCTATTAATTAGTTTCTAATATTTAATTTTGTGAAAATATATTTCAGAATAATTTCGCTGGTTTTTATGAATTCTTGTTTTAAATTTTTCTTTTTTAATAAATATTACTTTTCGCAGTTTTTTCCCTCCTGTGAGTGGCATAATGTGGGAAATAATTATTCATTGATATTTATTTGAATTGTACCGTACCCGGAGGACGGTTAAGGTGATCATAACCTACTTCGATAAACATATTCTTAGATACTTTTATAATACTAAGAAAGCTGAGTGAAAGTTTCCTAGCAAGACGATAACAACTTGTTTGAAGTTGTTTCATGAACGCTAGTCGGCGAAAATAGATCTTAACATAAATACAGCGAGAAGTTAATGCACTTTAGTGTGAAGGCCGCACGAGCATGGCTAATGTAAAGGCAGCACAATGGGAGTGCGAGGCGTCGGGCCGTATTTCACTTAGAGCAGCCATTAGCTGATCACGAAGCAAAGTTCAGCACTGCTGTCTCGGAAACGTCGCTCCGATGAGATTTGTAGCGAGTTTGCCCAAGTTAACAGCCGCCCAGAGGGAGCAAACATGTGACGTCGCGACCATCTGCATGGCGGCAACGCGGCGTTGCCGAAAGACATGGCTTTCGTCTTTGTGGCTTTATGGATTTTGCTTCTTTCAGGAAAAAATAATTAGATAAATAAATACATAATTGTTTTCCTAGATTTGTATATTTCATTTTCCATATGTCATGATAACCATCTCAAGAATAATGGTGCAAACATTTTAATTTAAAAGTCACAAATGTTAAATTATTATGAAATTCTCTTCAATTTTTTTTTTAATATTTGTGACTACAAAATTTCTCATCAAGTCCTGGTTATTGCGTATGTATAAGCTTCAGGGGTGGGTATAAACGAAAACCCATATTTTTTAAAATATAGCTTCCTTTTTACCATACAAGTATAAAGCTTCTCAATTTCAAATTTTAGGTTTAGAGATATTATAGAACTTAAAAATCCAATAATTTATTGTGTTTCTATAAGGTTAAAATTTTCTCGTGTTGCTGGTCAACGTTTTGGATCAAAATAACACATTCATATCTGGACAACAAAAAAACATATTTCAGCAGACTGGGTGCTCAGCGTTTCACGGGTTGTTAAGCTCAGCGACATCCATAACGCCGGATTTGCCTTCAATTTGGTTGTTTTTGCTTTATTTCTATGTAACGCAGCTCTAACCTAATCTCTCCTTCATGGAAATTTATTAAGAGGAGATGGCTGATAAGCATTTTCCAGCATAATTTGATAAGCAAAATTATTTGATTTGGCGGATCGAGAATAGAGTCGAAAATTTTGTAGGGTTCTTTCAAAAATATGTAACGTTTTTTTTAGCGTAACAGGCTACATGAGGGTAATCCACGTTGGGCAACTCCCCTTTAATAGCATAGGAAGGGATTTGAAAGGGGGCTTGCGGAAGGGTAGAAGAAGGTAGCCAAGGATTAACTGGGGCCCCCGGGCCATATTTTAAGGATCCTACCCGGCATTCGCCTAAAGAAATGCAGGGAAAACCCTAGAAAAATCTGCATCAGGAAGGTCGGGCATTGGGTACTTGTCCCACGCCCTTCCGATAGCGGGAAAGGGGTTTTCTGTGGGATCGCAGCTTTCCCCTCTCCGTGCCTTGACCAGTTGAGGAGGCAGCTGGCCGACTATTCCAATGGGAATAGCGGACAACTCTTACCGTACGTCCAAGGTCTGTGACCCCGGAACATACACCTCTCAGAGCAGGACGAGGTGCCTCGGCTCGTGGGAACTTTAGTTCAAAAACGGAGAGGAAAAGGCATACCCAAAGGTAGCCCCTTCGTATCTCTCCTACAAGGTTCTGCCTGCGAGAGAACATCCCTCGCAGGCTTTCCTTTAACCTTAAACTTGCGAGGCGAAAACATTTAAAAGACAAAATATAAGTTGCACCTGATACAAAAAGATTTAACTTACAAACTGTTATGCGCAATGTTTTCCTGTACAATAAGTTTCAAAGAAAAGAAACATTTTTGGAATTTGGTAAAACACAAGCACTACTTTGTACATATTTATTTGTTTCTTCATTACTTCAAAGGATGGAAAAAATTGCCAAAAGAGAAAAATATTAATATCATCAAAGACTATTCTTATACTGAGTGAAACGTTTAACGAGATTTGACACCTTCAATTAAATAATTTTACTGCTGTCTTGGCACGTTGAACCACCAGAAAAAAAAAGCTTTGATATCCAAATATTTAACGAGGCATGCAATTAATATATTACTTTTCAAAGGTTCTTCGCAAATGAGAACGTAATATAATTATCTCTTGGCATGTTTTCTCGTAATAAATATTTTACACGTTATTGACGTTGACGAATGTATCAGACACCGTTGATCGATCAATCTTATTTCTTTTGACAGAGCGCGTGGCGGGCCCCCTTAGCGAATTTCGATTATCCTGACTCCAAAGGAAGAGGAAATGTAGCCTGTCAACCATATCAGGGCTGCGAGCAGTTCATTATGGCGATAGCTACCAGCAGCGTATTGATCAGCTTGAAGGGTCCGCATCGGCTTCTGGTGATGGTGCATTCTCTTCAGAACCACCGTACCGGCTGAACCACTTCATAAAATACTATATTTGTCACTGAATAAAATTTCTTTTCCTTGCCCTCTCTGGTATAAACAGAAAATGTAAGCAATCTGAAGGCGGAAAGCTAGTGGGAATGGTAATGCGATTATCTGCTGCTTTCTTTCCCTTTTCTTTGCGCCTTCCCCACCGCGCAGTTTGGTAACGTAACAAGTTGCAGCGACCGTGGGAAGTCCATGACGCTGTAACCTTAATTTAAGCGGCACATTTCGCCTTCGTTGCACGTACAACGCGACAGCGGTGCTCAGAAATAGAATAAGCTTCGAGGGGAAGCTTTCTGCTGCGGTTCCTCCGCAAATGAGGCTTTTCTAACCAGTTGCTGTCGCTGGAAGGCAAATATACAGTCACAGGTTTTTCTTCACGCCTCGTGTGTTGTCCTCCAAGGTGGGATACCAACTGAAAAACGCACCAGATATATCTCTGTACGTTTCCTGGGAATATTTTATATTATTTGTTTAAGAGATCCGTGAATGATCTGTGAACTTCAGAGATGACATATATAAAAAACCAGCAATAATTTAAGCGTACAACATATATCTTTTATTTCTATAATTAATTTGTATAAAATGACATTCCATTCATAGTACTGCACCTATCCAAGAATTAAAAATACAGAATTCCTGAAAAATCCAAGAAAGTTATTGGACCAATCTGAGCGTAATACACTCATTTCAGAGGAAAAAATATTTTAAGGTCTCAGGTCGATTTTTAGGCTAATGACGGCGGTTTTCTTGGTGTGTTTGTGTGTGAGTGTCCAGAAACAAGTACAAAGCTATTGTTTACTATATAGTAATAAAACCATTAATAGTCTATTCACAGGTGTCTAGATAGTGTTGCCAATTTTCGTTTACTAAATTATTATTCCAGAAATTTTATTCACCATAATATTAAAATTAGGTCGAATAATATTTAGAATAAAATAATAATTTACTAGCTCAACTCATTCTTATTATTACTAGCCAATTCAACAGTTCTACCGTGGTTTCCAACGTCAAATATTACCTGGGTGTCCGGCGTTACCTGGGTTGTTATATTTAAACTCAGCGACATCCATAACCCTGGATTTGATTCAAATCTCGGTTGTTTTTGTGTTATTTTTATGTAACGCCCCTCTAATCTAACCTCCTCAAAGGTGCTCCCCTCCAATACCGAAAGTTTTTTAAACTATACCGGAAAATATCTGGAAAAAGGTTATGTATCTCATTGACTCATAAAATGTTTCATTCGTCGAAAATATCGGCCATTTTAAGACGTTTGAAAATTTCGAACACTGCTCGTGGGGTGTTAATCGTGTGCCCCACAATGTGCGAAACATACACACCGACAGTCTATTTTATTTATTAGATAAATTGATTGATTTAATAATTATGTTGTTAAATTTAAATAATTTAATCACTTCAATTTTATTTAAAAATTAAATATACAATTATACATGTTGATAAACACAATGTCATTTATAAGTTAAATTGGACAAACTAATCGAACGTTAAAAACTTGAATTAAATAATACGATAATAGCAATCAATAACTGTAACGTTCATTTTTATAAAGCAAATATAATTTATTATAATTTTATAATTATTAAAGATATATTTTGATAGACTGATGACTGAAATGCTGTATATTCGATCAAACACTACAGATATTAATGTAAAATATTCTACTAATAACTTGAATAATGTAAATTGTGAAGAAATGATGTTAACTAATAATATTACTTATATTTAATTATAAACAGTTACTTTCTTAAATTAATAACATAAATATTTATCTTAAAATAATTTTTACATCTTATATTAAACTTGAGTCACTATTTAAGCTATGATTTTTTAAATTCAACCAAAATTATTTTATACAATATTAAATTATTTTTGTAACCTTATCATTGGAAATATTAAAAGGGCACAAGTTCAAATTTATGGAAAAAAGAGTTATAAATTTAGCCACCTAAATATTTTTTTTAAATAATGGAAATATCAGGCATAAAACTCTAATAACTATGTAAAATATAAAAATTAAATAGTGATTTATTATTTCCATACCTGACACACTATAAGATTAATAGATTATTATTTTATCTCTGATGTTTATTATATAATTATATTAAGTATTGTTTTTATCCGTCACTTAGATACTTACATAAATGTTTATATATAGGCCTAATAAAATATATTTGCTAATTTGTAAGTTACCTATACGCGGTAACTGCAGTACATATTTACGTTGTTAATTATGTTCAACGCATAGCAATTCGCAAAAAAAATTTAAGCGTTTTCCCGTGTAAGTCTTACAATACGGATTATTATATTTTATCTCGCGTCCTTAATTTCGTTAAATATTTATGTCAGTATAAAAGTTTCCCTCCCATGCTTGCGGAACTAATCTGAATTGAATTTACAAGTTCATTATTCATTTGTTTATACTGTGCGAACACAAATATATAATATGTAGGGGAAGATGTGTGCTACAACATTAATTTGCGCTCAAAAAATAATTTAGGGATATGATAAATTATTTTAGTGCATTTAAAATTTAACCGTACGCGTGAGGGCGAAAACAAAGTTTATGACTGATACATGCGAATATACTGATACGACTAGGCTGTTTTTACGGATACACAAAAGTTCATTCTGAAATTTCAAAAGCCCCTTGGGATATGTAAGCGATAACTCTGAGCCAATGAAAATTATTACACAGATACAGTACAAATAAAAAAATAAAAAAAACTGTTTCTCTTTCGAGCACGTTGGTCTGTGTAACACTTTGTACGAAATGAATTAATCTGCTTTGATCTCGTGAATTTCCCGCATGTATCTGAGTTCTAGGGAGTCTAATAAAGTTTATTTGTTATTTTGTAAGTCGGTAGTGCGTATGTACAGGATATTGTTTGTGATTTGTATAATTCTAAAAGTGTAATTTAATCCACTGTGTAAACCAATGAATTTTTTTAAAAAAATATCTCTTACATTTTATATCCAATACTCTAAGGTTTTGGATTATTTAATGCGTTATTTAGAAATGCGAGTTATTATTTTTTTGCTGAACAAGCCGGTAATCTGTCATTATTCCTGATTTAGGAGTGACACGTTGTAAGTATGTCGATTCTTCTTCCAACATCCATGGCGCTGAGATTCGAACCCGGAACTTAATGAATCACAACATTTCTATACTAGAAGATACGGATTTTCACTCTTTGATTCTTTAAGACTTATTTTCGAGTAATGTATTGTGGTAATCAATTTAATAGAAAACAAATTAATGTTATAATCAAACTTTTGTGAACTGAATTTAACTAGTGATTATTTGGAAAATTAAATAACTAATTATCAGTTATTAACATTTATATTTAATTAGATCTTATACAGAAACTTTTTTACATAGGTGCTACAGCTTTATTAAAATTCTTTATACCTTCAGGGTCGCTTATTGGGCCTTTAACAGTAATGATATAAGCAAATTAATATGTTACAGAGTATTGAATTGAATTGATTTGAGTATTATTAACATTAGGAAAATCTATAAAAATCTGACGGTAAGGAATATTATATAAAGTTTTCAATAAAATATTGGTACATACCAGACATCAGAGCAGCTCTCGTATAACACTAATTATTCACATTAGTTTAACCTGCTCATTCCTCCACGCTCTACACTTCTCCTTTAATTTCCTTTGTTTTATAGCTTTTATTTCAACTTTATTTTTTCTGTCTTGTAATTTTACTTCTCTTTAACCTCATAGTATTAATTGTCTTCTACCATAGCACTTTGTCCAATTTCATGTTTAATAACATTGTGCAAAGTACTTCAACTTTGATAACAGTGAACACACCACAAACTTCAACTTTAATGACATGTGAAGAGTTCGAAGCCATTTAAAAGACTCGGACCAACCTCAAACATCGCTTATTAGCGACTCGTCGTTGAGTTCGTATCGCAGGCTTAAAAATGACCGGTAGCTATCATTTCTATCACAGGCTGATTGTGTTTTTCTTCACCGCTTTCAACATTTACACATTGCCGAAAAGTAATGTCTGAAACCTCCACAATATAATGCAACGCTGACTGTTTCCCACAATACCTGGGCCGCAATATTACGCTGACAATACAAATTTTAAATAATTTATAAAATCGTTTCATTGGTGGTTCCCACAGTACAATTTTGACACGTAAAACTGTGTGAAAGCAATGAATATTTATTGCTGAGGGGGTGATGATAACTCCAGTTAAAAACAGATCGATAATTACTTTTTCGAACTAGAATTATTTACACGAGTTCTTATTTTACGTTGCCTACAGAATTTGATACATTTTTGTTTCGTTTGGTTATCACATCTTTATTAACTTTGTTGTCGTGTATAAATTATTCATGGGGTTTCCCTTGCTTATAACACACATTTGGACGTGGGAAAAAGCTAATTGGAATTTAGTGTTAAGTAAATACCGTAATTTCATTATGTTAGCAGCTGTGCTATTCTCTTTTGTTTTGATTGTATGTATAATATTTTTGGTGATACAACCTATATTTTTAGAATTAACAAATATAAAAATAGAATCTGCCGAATACGCATGCGATTTTCTGACCCGTTTTACTTGGGTTGTCTTTACTGAACTTCGTATTTCACTAGATAGTCGTTAACACAAGTGCTGTCCTTTGTCAGATAATAATCAATAACTCCATACGCAAATAGCGTAAGCTTCATTCATGACGCAACATTGCAGTTCACGGAGCTGAGACAAGAATAAAGAAAAGTAGTTCCCTTTTTCATACAAAAAAATTTCCTCTGGCTGTGTTTGTTGATATAGCTATAGATACGTATTTACCGAAACGGAATTGAGAGAGGAAGCTGACAGATCAATTTCCATTAATGTCGGGTATTAAAGCTTAACTACAAAAACACAAATTACCGCCATATACACAGTGGCTGCACCGCACTGGTCTATGGTAATTAGCAAGGCGATGGATTTTAATGGAATATTAAATCGCAGCCGAACGCCACCGAACTTCGGAAGTTGTATTTAACACGACAGAAACCCAAGAGCGTGAAAAGCTCTTACAAGTACAAATACTACGAAATCTTCGGATAGAAACAGAAAATTAGTCAGCGAAACTTATTATTGTAAAAAAAATTAATGTTTTAGTGATACACACTGTATGTATTCTCTTAGTATCGGATACAGATAAGACGAAGAAAATTATATATAAACAACAGCATTTTAGAGTCAGAAAAATATATTTAATAAAAATAACACTTCGTTTCGCTAATTTCATTCACGTATTACGTTTTACACTACAAAACCAAACAAATAAATAAAAATAAAGTTTAATGAAAGGTTTGGCAGATAACAAATCATTAATGTCGAGAAGTAGTTTCTTTCTTCATTCCAAATTGATACATTACTCCAATTTATTTAATGAATATTTAAGAAAATATGTTTTGACAAAAAATAAATTTTAATATTACTATTTATATAGTTTTTATGTTCATTTAAAATTGTTTTTAATGACCACTTAGTTTGACCTATATATCTGGCTTCACAATCAATACAAATAACTTAGTAAATTTTGTTGTACTTTTAGAAAAATTCAATATAGTGCTGAATATTTTTTATTAAATTTAAATAGTTATGAGATTTAAAAACAATTCTGCCACAATACTTTTCCAATAGTTTAATTAATTTATGTTCCAAGCGAACAATGTGTATATACATATATATATATTTAACTAAATTTTTTATTTTCATTATTAATCTGTAAATTGTTTTATATATAGCAGACATCATTAAGCCTGACATTAGTGTACTTATTTATAAATTTAATGGGATATAAATTTAGTGAACAACTATTCTTGACTTTAATTAAATTATTTTTATGGTACTTAATATGAGATCTACCAGACTAAGTCTATATCTAAGAGACAAAAAACCATATCTTTTTTTCGGAAAAGAGGATGGTGGGACATGCAATTGAGTACTGTACCAGAATATGTAGATTTTTGGAACCAATTGGTTATTAATTCATTATTACTAAATTATCTCATATTAATTACCATA
The DNA here is from genome assembly GCA_037074705.1 of Zhengitettix transpicula. Taxonomy (NCBI): domain Eukaryota; kingdom Metazoa; phylum Arthropoda; class Insecta; order Orthoptera; family Tetrigidae; genus Zhengitettix; species Zhengitettix transpicula. Next base: position 73,495,887 of record CM073593.1, on the reverse strand, counting down.
AAGATAATAAATATTGTCGTATTGTTATTTATATTTTTTGCTTTAATGTTTTTGTGCCCACTCTTCCACAGGAGACCTATGTTTACCGTCCATTAGCGTTCCTTGGACAAAGGAAAAACCACCCTGTACAGCTGCTTTGATTTATGTATATGATAATATATTATCGGGTATTCCGATGTATATAATAGAGATAATTATGATGGAAGGGAAGAAAAATCCAACCTTTTCTGACAGTAAAAATAATAATAGATAATAGAGTCCGTATCATAATATATTTTTCATAATAAGACAGATAGAAGCCCAGTCAAATTAGACAAATCTGGAGAAAAAAAAACCGGAGTTTTGAAAATTAGCACAGTTGATCCTTGGTACGTTAGTGTAAAGAAAATAAAGAATCCTGGTGGCGGTGGTTGGGGGGAAGGGAATCTAGGAGGAGGGGGCTCTTTAAAGGTGGAGTTTTTTTAGTTTTTTGCTTATAGCTCCGAAACTATGACACGTAGTGACAAATTTCTTACATTAAAGAGGCTGATAAAATTTCCTACAAAAGTGTTCGGAACAACTTTTTAGTTTCTTTTATTCGCCCGAAGATCCTGATTTTCCTCGTTAGTCAGTTCTTGTTTTCGAACCAGGGACTCTCCTCCAGTTTCTGCGTTCTTCCTTTCAACGCAGATCTCCGGGAGGAAATTGATAGTCACGGGGAAGGAATAATTCGTCCAGCCAGGTGAGGACCGTCATAAGACGCTGCAGACGTGATCACCGGCCTCGTAAAATCCGCAGCAATTCTGCCCAGGCACTTGGGCAAGTTTACTGCGAGCAGGGATAATAGACTCGCTCAGGAAAGGAGCACATTGCCAGATAAAACCACGCGAATTACGTCCTCTTGTACCAATTCCTCTTTTGCAACCTAAGCTCTCCTTTCTCCTGTTTAATACAAAATTAGCTTTGTTCATCCTCCCAGTCTCTTTATTGCCGCAATAACACGTGAACTGGCGACTTAAATCTAAGAAGGTGGCCTTTGATTTACGTCAATCCCTTCAAATACTTAATGCAAAATTTTCAAAAACAGTGACCTTCTGGAACGGAACCCAGACCACATATTAAGATCCTGAGGTAATAAATGTTCATATTAAAATCTTAACCAAATAATTTGAAATGACTCACTAAAAGTGAAGTCAATTAAACTGGCATTCAATTTAAGCACAAAAAAGGAGACCAAAAAATAAAATTATTTCCTGTTGTTTTTTGTACTGTTAATCCAAGTTGAGTGTTAACAGCAGATTTTCCAGAAAATTCTGGCCAATTCCAAATTAAATGTATTTGTAATGTATTGTGATTGTAATTATTTTTTTCAAGGCGCGTATCAGATAAAGAGAGATTCAAAGAATAAATAAACTTTCAATAAAGTATCGAAATAAATTATTTTTGTTGTTTTCAATACATAAATATTTAATTTAAATATTTCCTGTGCTATAACCAATAATTAAAATTGATTATTTACGGTATTATATTTAGGGAAGAAACATTTCGGAAAAGAAATGAAAAGAAAAAGGGAAATAAAAATATTTATCGTGATAGTTAACGCTAACTATTCACTCTTTCGTATATTTATATTCTGTAAACAGATTTGTGGAGTGTACGTAAGAAGAGACTTAGCAGGATGTTTGCCTCACTGTAGTTTATCGCTCAAGTTTGCTTGCGATGAACCTCCCGTCCCAAAACTGACCAGAATAGGCAGTGGAGTTTCATCTCGATAATTAACGCTTGTATTAGGTGGTTAATTTTAGCACCTTATTATTCAGCGCTGACTAAATTTTCAATGTGCAATGGAAGATTTCAAAATATCACAAAGTAGCATAATAAAACTTTTGAACATATTTACCTTAAGTAAAATTATTTATATTACCCATAAACATTTTACTTATGTTTTTACTTTTTAAATTGAGACCATATGGGTTTAATAAAATTATTTATTTCATTTAGCCATAAATTTTAAGTACCTGGAATTATGAAAAATTAATTTGATGTATGTAAACAATATTGAAAACGGTTTTTATTTATCCAATTTTATCTCTATTATTACTCTGTTCGTTGAAAAGGCGCTGCTTATAAGCAAATGTAAATGTAATTTAATGAAAAATAATTAACAAACCATAAATATAAGCTGAAAAGAATATATAAGTAACAATTTACTTATTTAGAGTTTGAAATATTTTTTTTTTCTGTGTTAACAGTTTAAATTAATTTAAAAGGAAGCTTTTAATATGGCTTTTAAGTATTTATTTTTAATTGTTTCTTTTAATAATTCATTAAACACGATAGTATTCAAAGTATAATTTTACTAACAAGCGTTTATATTTTTTAAAAAACTCTTTTCCTCAAGGAATTGTGGACTCAACTATTGTGGTCTGGTTTAAATATAATTTAATACGTTTAAATTTGTTTTACGGTACCCATAATTGTATCTCAGGTGACAAATATTTTCTGAAAAATTTTCCGAAATTGTTTAACGTACATCGGTGGCCGTTTCAACAAAAATCTCGTGACTCTATTATAAATTCCATATTAATTTACATTGATATATGCCATTTGACATCTAATCTCAAATTTTTGACTCAAATTTCTATCTCGATTATTCAATATCGCAGATTATTTTTCCAACTAACTGATAGTTACTTTTCCCTCCTTTACTTCTAACAAATCGTCTTCATACAATCCCTCTAACCAAATCCAATATCTGCTACTAACCAACTTAATTCGCCCCATTCAAGGGATTTCAAAACTCCGTTCCTCTCTTACGGTTATACATTTTTTTTGCGGGGGGGCGGGGGGTTCAAAATAGAGTTCCGTGTCTTAAACCTTGATTTAAACATTTGACAATTAAATTATAGGCAGTGCAAAACCTTTTGTCTACTGAATATCATATTTACAGCCTAATTGGGTTTTTATTTACCGTGTTACTCCACGTTTATTTTTAGTCTCGTATTAAAAATGTTTAAACGTGGTTTTGAATAAATATGTGGTATTTATCCAGTGAATAAAAAAAATATCTATCTGATGCTATTTACATTTTTGTTGTAGTTTCACAACATTAAAAATACCCGTACCGGGGACAATGTCGTAATCCCCAACACTTAGCGTACTTGCTAATGAAGCAGATTTGTTGGTTTTAATTCACCTGCACATCTAATAAACTCTTCCGCTTTAAAACGTACATTTTATGTAAAAGTTCACTTACTGCTCCCAGATAATTAACATTTATCGCTTCATTTGCTTTGTTTAAGCGTGCCTTTGCATAATTTAGTCATATATTTTCACCGCGTCTGTCTTTGAGAGAACACGACAACCACTAATTTAAGTTTCTTTTGTCTGTGGTTTTTATCCCATGAGTTACATGTGTAAATTAAAGAGCTTTCAAGTTAAATACGTTTTTATCTTCTGAAATGTATTTTAAAAAGTACTTACTGTTTTAATATATAATTTATGAATATTTAAAAAAATATGTAAGCGGATAATCCGCGTTGTTCAAAATTCCCAACAATACTATAGGAAGTGAGTATAACGAAGGAACAAGATATATAAGGGTTAAATAGGACCCCTCGGCTGTATTTGAAGGATCCTAACCGGAATTGGCCTATATGTGATTCAGGAAAACATTAAACAAATCATCAGCATGTATGCGAGGCTCTCAGTACTTGTCCCCCGCCCTTCCGATAAACAGACGATTGCGTTTATTATACGTTATATATTATTTATATTAAATAATTTATTATACAGCTTTGAAGTGTTTAATTATTACATATAACCTTTCTTACATTACATTACAACCATTCTCGTAGTATATATATAAATAAATATTAACTTTAAGAATAATTTACCAAATCAATGTGTGTTGAACATTCAGTTCTTCTAATATCAAGTATTATCATATTTTCAATTAAAGGTTCAGAAAATTACTATCCGACAATCAAATTGGGTAGTTTTGTTCAATTTTATTCAATGAGTTCTTATTAATAATTAACATAAAATTAATTCATTGAAGATTTTGAGTAGAAAAATTATATAAGAGCTAATAATATATTTGTCTTATAAGTACAAAAAAACTTTACTTAATTAATTTTTATTAACAGTCGTATGAAATCTTCTTATAAATAAAAATGAGTGTATGTATGTTTGTATGTATATATGTATGTTTGTATGTTCGTTATACAAATCTACACCGCTGGATCAAATTTCACCAAATTTCGTACACGTGTTCTTTGCGACCAGGAAACCAACACTGTTGGGGTGAGACGCGTCTACCATCCCCAGAAGCGCGGGTGGACGGGGGTGGAAATATTTAAACATGCTAAAACAGTCGATATTTTAGTCGGATAAATACTTTTAGGGGTCAAAGATATTTATAGTCTTTCCAAATTTCCATACATGTTCTCTGTGTATAATTTCAACCCCTTTCGGACTCGGAAGGGTGCACCCTTAAGGGTGGGCGTGACGTAGCATTACATAAAAAGAAACCAGAAACTATCGGGATTGTCACTGAGAATAATTATGGCATTAAACTTGACCGTTTAAGTCCCCGAAGCGGGAGTGGTCGGGGGTGAAAATTTTCATACATGTTAAACGGTCGATATTTGCGATAATTATTTCCTGGGGTTAATTACTTTGATAGTATTTATACCGATGTTGTTTATGTATAATTTAACCCCTGTGAGGGGAGCAAGCTTAGGGGTGGGGTGGAGGTACGTTAAATAAAAACCCGCAAAAACAACCGAGATTAGAATCAATTCCGAGACCATGAATGTCGCTGAATCTAATTGTGACAACCTGGGTAACGCGACGGGTTTGGGAGTTGTTGGGCGGGGGAATAAATTTTCTGACAATGTAATCAGCCGATTTTTGCATGGAATACATTATTTTTCATTATCGCATATTTGTGGGGGTGGTCATCTTTTAACATCTAAAAACGGCCGATATATTTAGTCAATGACTTCATCCCCCTTCGGCATGGGAGGTGAGCACATTTAGGGATAGGGTTCGAGGAGCTTTACATTGAAATAGCGCAAAAGTAACTAAAATTGGAGTCTTATCGATGGTTATAGATAAATGACATTTCGGGCAACGCCGGCCACCCAGCTAGTAAATTTATAAAAGAGATTGTATATAAATGTCTGTATTGTAAATATTTTAGCGAACTTAAATACCACACACTCCATTTCTTCCCGAGAATCAGAATCTGTAAATAATCAAATCGAGCGTTTATAAGCATCCTGACACGAATTTATTATTTAATTGACTTCCATAACAAATTTGAAGAGAATTATTTAGAGGAATCGTTTGCAGAGTGTTGTTGTGGGAATTCCAGGTACATTTCCCAGGGGATCTCGAAGGACAATACAATCTGTATTTACACAGTGAACACAGCTCCTCACCAAACATCTTTGCTAATATGAAAGCTCCTTTCCAGTTAATAAGCTGCGGTTGCCATCTTCAGCAAACTGTCGTAACTTGCAGTGAATCAAATATGTAGATGAATACATTTCTATTCCCAGTCAATATCCCTTATCTAATGTCAATTTTCTGAAGTGAACTTTCATAAGTCTTCATGAAATAACAAATTTCAACTTTGTTGTATATTCCGTTATTTGAAAACCTCTGAAACAACTGAATATCTTGCAAAACCCATAAAAATTAGCTCGTAAATAAAAGGAAAATTTGCAATAGAAGATTACATAGCTTGATTTTAGGTACAAATTGATTTGTTAAAGCTTATTTATTATCCAACTAGCTGGGTGCCCGGCGTTGCTCGTGTACATAATTATATAAACTCGAAAAAGTATTTAATTGAATACTTAAATATATTCCTTGAGTATTTCAGGATATAATTGTCACTCAGTCTTCATACATTACGAAATATTACATTGATGAAATAGACTCACAACTAATATAGCGCGAAAATTAACTTACATTTTCCGCAAGGATGGTAAAGTAATTCGTATTCTTCTTTATTACCATTCGATGGAGTATTGCTGAAGAAAATATTTCTGCTTTATTTCATTCTTAATAAAGGAAATATTTCCTTTTTTCATTGCGTAGTAACGTCTTTCTCCCGCGTGACGTCATTGTCTCTTGGCGCGCAGTAATTTAATATTTAATGATCACGGTTTTTAATTATAATTCTTTCCGCATGTATGCTAGACGTTTCTCACCCTCACAGTACCGTTTCTCGTATTTTGAAGAATATGTGTACCAATTTTTGTTGCATTCTGTCCACGCGATAAAATTTGTATAAAGAACAACGTAAATACATACATACATACATACAAATATACATCCTTTTTTTTATTATATAGATAATGAACAGCATATGAAACAACTTTACAATGAAACATCCCTTGAAAAAAATTGTTCCCTAATTCTGATGTAAGATTTATTATATTTTGAACGTTTCTGTCATATTTTAAATTAGGAAACATCAGAATTTATTATAAATATGTTATAATTGTTTTGTGTGTAATTTTTGTTCTGGAATTGTAGATCCAATATTATAAGAAAATATCTCGGGAGGTCATTTTTTGGATATATTTAAAAAATTAATTTTTTTCATTACACCAGACGAAATCGATTCGCCTCTTTTATGATTAATTTTGTTTCTACGTTTAAAAGGTTGAGCGGTGTTTCTCTCGATCTGCATGAACGTTCTAAAGTCCTTTGATAAGAGATCTGCCTCTGCTTCAAACGAAACATCACAAGAAAGCGCACAACTCATGATATTCCGAAACTGCGAAAGTTCTTTTGTTGTTTTCTTTCGACGCTTTTTCTCATAAGACTCTTGACTGCGACATGTTTTCGTGTTCAATTTAGACTACCGAGCTTTGAAGTCTACGATTGCCCGCGTTTTGTTTCAACATCAGCACAATTTCTCCTTCCCTGATTTTTTTTATTTTTTGTGCCGTGCCCATGAAAACGGCTGAGATGTTGCGTATGTTACCACCTCGTCGATAGTTACAGAGATGGAAAGGACATGTTTCATATGCAAAACGCATACACCATCGAAAAGAATTTAGTTTCTACATAAAATAAATATAGAAGTAAATGTTCTTTATGCTATTTATACGAGTTAATAATGATAAATTAGCTGTAATTATACATATAAAGGTTCAAAAATATAATGTTAAAACTTTTTAAGCAGTCTCTATAATATATTCTGTTATATTTAGGGGGAATAATGGTTCTTAAGGGTGCTCTATACAGAAAAGAGAATTTAAAACTGTGGGTATACTTAAAAGTATGACTTTAATCCAAATATTTCAAATATTTTAACTGTAAATACAGGATTGCCTAACCAGTCCATTGCAACCCAGATATCACGTTGTTCAGCTTCTCCATTTTTGTTATCTAGTGTTCTTCCGAATTTCGGGGATAGTTTTATGCGATAGTCTTCCTCCATTTGTTAAGAACAATAATAACTACAATAGTTTAGGGATTAAATGTAGAAATATTCTACTGAAAGCGTTTTACTCAGTACTGGAGTTTGTAGATCGTGCCCCTAATTTTTTAAAAAAACTGCAAAAGTGTTGAATGTGTTGCTAATAAAACCACTTATTTTATAACTTGCGTATTCTCTTTTGGTCTTTTCTGCTCTTTTGTTTGTTTGTTTCATGCACGTGGAGTTTATAAACCTCTGTTTTGTTCAGTGACTTGTCCGTCGTTTGTCTTTCCCCCTAGTGTGCGTGTTTCAAGCTTTGTTTTAATTTTTTTATGATGTGAAAATTCTATATTTTATAATAGTTCATTCTCGAATCATTAATTATTTCCTAGTACATACTGAATGCTTTTATTAGAACTGTAAATATTATATTACCCCCTTAGTATAGTTAAAGAATTATTATTTTTGTTATATTCATATTATTTTACTTATGTAGACAGGGAAATTAGTGTTCCCGAATTTTAGTATTTTTATGGTAACTTCTAATTATTTATAATTGTAGCATTCAATTATTATATTGTAATTTTATATATTGACGTGATCTATTTCCCCATACGAGGACTAATGGAATAAAATAAATCAAATCAAATTTAACTATTTGTAGGGCGACAGATAATATATAATAATATGAAATTACCAAAATAATTATTAAATGCAATCAGATTAACGAGAAATGAGATGTGTACATTTCTACAGTGAGTGAGCATAAAAAAATCATTTCTTCGTTTAATAATTGATTTTGTTTCGTTTCTGTCGTCAATAAGAGCAGAAAGTAGGCACAATACATAACGCGTTGTTGCATACATATATGTATATGTATACATAACTTCCCTCCCCTTAGTATTTTCGTCAACTTATTACTAATTTTTTTGGTTATTTTCACGTGTTCCTCGACTTTCCAATACAAAAAAAATCAATTAAGAAAATCCGAAAATATTGATAACATTTTAAACAGAAACAACCGTAAATAACGGTTAAGAATTGAAACTAAAATCTGATTTAGAGAAACATTCATATATTTAATTTCACTTGATTCTCTTTAGTCGTCACCGACTGATTTACACATCAAAAGAAATTGGAAAATAACTCCTAAAATGGCTCTCAAAAGAAATTTTAAAGTATTATTAAGAAGGCGGTCGATTCTCGACTTACTTAAAGACAATTTTCGTATATTTTTCAGTTTATTAAATTAGGTCACTTTTCTAATTTTTCATATGTTATATTTGTAGAACAAAAAAAATTTCACATTTTCACTAAAATATTTAAAAGTAATTATTTGGCTTTTATTTTATTTATAAAAACCTTATATGTAATCTATCACATTTTTGCTTTATCGAATGTAATTGTATTTCGGACGCCAACGTTGGCTCATACTTCGAATGAGGGTATCATTTAAGTATTTTATTTCTATATAGTTTCAACAACAGTTTTTCAGAGTTGTTGCCTAACTTTCGAGGTGATTGGAAATTTAACTTTCGTTTAGTTAAAAATTATCTTATTACAAATTTCGATTTTCGCAAGCCTAATTTTCAGGCGCCAAGGCTGGACTCTTTTTCAGCTTGAGCTTTGTGGTTGTTGCTGTCAGTTCCACGCGCCACCGGTGACCGGAGACCACATTGTGATCCCAACTTGACGGAGTATTTACGTTTTTTTGAAATAACGGCGATGAAAACAACAGCCGAGGTATATTTTTCTTGCCTATAACGTGAAAATCGTAGTTTTTGTATTCACCGAAATGTCCACAATTTGATTTGTGTTTATTTTAATTGTTTTGAAGAATAAAATAATTGCCTGTCCTTTTATAAAAATTATTAAATATTTCTTTAATAACGTCCGTTTCAGACCAACCATCCATGATGACAACCCAATTAATGGTAGTCGAGAGTATGATCTACGTAATTAAATTAAAAGAGAACCAATATATTTCCTTAGTTTCGATGTGGAGAAGCTTCCGAGTGTATCAGTCTGAAAGAGAGAGGACTGTAAGAAGTCGTATCCCCTTTACAATAAAAAGGCTAGTCGGCGTTATAAGCCGTCATAGAGGCTGTACGTGGGCGGGCCGTGTTTTGAGTTTGTTAATGGCATCTGCCGTAGTGATCGGCCTCGCCGACAACAATCCGTCTTCCTAACGCATTACGGAGAGTATAAGCCCCCTTTTTGCAGTCTCCAAAGTCAGTCGTATTCGGAGCAGAGGTAATATATAACACGCGGGCGTGATGTGAGTTGCAAGTGCCTCCTCCTCGCCTCGAGCCCTGCTGAATTGGAAAACAAATCGCACTCTTGTAGCTCTCGGACATACAAAGTCCCCCAAGTGATCTGCGCCTAACCCCATTAATTTTGTTTTGCCAACAATCTACATAAATAATAATAGTTACGAGCAGCCGTTAAGACTCTGAAAAAATTTATAGCCACCTTAAACGATTCTTTCAATGATTCAAAAGTGCAGAAAGTGATTTCTAAATTTGACCACTCTGTTTTATTTAATTTTCGCGTCAATTTGTATAATTTTTAAAAAGAAGTGTAGGAAAATGAAGAGTCGGTTTTACAATTTTGAAGGGACGACTGATAAATTTTCAAAACTCAAAGCTACAGAAAATTAATATCAAAGAATAAAGCTACGAATTATGTCATGTATAATTGTAATTCATATTTTAATTAGTCTTTAAGCAATATTAAAAAATGTGTCAATTTTTTTTTTAAAAAAACAACTAAAAATCACATCTGTTATTCGTAAATAATATACGATAGTAAATTTCTCTCTTCCTGTGACTTGAAATAAGCTATCTATAATAAAACGTATTTAATATTGAATTTTATAATGACCTTATAATTTGTGAAAAATTTTATTTACATCTTTAACCAGCTGCAATATTGTTTAATACATTGCAGAGGCGAACTTAGAAAAGTTTTTATAAAACGGAATGTACGGCAGGAGCGTTTTATGGACAGAAAAAATATAAATGTAACAGGAATCGAAAATAAAAATGGCGGGAGTAGATTATCAAATTTGGTGATGACATCGTACATGTATGAAGGTAAATAAAATACTTGTTAAATCTATGAAATGGAATGGGAAACTTTTTCCAGATCTGTTGTTTATTGGATTGCATAATTAATCTCAAATTTTATGATCAATCAGAAAAGATCTGCTTTATTTTTGGTCATGTATGTCTGAATATGTGTATTTATCTGAAAATAAATGTTGTACCAACTGTATTTTCAATAACTTCCTCTAATTAACCATATTTGTAACATACCCCTATTTAACTTTGTCTCCTATACGTTTCGTTATAGAATGTCGATATGTCGTTATTACTACCAGAAATGAAATATAACAAATTATAAAATATAACGCGTATGTGTTAAAAATATAAAAAAAAACAATAGAAAATAAGTAGCCTAATACAGAATACATTAAGTGATAAATTAAATACCACTCAATGTTTCGAGAGTCCTTGTTGCTCTCGTCAGGTTTTTCAAGAGCCCTAATAACGACACACGGCACAAATCAGACGACGAACTCTAAAGCCTAATAAATATTATGACTTTAATTTAATAAACTTCTACAGAAAATAAATCGTATTATTTATATGAGAGGTTATTTTTATTCCAACTTGAAAACGCCGTCCGCCGAAATAATTGTAAATTCAAAATGCTGCGGTGAAAATATCTGCTCCGAATCGGATCAGTCTTGTATGGAAGTATATTTCGTGATTTTAATTTTGGAGTTAATGTTTGCGGCTGATTGCAGTCTGTATTAAAACAGCGTCGATTGAGGACCTGTTGATTAATTTGTCAATATTTAATGCGTCACTGAGGGAAACGCTTTATCGTGACTATAGTGGGGGAGGTTATTCCAACATTCAGCCACTCTCGTATTGGTGACAGTATTTAAAACGACGAAGAGACCACGGGAGCATTAAATGTAGATGCAAAATTCAGAAGGCTTTTGTTTCCCGATTAGTTCTTTAAGCTCCAGGAACAACACCATTTTTTTTCACTGCATCAATATTAATTAGTTATTACGAAATGTCATTTATATTTTACGTTATTTTCCAGGGGTAAGCTCTCCATTGCGTCGGCGGGATTTTTTTTTCTGGACATAAAACGAAAACGTTTGCTCTGGAGTTAATAAAAGTGATTACTTTTCAAATTTAATGAGGAAACGGGTGTTGATATGGGTTAAATCTAACTCTGTAAAATTATGGATTACTTGCGTACACGAATCAAAACTAAAAAAGTATATTTTATGTTCTAATGTTTCAAGTAATATTGTGGTAACGTATATGACAACATAGAATATTCTTAGACGCCTTTGGTAACGAGAGTGCACATAATAACAACGCTTTTATGAGATAGTATGATTGTTTTAGTGTAACAAGAGGCAGAATGCTACAGTAGGCAAAATTATATGTCTATGGTGTAATTAAAAATTTAAAAATCACTCTCAATGAAGGGGAAGAAAAACACTTTCTGCGTTGTAACTTTAAACAATTAAAATTATTTTGCTATATTTATTCATGATTTTAAAATTAATTCCTCGCTACATTCTATTTACAAAAAATGTATATGATGTTAGACAGAAAAATAATTCTGTCTTACTGTGATGTATTGATGGGTGTTGCGCCGCTGTTGTCCCGCGATGTTCCGTTACGTTCCTAGTTGCCCCACGACGCAATTATGGAATAAAACTGACGCCAGAAATTTGCAGTTCAATAGAAATATAGTCTCCGGTGTTTTATCACAGGCATTTCTTCTTCTTTTACTGATTCGTCATCGAAAAAGAACTGCTCGTGACATCTACAAGACTACTCTTGATATATATATCACTCCTAGTTGCCCCACGACGCAATTATGGAATCAAACTGACGCCAGAAATTTGCAGTTCAATAGAAATATTGTCTCCGGTGTTTTAGAGCAGATATTTCTTCTTCTTTTACTAATTCGTCATCGAGACAGAACCATATTTAATTTATATATTTATATATTGTAATAATTTAAATAAAAGACTAATGGCTGTGGTTAAATAAAAATAATTATTTTAACAATTAAACAAAATTTATTAATGTTTTAAATACAATATAAAAAATTACACAATAATATTTAGAATCTCAGGGTCTTTACTGGGTTTGATAAATGGGTGAATTGAATTTAAATTAACTAACAAAACAATTAAAGAAATGAATAATTAAAGAAAAGAAATAATTGAAGAACGATCTGACGTATCTTAAAGAAATGGTTTACAAATAAATTTTAGAGTTTTTTTACTTACGGCCGACCAGGTCTCAATTTTGGGGTTTTCTGTGCACACGTTTTTGGGGATATCACTGAATTTAAATTGGTTACAAAACACTGTCGAAACTTTAGGTTCTCTCAGCTGGAAACGGCTACTCCTTCCGAATTAATGGTCAGTCACATTATTACCAACTTTCTCTCGGTGACATTGGTGACGGTCTCTTTACTTATTGAGTATTTACTGCGGCATGACTTATTAAGGCACTGTTTGTGGCAGACAAACCACTGAGTTGAAACCTTTTACTTGTTTCAACCTGCAGCGTCTCTAGATGGACATGTGTCCGCCGTCCGACTTCCAACTAAACTCTTTCGCTTCTCCCCGTTGACTGTGTCTGTTCGTCTCGTAGAATTTTGAATCCGTACGTCTCAACAATGGTTCTTTTGTCTCGCCGCCCCGCTTTGTCGCGGTGTATGCTTTATATACTCTAATAATGAGTCCTTTACTTTGCAATTATAACAATGGATTAATTACTAATTACTACAATATATATATATATATATATATATATATATATATATATATATAATATTGCAGCTCGGCTTAGATCAGTCTGATCGCCAAACGGCAATGAATCTTTCACCCAAAACATATACTTCTCAGACTATATTTTTACTTTAATTTATTTACAATGAATATCAAGCCTGCCTTATTATAGTAATATTAGAAAAATTCAGTAATACGTGGGCTAAATAAATAAGTTATATCATCACTGAAATATTGAAACGGAGGAACGAGATGGGCAAATCTTCGGTAGAGGGCAAGTTTTTTTTAGAAATAATAACTCACACCGCATGAATCAGTTCGATTGGAAGGCATTGAATTAAATCGTTGTAGGTAGGGACATGGATTCATGGCTGAGAGAGAAGACATTCGTCACACGCGGCTTCTGGGAAGGGAGCTGAATAACGCATGTCGACCGAGGACTTTAGTCCTGTGACACAAATTCAGGAGCGCTACATCAAGGAGCGCCTATCGGCAAACTGTCGCTCCAACAGCGATGCATCAAGAAGAAAGTCGAGTAAATGATGAGCTATTCTTAAATTCAATACTGGCTTGAGAGCCGACTGTCGACATGTCATCGCAGCGCCAAGTTCTTTGCTTCTGCATGATCGATAGGCGGGCCCTGTCCAAGTTTTGCAAGTGACCAACTGCTCGCAGAAATATTTCATTTAAACTACACGACAACTTTGACATTGAACGAAAAAAAAAAGAATTCTTGCAAAAATTAATATGAAAGAACGCAATTGTGTGTGTTTCCTTAACGTGTGACGAAATCAAAATAATATTTAACATAAAAAGACTTACTAAGAAAATGAATGATAAATTAAAAAACCTTTATTAGTCCTTAAATAATATAAAACAGGAGCTTTCGGCTTTATCCTAAGCCATATTCATCTATTTGTATAAAAATTATATTTTACTAACAACATATCATGCAACACTGTTCTAAGTACGTGTCATTCGTCACACGTGTAATCTGACAATAGTAATTTAAATAATATTTAACGATAGTTTGTGAAAACACGAGTTAAAAATGATAATTGAGTTTCTCATTCAAGCATTTATTTGCGTATTAATGAATATTTGTTACTATTACACATGTCATTGCAGGACAAGTTCTTTGCTTCTGCATGATCGATAGGCGTTTACACTGTCGCTTGAAACTTGACTAGTATGATTATTCTATTTATATTAAAAATTCTGTTCTGAATTGAAGATAAAAAAATAATAAATATAGGTTTTTATTGACATTAAAATGCATTTCAAATTATTCCAAAACCTGTATTCCTGATTTTTTATTCCTACGTTAGTATTTAGTCATGGCAACATATTAATTTATTAATCGGTTGGATTATTCATTAGTTTAAACAGTTCTTATAACAGAAAAATAATCATTTTATCATTGTTACACATTACAACATTGGAAGAATAAAAAATATAGAGGTAAAATATATTAATGTAAACAGCGTGCGGGAAGGTTGTTTGAAAGGGCTTCTATGCAGGTCCTCTAGCAAATACGTTCTTTCAGAAACGAAAGTGGCAATTGAATTTTACTCCCCCGTTTCAGATCTATTACAGAGAAAAAATGCAAAGCAACCGCAGTTTTCACAAATGAGTGTTTTTTAAAAATAACGTTTAAGAAATGTGCATTTTAATACATCGCTCGAAAATAACGTACGTTTCTTTTTGAAACTATTAACATTTCACATAATTGAGTGTCTATTCAAACTGTATTCAATTATTCGTCATTATCTTCAAAGGTATTACGAGTCACTCTAGTTGGATATGAAGTTACAAAAAAATTCTAGCAAATCAATTTATATAAAGAAATAAATACTTGAACGTTAAAAGTTTGGATGGTTAAACAATAAAAAAATAGACATATTTCAATTATCATTATATTTGAACTTCAACTATTTCGTCGTACGAAACACGGTCCTTGTGTTTGCAAGAAAGTCAAATTTTATTTTGCACTAACCAATCAGAGGACAGCTTTTACATCACGTTACCAGGGGTTTAGGCACCAATCAAAAACTACCACAACAGTTTATTCAAGGGTATGCTAAACTTGTATGAACAGAAAATGCTAGAAGAATATAACTGCGAATAAAATATAATAATCAATCATTTTTACGTAAGTCTTCTTATTAAATTTAAGTTCTATTCAGGGTCTATATGTCAGTCAATTTTAACGGGTTAAACACAAAACAGGTCGTTCAGGTTTCTATAGTTTCATATTTATATTATTTCCTAAATGTTTCTAATTTCTATTCAAGGGTGGTGGTCAGAAGAAAGACAAAATGTATTTGAGTTGTTGACTACGAATAATCAAATTGAATGTGAGTTTAAAACATTTTATTTAGAAAAAAGCATCTTCCTTACATTAATAACACCGGAAGCACCATTTTTCCTGAGTGGCAGTTATAAATATTGAATCAGACAAAAAAAAACAATGATAACTGAGGAGATTTTCATAAGATACCAGAATATTCCTATTATTTTTTCATTCTTCAGTAAAACGTAGGATGTTTTCTTTTTACGAAAAGAAGCACGGTTATGATAAATAACATATACAGTAAAAATAGTATATAAAATGAACACGAAAATCATAACACCTCCTCGAATAGTGATAAACAAGAATCAAGTTTTTTAACACAATTATTGTAATAAGTAGTTTATAATTTAGCAATGAAAGCTGCGAAGTAGAAATTTATAATGCTAAAAAATGTTATTTTAAGGCGAGTATTGAATAATTAAAGTGTGTGCTTATAATATTAGAGATCGTAACTGAACTCCATTTTCTTCTCAAATAATGCAAAAGAGCAAATTAAAATTTTTTAAGAAACCTACTCCTTTCGGTTTTGTTGGAAGTAGAAGACATGTTTTCCAGAAGAATAAAAAAACAAATCGACGGTTTCCTTTTTTCTTCTGCTCAACATAGGCGAACACAGCTAATGGTCTGCAGTGAGCACGAGTCCTTGCCAAAAGGGCGTCTACATAAAGCCAAAAACTACGAAGAAATATTGCTTGCTTCGTAAGAAGGCCGTTGCATACGCGACAACAGCGCTTTAACCCCAAAAGCCGTTAAGTGCTCTGGAAACCAACTACTTCACGATCCTCTCATGTTTGGTTAAGGAGACAACATTTTTCATGCATTTCACTTATGGCTAATTATAAAACATGCATGATTATCTTTTTCGGCGAATTTGTTCATATTATTCGGTTGGTTGACGAGAAAAATTGTAATAATTTAATAGAGCGAAACGTATAAGGCGGCTCCGTTGGAAACAAATATACAAATATTGAGATTGAAAATTTATATTCATAAATATCAAATTAGCAAAACTGGAGAAAATCCTTGAATACAAAATTTATAAAATATTCATAACAATATTAATCCCTCTGGCATTCAATTTAAAACAGCTTTGTCTGCTTTTGTAATCATAAAAATAAAATTAATAGATTTACACGCTCTCTTAACGTAAATATACTCATTTCAGGAATATTTTTATAATCACGTAAATATATCTGATCTGCACTTTAAAAACTTTATCTGCACCGAAATCAATGTTGAAGATTTTTTTGGAAAACTTTTGTTTCTGCTCCTAATTTTTGTTAAAAGAACAATTTATTATTTAAAACACGCATGAAGCTCCTTTTTCATTACACACTAGTAGGTTTATTCCTAGACAATTAGTGGACGTAATTTTAAATATTATGAGTAATGATTCCAAAAGTTTTTATCCGTTTAAGAATTCATGGTCAGTAGATAACTATAGTGGTTTTAAAATAGTAATAATTTTAATTTGTCATACATTTTAGAGTAACGAATGTGCTGGTATATTAATGATTGACACCTTTTTAAGATCAATAATACGGCCACTGCCAATAAATTCAGAATTTCATTGCCGTTGGCAATGAATTTTATTGTAAATTTCATAAGAAACTAACGACAAAAAAAACATAAATCAATATGAATAATGTGAAAAAATTGTAAACTATTCTGATCCTTGTCACACCTATTGCCAGACTTGTAAAAGCAATTTACAAAGAATATTAATACAAGATTATTTAATACGCAATCATAAATACAGTTTCAACATTTAAAGAAAATTTGTTAGTCATAATGTGTATCATTTCTGTTATTAAGCTTTCATTAAAATTCGTTTCCTTATCTAGAATAATAGTATTATCAAAATTGAAAAAAATTATAAGATCCAAACACTGTTTTGTAATCGGAGAATGTTTTTAAGGTGGTAACCGAAGATCGTTTGGTCCGACCGATATAACATGTTTCTAACAAAAAAAAAAGATTTAAAAATTTAAAAAAATACAGGGGTGTTTAGTTTTTTTGAATAAAATTTTAAATTTAGTCGGTAAAACAATAAAAATAGTGTTATTGTTTTTTTTGTCGGACAACAGGTTTTTTATGATTATAAATGTAATTAATTCTGAAATTAATGAATTTCATAATAAAATCAATAGAATAAGAATTAGCGATAAATATTTTAAATACTTAGTTAATTTTTTTTGAATGAAATGAAATATCAGAAATAACAAAGCCTCGTCAACAAAAGTAAAAAACAAAGCTTTTTTCATTAATTGGATGATTACAGAAACAATTTAAAACTCTGTCTGAGTAAGAGGAAAATAGACATTTATAAAAATTCAGTCAATCAATCTCTAATTCATTAGAGAATTTAATATTTGAACAATAATTATTAAATGCCATCATTAATTCATCCGATGTTTTTATATGGGTCGTTAATTTATTGTCTTACAGACATTAATTTACTAATATTTACTTGATACTCCGCTTTATTCTAATATAGTAATACGTTCCTTATATTATTTGAAAAGGAAAAATGTAATACTATGCACAAAATTAATAGTAAAAATACTTTTATGTTTTATAGAAACATGTAATTGATGAAAATATGGGTGTGTTGATATTTCACCCTAATTTCTTTTGTTCAATGAAGCATACTCAACACGTATCAGATTCAGTCACCGTAAAACAATTTACAATAAAATACATATTGAAAACAAAATTAACGTCTGTAAGACAATAAATTAACGATCCATATAAAAACATTGGATGTATTAATGGTGGCATTTAATTATTGTTCAAATATTAAATTCATTAATGAATTAGAGATTGATTGTCTGAATTTTTAGAAATGTCTATTTTCCGTCAAAATCATTGTTTAACTTTTTATTGGTTTCATAAAAACACTTACTCAGATAGAGTTTTAAATTTTTTTCTGTAATCATCCAATGAATGAAAAATGCTCTGGTTTTTACTCTTGTTGACGAGGCATTGTTATTTCTGATATTTCGTTTCATTCAGACAAATGAACTATATATTTCAATTATTTATTGCTAATTTTTATCCTATTAATTTTATTGCCAAATTCTTTAATTTTAGAAGTAATGATATTTATAATCATAAAAAACTGTTGTCTGTCAAAAAAACCAATACTACTATTTTTATTGTTTTACAGACTAAATTTAAAATATTATTCAAAAAATAAACACCCATGTAATTTTTTATAGTGACTTATGTAAATACAATTTTTTTATGAGAAGCTCTGTTGGACGATAAACTGAAGCCATCAACAACGCTGTCAGTTTTCATAAAATTTATCAATAATTATTTTTCACCGCCGCTTCAATTGCGTAAGAGTAGATATTGCTCTCAATGAAATAAAATTAATCAATCGTAAAGTATTAATAGGTTGGACGTTACTACGTTTCCATGAAAGCCTGTGCTGAATTTTGAATCCTGGGGAAATTCCCTCCATGATGAATCTTTTTCCGATGTTATCTCCTGTGCCGTATGCAGCTGCTGACCCAGAAAACAAAGTGTCTCGTTTCATAGGGATTGGATTGCGATCATATCGCGAATGCTTGCAAATACACGAGTTACGCGCTAAATGCAGCAGTCACGTGGAATCATAAGGTCTTTCATGAGGGCCAATAACGGCGTGTCTGCTTATGGTGTGCTCCTGGATAACATTCCGCCGCATGCTTCACTGATCTAATTTTGTTTCATGTCCCAACAATACCACAAAACAAAATAATTGTCTTGAAAAGATAACCAGCAAAAACCCCTAGCATTGGATCCGTGTCCGGAAGACATTACTGGAAAGATTCTTCAGAATAACGGGGCCAGAATTCTCCGTCAATGATAGTGACATTGCATTATGTTACTAACACCGCGGCAAAGATACATTTGAAAGTATAAGAAGGTAATATAAAATCAACTGAATTCCATTGCTCCGCTACGGTTCTGAAAAGAAAAATGGCATTAAAATTTTATTCACTACAGTTGAGGAAAAAAGTCGGGGGAAATTAAACAATTTTCTGGCATTCGTTGACTGCAAAACAACGGTCATAGACTTACCTCAGAAAACCTTTAGGTCTTAATTTCAGCTCTTTATCTTTTTTTTTGGGTGTAGACAGACTATGTATAGGGTAATCGACATAGTGGCAACTCCCCTCTTATAGCATAGGAAAGGGATTTGGAAGGGGGGATGCGGAAGGGTGGAGGAAGGTAGCCAAGGGTAACTGGGCCCCCGGGCTATGGTTTAAGGATCCTACTTGGCATTCGCCTAAAAAAAATGCAGGACAAACCCTACAAAAACCTGCATCAGATAGGTCGGGCATTGGGTAAATGTCCCACGCCCTTCCGATAGCGGGAGAGGAGTTTGCTGTGGGGACGCAGCATTCCCTTCTCCGTGCCTCGACCTGTTTAGGAGGCAGCTGACCGACTATTCCAATGGGAATAGCGAACCAATCTTACCGTATGCCCAAGGTCTGTGACCCCGGAACATACACCTCTCAGAACAGGCCGAGGTGTCTCGGCTTGTGGGAACCTTAGTTCAGAAACGGAGAGGAAAAGGCATCCCCAAAGGTAGCCCCTTCGTATCTCTCCTGCAAGGTTTTTTTTTTTTTTAAGGGCAACAGGCTGCATGAGGGTGATCCACGTTGGGCAACTCCCCTTTAATAGCATAGGAAGAGATTAGAAAGGGGGATTGCGGAAGGGTAGAGGAAAGTAGCCAAGGGTTACTAGGGCCCCCGGGCTATGGTTTAAGGATCCTACCCGGTATTCGCCTAAAGAAATGCAGGGAAAACCCTAGAAAAACCTGCATCGGGTAGGTCGGTTATTTGGTACTTGTCCCACGCCCTTCCGATAACGGGAGACGAGTTTGCTGTGGGGACGCAGCATTCCCTTCTCCGTGCCTCGACCTGTTTAGGAGGCAGCTGACCGACTATTCCAATGGGAATAGCGGACCAATCTTACCGTATGCCCAAGGTCTGTGACCCCGGAACATACACCTCTCAGAACAGGCCGAGGTGACTCGGCTTGTGGGAACCTTAGTTCAGAAACGGAGAGGAAAAGGCATCCCCAAAGGTAGCCCCTTCGTATCTCTCCTGCAAGGTTTTTTTTTTTAAGGGCAACAGGCTGCATGAGGGTGATCCACGTTGGGCAACTCCCCTTTAATAGCATAGGAAGAGATTAGAAAGGGGGGATGCGGAAGGGTAGAGGAAAGTAGCCAAGGGTTACTAGGGCCCCCGGGCTATGGTTTAAGGATCCTACCCGGTATTCGCCTAAAGAAATGCAGGGAAAACCCTAGAAAAACCTGCATCGGGTAGGTCGGTTATTTGGTACTTGTCCCACGCCCTTCCGATAACGGGAGACGAGTTTGCTGTGGGGACGCAGCTTACCCCTCGCCATGCCTTGGCCTGTTTAGGACCTGGTTTCTGAAACTTGTTTATTTGTTTTATGTAGCACTGATCAATCTTTACATTCAGTTTTATAAAATAAATTTCTGGTTTTCCAGTAAGTTAATGATACTTAAAGCAGACGCATTGTCATAGAAGGATGTGGCGACATATTTTGAAATTTAATGAGGGATGTTGAATCCGTTGAAATTGTTTATTAGTAGTTTTCACAGTAATTTTCAGATCACCAACAAGTTCAAAATGATCCTCTTTGGGATCACGTCAACCCCAATTTATTTCTTTCTTGGTTTGATTTTTTTTTTTAAAAAAAAGGTTTACTTAGTGATTTCCATGTGTTATAATGGGAAAATTTACACTAAATTCAGTCATCAGGTCTGATGTCAGTAAGTTATATATAGATTTAATAACAGGGTAAGTACTTATATAATTTATTCAATGACAAAAATATAACTTTTTTTCATCTTTGCATATTCTTGCAGATATAATCTTAACATGCATTAAGAGGCGTGATTGTCAAAGAACCAACCTTTGTCATTTTGTTGTAATGTAAACAATATTTATTAACATTTACATAATTTGGAACCTTCATCGAGTGGAGAAAATGTCACGACATACTAAATCGTTCCGCTCTCTTCACTGTCCGACGTTGCCACGATACCCAAATTTCTAAAAAACAAACACGATAACGAGGTCAGGGTCTAGGCGCTTACTGAAGACTATTGGATGCTCAACGGGTAGGAGGTATTGGCTGCACGGAAAGATACTAAACTGGGCCGTGATAAAAATGACATTTTACCTAAATTTTCTCTTTTATTATAAAAATTTTACGTAAATTACTTAAAATGTAAGAATGTTTAAAGAGTGTGAACAGAGATTTTTGTGAATACTTACACACATAAGTTAATTTCCGGAATTATCAATAAACTGTGATGGAAATTGTATTATGCTAGAATTATAGCCAGAGTTGCGTGATGGTAACATCTATAAATTATTTGACTTGTGTGTGTACAGGAAAATTATTGACTGAACTTAATTTAAAGAGTAACTAAATATTCCTTTAAAGTTTTTGCTTGCTTTTTCATACTGGAGTTGTTTTTCCCCAATACTTGAATTTCACGAAATATCTAAGTATCAAATTGTCTGGCGAATACTTTTATTCAAAGTAAATTTGATTAATTGGATGTAAAATGTACCTAAGTTTTACATGAAATATAAGACTATTAAAAATTAAATAATAATGAAATGAATGCTATTATTTGATTTAAAAATATAACTTTAATTCTCTCTGAGAAATAACTCAATTTAAAAATTAAATTAAAGCTCTCCCTGTACGCGTGTTTATTCACAGCTTCTGTTAGAACTACATGCGTTTTGCCATATTTACTCATTTGCAAACGAAGGCAACTTTGGTTTCCGCTCTATTTAGTACTTGAGATCCAACACTATTCTATTGTAGTTGTGGATGGCTTCAGTACGAGCGCTGCGTTAGCCTTGCCTCAATTTAACGAAGTTTATATTTAACTTTATACTAGCATAAACAGATTCTGTGAAACGTATTTTACAACTTTGCGTTTACACAGAGTTGTTTTACGAAGGCAAAAGGTAACGCCTCTGGCACACTAATTTTTTTTTTTTTGGGCGCACGAATTGCAGAAACCTGAATAAGAATTTGAGTTGGAATAAACGAGGCGAGGGGAGAAGTGGAAGGACGGAATCGGGACAGCATTAATACGTATTCGCGAACGTTAAGAATTTTGGCAAATGATTGATTATATATGCGACGCGATGTAGGGTAAATGTTGACGTTAAAGGTAGGACAAGAGGTGATAACTGCACGGGCGAGAGAGCAACGCCATGTCATTAGGAGAGTCAACAAAGCCTGTGGCGAAATTCTGACAGCGAACTCGGAACGCAATGAATGTTCCCCACGTCACACAAACTCCGTTACTGATTATTGTTTAATCTGTGTGTACACTTGAGAGATAAAGGAGAGGGGTTTACGGGTTCTTGGACCTAACGAGAAAAGCTCGTATTAAGACTCTTAATCAGAGTACTAAATAAATGCAAATACAGGATGTGTCAAAAAAATACATCCTACTTAATATATATATATATATATATATTTAAAAATATTGTATACATAAAAATATTGTATACATAAAATTAATGTTAATTGTGTAATAAGGAAAATATATAAAGTTTTTTACGTAATAAGCCAAATCTGCTCAATATGCACGGCATATTTCTATACGGTATTTAAATTTGTCCCACACTCTTCTTAAAATTCCCTGCATACCCTAAAAGCGTTATTGTAATTTAATAAAACTATAATTAAATGTAAGTAAAATTTCCATCCCATCCACTCCCGCCCCTTGGAGCTAAATGGCCAATTTGATGCTATAATTGAACTGGGTGACATCCATAACCTTGGATTTGACTCCAATCTCGGTTGTATTCGCGTTATTTTATTGCAGCGTTCCTCCACCCAACACCTAAAAGTGCTCTACTGATAAGCCCGAAAGGGGTTGAAGTTATAATCTGTGAAAATGTAGAGAAATCTCATTGATCCGGAAAAATATTTAGTTGCAAAGTTGATTAACATGTTTGACAATTTACACCACCGACCACGCCCGTCCCTGGGAGGTTAATTACTAGTTTATAGCATAATTAAACTCAGCGTAATCTATAACTTTGCTTTTGACTCCAGTATCGTTTGTATTCGAGTTATTTTTTTGTAATATTCCTCCACCACCACCCCTAGAGTTCTCCTTTCCCATGCCGTAAAATGTTTGAAATAAACACTATCAATATCTGTAACCCTTAAAATATTAATCCGAACTAAATATCGACTGTTTTAGCATGTTTAAATATTTCCACCCCCGTCCACCCCCGCTTATGGGGGTGGTAGACTTGTCTCACCCCAACAGTGTTTGTTTTCTGGTCGCAAAGAACATGTGTACGAAATTTGGTGAAATTTGCTCCAGCGGTGTAGATTTGTATAACGAACATACAAACATACATACCTACATACAAACATGCAAACATACATACATACACTCATTTTTATGTATAAGATAATCATGGGTTCTGACAGGAGTTGAGAGGCTTATCAAGTTAAACCTATTCGTTCTCGTGTGAAAGATGCTAGAAAAGTATTTGTTTACTATTATTTATGTTGCAATACATCGTTTAATTTTATTTCACTGGGAAACAAAATAACTATATTGCAAAAAAAATGTATTTTTACATCTAATAGTGCATTATAATAGAGGTTTTCAGATTTTTATTCAAATTAGAAGCTGTGCTGTTTTAGTATTTGTGAGGCAGAATTTTATTGATATACGTCGGATGACGTAGGAAATGATTTACTGGCGACGTGGGACTGAGCATTTGGGCGTTTGGTTGTGACGCTTCACCCGCGCGCTCAGCTCTAAATCAAAGCATATTGGACAACGGACAGGTAATAAATATTTAAGTTATTGCGATGCTGCGCAGCTACCGCCGCGGAGATTTTATTGCAACCTTTAAACTGGCGCTTGTTGATGAGAAGATCCCCAGAATAAGATATTTTATGTCCTAGAACTTTTGTTTCCATTCGTCTTTACAAGTTCTATATTCAAATAATTTATGATTGGAAAGCTAATTTTCTACGTTTTTCCTTACATTGACATCTGAAACTGTGTAAAGATAATTTTGTTGCTATAGAAGCCTCATTGGACTACAGATCCTCTGAAAACATATTTTACAGTATACAATATTCTTTAATTTTGTGGTGATACAATTGAATTGTAATGTATTCATTTTAACATCGAAGATTTTTCATCAGCGAGGTCAATTCAAGTTTCCAAAATTTAGTATGAATATATTTGATCCCAATTCATATATTGGTTTAAACGTGACTTATTTTGAAGTATATGCTGATTTCTGGCCACATTCAAATAATTTTACATTATTGAATACTGAGTCAATATAAAATAACAACGATAAGTTATGTATTCACCATTCGTTATTCCACTGCAGAGGATCATAAATTGTTGGACGATGTCGACGTGTCACTGTTTAAGCTGATAGTGTACTGTACACGTACGTCTGACTAATCCATATATACGTCACAAGCGTATCATAAACTGACAGCTATTATATATTTTAGCAGATAAACATTTACAGCGTTCTTCCCAAAACTATATTTATCTGTTACCATAAATTCAGTAGTAGTGAGCAAACTGAAATCGTTATATGTTGGTTGAATTATGATCATGCAATGTTGTAGAATACGTCTTCTTTATATATCACACTTCCGTGTGAACATCCCCAATAATTTTATGTATTGTTTGTTCACAGGACATTAACACAGCATTTTAGATACACACTTTACCATTTAGAAAGACTGTGAGGATAATTCAACAATTACATTTAGTGATATTAAAAAAAATCTTCCTCCTGGCCGCAAACGAATTTCCCGTTGCTCTGAAATCCCATTTATTTTGCCTACCAGGGAGCAGGTGCACTCGTCAGAAACTCGCGACAAAGTCTAGTTGCCTTTCAACGAGCCTCGACATAGGGGCAAAAAAAAGTAACCGTAAGCCTCGCGTATTTTATAAACATATATCCTGATACATTAATACGTTCAAAACATTTTATAAATTCTGAGTTTTTTTATTGTTTCTAGAGTTCGGTTCACGTTTATGATGAAATTAAAAATATATTAAGGATTAGATTTATAATAAAATTAAGTGTAAAATTTTTATCCACTTCATAATGACTTTTTTTCTTAATTTTCTTCTGTGTGTAGCGCGGGTTGCATTTAAAGGTTTGTATCACTTCTACTTCTACAAACTGCAAAGGAATATGCCAATTTCCTTACTAAATATTTAATTGCTTGAAAATTGTGCTAAAATTTTAGTTATTTACATACGATACCGTCATGAATTTAATAATTAAGAAATTCATGAACTTTATTAAAAATTTCCAGAAATTCAGTCAGTTATATAAAATCACTGAACATACGTTGAGAAGTTCACATAACGTGTTATGACAGCTGGAAGTATCCGTTTTAAATAATAATATCAGAAACAAATTTATTTTAAAATTCAAACTTTCTTTAGCTAAATTTAAATAGACGATGAATTGATAAATATGAATCTACTTCTTCGATTTGAACGATAGTACAATCATATTTCTTTGTAAGGTTACACTAAAATGGAGAAATTGCTTTCATTAGACGTCCATTTTTTAAAACAACTGTTATTTTAATAATTTTCAAAAATTATTTAATTTTGAGTAAAGTCTGGAGGATCATTTAAATATATATTTAATTGTATTCAAGAATATATACAATGATTTGACAAACATTTTCCTAATTTAATTCTGGCAACTTTAATATATACACACTTTCAACTTTCCTAAACAAATATTCCTTTGCATTATCATTTAAATATCGTTGAAAGCTTCTCAAGACTAAATTGAAAATTAAATCATTTTGTAAAATGATAAATATATTTACTTTTCTTCTGATTATTAGACTGTCATATAATGTCATATATGTTTAAAAAGAATTATGGGCAGAATCATAGGATGATTTCTCATTTTCAACCATATTGTAAGCCTTAAGGCTTACAATGAGGATGGAAATTTCCAAATAAGACGAAAGCTTCTGTTCTATTAACTTTTTAACACTATATGAGAATGTGTGTAACTTTTATCTCTGCACGTCTTTTCATTTTTAAATGGGAAAATAGATAACAATAATTGTGTAAAAAATATAAATAAAATGAGACAGTACGATATAAATTATTAAAAATAAAATTTAATATATTCAAAGAAAAATTGCTGGAATATATGTGCAGGTGTATTTATCGAAAAAGAAGGTACAATTTCAGCTCTATTTTCTGTAGTTAATGAGTTATAAAATTACCAGCTTAATGGAAGATGTTTTCCTCTTTTTTACATCCCTAAAAGAAATTTGTCAGTTAGAGACAGGACTACTTGTTGCATGCTACACGCGTGTCTCATAAAGTTCAACCCTCAACGTTATTAATTATCCCCTCTCGCGTATTTATATTGAAAAATATTTTAATTTGAACTGTTGGTCCAGCGTGTTTGAGCTGAGGCTCGATGGAACGGCTGCAGGAGAGAGTCCGTCAATAGTTGCACAGAGATTTATGTCAACGTTGGCAAGTAACCGACCGCCAGGGCCTTTGCCTATTTAGCAGCGTTGTGGAAAGCGAACATACCATTCGCGTTGTCCAGAACAATCCCACCATGTTTTGCTTGTTAGGCTCTGTGCGGCCGCCTCATCACTCAGAGCCAGTAGCTTTGTCAACTATGTCTATGCCACGCTGGCAGTGTAGCCGAACTTGCAAACATATGCGCTCGTTTGTAGGACAAGTCCTAGCAGCCGCTAATAGAGGCGGAAGATCGATGGATGTCCTTACGCCCGCACATCCTAACCGCAACGCTATTCGTCACTCTCGCCACTGCAAGTGTGATCCTTTTCCGAAGACAGCTTGGCACTCTGTTCAGCTCGCAAGCTCTCGCGGGTGCAGAAGAAATAGAAGATTTCCGCAACGTTACCCATACATGCACAACAGTACTGACATGCTTACTTGGAATCACTTTCGTTCATTAAACCGCCGATGATTTAAGTTCACATGTATAAACATGGCGTTGACGCATGAAAATTCCCATACGTGAGAGGGATGCGACGCACAGTTGTCGAAAATTTGGAATTATTGGCCAAAAATGATAAAAGAAACTCATATTGAGACATTTAACTACCTCTTAACACTATTTTAACTAATCTGTTGCGTAATATTTTCAGTTAGCCTACCTCATGTGCTGTAGCGGTCACTTCACATCACATGGATGTTTGTTTGCTTGAGAGTAACTCTCAAAAAATCAGTCCCCGACAAGAAAAAATGACTTCCCATACCCGTAGCTCCTAAACTACCGTAGCTAGCGATCTGCGGGTGACGTCATCGTCTTCAGCGTGAAGCCTTCCATAGGAAGAGACCCACACCTCCCTTCTAAAGACCAGAGCTGTTGATGCGACTGTAAATATTTCAATAAGTCATGTACTGATTTTTTTTAAATATGAAAAGTATCAATACTTCAAAATTATTATCTTTTGATAAAAATATCGAATCCTGGTGCACATTTCTAACAGTTAATCTTTAAAAAATAGCCAATTTAAAGATTGTATCTTTGTGTAAGACGATAATCCAATTCTTTGGAATGTTTTATGTTTAGACACATCAATATCGCATAAAGAGATCCACATATGACGCTATTGATCAACGTTTACCTCCTTTTCCACCAAACAGTTAAACTACGTGAACTTCAGTAGTTATCGTATTTGTAAATATTTTCAAAATTATTTACTCGAATCTAGAAGAAATACGATTGAGATACAAAAATAAATAAAATTTATCTTAAAAAAGAATGTAGTATTTCTTGGTGTAGAGAATGAATAAAGTCTTCTCGGGTTTCTAACCGACTATACTTAACGTTTTCAGTGAGCGTCATCGAAACGTCGCGAATACAATTGTAGTCCGAGAAGACTTTATCCAAAATTTATTTACATATTCTTTGAGTAACACTCGAATTAGAGGGTTTAAGTACACTTGAAATATTTCTTGATTAAAGATTGTAAAGAGCCTTTCGTTTGACCGATATAACAAGAATTGAAATGTAAAGAATTAATTTTGTCACTAATAATATGTTTACCTATAAATTTAACTTTGTCTTTAAAATTTTTGAATACGTTTAAGTTATTGGTGTTTTTATTTATATATTACATTAATGATTCGGCCCTTAATATAAAAAATATACCATTAATTTAAACAGAATCAATGATTCCGTTTACCTGTAGTCCTTTTATTTATTATAAATTTTTATTTACATTATTATTTTAAATTCAACGATACTGTCAACATCTGTGAATTTTAATTTTTTCTGCCACGTGTCTGAAAATTCGCAATTTAGAAATTTATGTACATTTCATGTAATTTATTGTAAGTAGTGTTCTATAAATACTTTTACAAAAAAATTATTAGAAATTATCGTGACTGTAGAATTTGCTTTTCTTGGAATTTTTAGATTAGCATTTAACTGAAATTTACAACAGCTGAAGTGATCCCAAGAACTGCAACACTTGACGCCCTGACGGAAAACATTGAAAATCATAAGAACGTTTTTAATTTAATGGAGTCCATTCTACAAAACAAAACGCTCCATGGAACCAAGAAACTTTTAAATTCATGGATATACAATTTCGTCATTCGGTCCATTACTGTTGAATGAGAATCTTTCATCATTAAGTAACATAAAAAGTCTCTTCAAGTGCAGATGGGAATGAGCAGAGGAAACGGATTCACTAAACTTTCCGCCGCGAATGACAAATGTAATCCTATTATACTGGTTGGTTACAGCTGCTTCTTACAAAAGACACCAGCTAGGAGGACTCTGAAAGACTTACCCCACTACAGCGGAATACAGAGTTTGTATTGAGAAATGTCTTGCAAAATTAAATCTAACTTGCTAATTTCAACAATTACTGTCACTTTATTAAGATTAATATTTTTAATCAGGTTATTAATTGAATCCCAAAATATGTTTTCAACACAGCACCATACATCAATTTATTAATTATAATAAATTTTTTAGTTTGAACAATAAAAATTAGCGCGTTTCCATTTATTAAAATTTGGGAAGTGCTTGAATAATTTTGAAAGCAATTTGGACGAAATTCTTTTAATAATTTTTTAACAGGATTTCCATGATAATTATATTTTAATTTATTTTTAAAATACAGAATTCATCAAAACAGTAATATTTTCAATAAAGTTAAAATTTCTGGAGTTTTACCGCCAAAATCATATTATTATTTACATCAATAAATTTAAATTTAATCTAATTCTGGAACTTGAATAAAAACATATGAATATAATCAGAAATTTTGATGAAGTTGGATGTTTATATTTAGTTATACTTAAGGCTGTTGTAAGGTAATTGTTCTTGGCCCCAACTTGTTGCACCTCGGTGTCCTTTCTTTTTTGCGGATGATAGGTTCCCAGCGTCTCCCATTTAAGGTCGTCTTTGATGTCTTCAGACGGCCGGAACGCTGAAAATCGCGTGTCGTAAGGCCAGCGGGGTTCATGGTTTTCCCTTTTCCTCTCTCTATTCCGCGACGTATTTCTTTGACAAGCGCAAAAACTCCCCTTTGATTTTCCTTTACTAGTATGCATATCTTAAAGAAAGCAAAAAAAAAACATAAACGATCTAAATATTTAAATTATTTTTGGGGTTACGTTTTTCAGGTAGTTCGTTTTCATTTCGAAAATAATTAAGCGATATTAGTGACATTTGAGTGAGACGGTGAAGCGGGATTGAAATTTTTTCATTTTTTAACATTAAGGTGCTATTCTTAGTATTTTATTTAGTCGTTTATTAATTTATTTTGTAAGTCCAGCGTTGTTTATTGTTTACTGCACTCTGCCTAAAACTAGGATAAAGAGAATTAAACTGGTATACTCACTGGATGGAAATGATTTAATTAGAGACCAAACTTTTCATAGTGTAATGTTTGCAAGTACGTTACTCCAGTTTTTTGCTAATTAAATACAGCGTTGGTATAACAGGTGGCTGACGGTAGAGGACTGATCTCAGTAAAATCTGGAGTGTGTTACATTATGATATTATACTTTATAAAAAATTCCTCAATGTTAATTTGCTTTATACGGACTTAATAAAATACTTGTCTGAAATTTTGTAACAACAATCGTAACTTACAAATATTTTGATTTAATTACAGTGTTTCAAATTTAGTTTCTTGTTATGCAATAATTTTTTTATTATTATATATACGTATATTTAAGATGTCTTCTTAAATACTTGAAAATATACACATATGATGAAAACTGATGTACTGATACCGCCATTGTCCCATTATCCCAGAATATCCATTTTTCCCTGTTTACTAAAGTCAAGGTGAGATAATTTTAAAAGGGGTGAAAGTAAAAAAAAATCAGTAGTTGGAAATGAATTCTTCCAACCTTGATCTCAGGAACTGTAACCACCACATCCAGTTATTTTTTAACTGATTAATAACTCTACAAGAGTCTAGAAATAAGTTGTAATCATTTATTTATTTTCACTATATATTTCAATGCTTATCAGTATTTTTCTTGCTTTGTTTGCCGACTGTTTCAAATCCTATCTGTCAACGTCCTCTCACTTAGCATGTATAGCGCGTTATTTAGGATACGCGTCTTTTCATTGATTTTACTGATATTTTAGTCAGTTTGTTTAAACGCGTGAGCAACCATGTTTATCGAACGTCAGCAAAAAGTACCGTTTGGTGCCACTCAGGCTGGGGATAGTAACTGTACCTCCGGGGTTTTCCCGTCAACAAACAACAGGTGCAGAAAGTCTCGCTGTTGGAATGCACGTCGGATCGTCTATGACCTGTGATTGGTCCATAATAAATTAAATGGACCAATAGAAAAACAGTTGTTCCCACTGGTCGGGAGAAGTGGAGGTCTGGTCAAGCATTCTGTTCCTGATGCTTACTGGAGGAGGATTCTGACTGGGGAAGTTGCAGTGAGCAGTTGCTCTTGGGTTTTTTGAGAATTTACCAGCGAAACTCCACGAGAGAGACATCGATGACCAGCTGCGAGGGACGTCGCTGTGTTGCAGAGACCCCAGTCTGGTAACCAATATTGCATATATCAAGGTTGCGTAAAGCACTTTTTTTTAAAAAGAAAAAATTCGTTTCCCGGCTCACACATGGAAATTTTGCTTGTCAGATAGTTTAAATCATTTACTGGTTTCTCGTCGTCTTTCGACCTTGTTTGCGGCTATTTTTACGAACCATATTTATTTGGTCTTGGTCAGGATCATTATAACTTCAATTTTTGATGAATAAAAATAATTTTGGTTGAAATGAAGGTGAACAGAGTGCAAATATTTATTCCAAATGTAAACGTCAAATGCGATTTTCCTACGACTACTGTCGAATCGAAAGGTTCCTAAATTATGAAACTGTGCACCTGAAGATTTCACACCATACCAGAATCGTCGTCTATTTTAGAACAACTAGTCACCCCATTGCAATGTCATATCTATAATCGATGCTTTGCCCCGTTGAGTTTAGAATCAAATAGTGTATTGTTCCTCCTGCAACTAACAAAGCTCACATTCGCAACGCCGGCCACACAGTATTGTTCTCAGTAACCCCATATAGGGTTTCCTATCTCGATTAACATCTGTTGCAGGGGCCGCAGATAAAAGTTGGGATATTGACTTTGGTGGGAACAGTGGTGGAAATGTAGTTTATTGGAAAGTTGAGAGCCTTAGTGCGAGGAGTAGAAGAGGGAAGAAGATAGAAAAAGAAGTTTGCAGACTATCGCCTCGACTTAGCAGAACAGCTTCCAGAATTTATCACCATGTGCAAGTACGACACAAGTTGCAGGCATTCTCGAGGGAATGTTGTGCAAGCCTAAAGGCCATTCCGCGAGATATATTTCAGCTGCAGGGCAAAAATCCCGGTAGGACTTTCTTCTTAGCAATCGGGAGTGGGAAAAAGGTGGAAAAGTCTGCAACTTTTGTAATTTCATTTTGAGACAAGTCTAAGTAAAATTAAATGCTTTGCCAGAGTGTACGGACAAGGGAGAAGAATTGATATAACGTAATATAGATATGACCACGTGTGCAATTGGACTTAAAAGCAGAAACAATTTCTCAGCATTTAACCTATAATATTTATATTACACATGGTGTTCGATTTACTTCCTAAGATTCTATTATCAATAGAAAGTTAGTATATTTCCATAAATCTGTTCCTAGATTTTCTTTGAAAAACTCACCTGTCAGACTGAAAATAGAAAATGTCTTTCAATTCTAGAAAAGTGTATTTAAAACTAATATTACTCAAATGGGATAAAAAATTAAAGGGTGAATTATTGTGAATTAATTTTTTTTTACTTTCTTTGAGCTTTATTTCACTTCTTGTACAACGCAGAAGCGTCCGGGAAATTTTCTGTTAAATACCTGTTTCCAGTCAAGAGCGTAAGGGTTGCGTCAATCATATATATATAAACATATGAATGTCAAAAACAAATACTAAAAATGCTGAACAGTGTAATAAAGGATATATTCGATGAAAAATTACCCTAAGTTGCTCAAATATAATCTTAGAAGAATATTGGATTTACTCTGTGTTAAAGTTGTGTAACTGTGAAACAAAATTTGGCTCACACAATCCATATATCCTTTTATTCTAAAACAAATTCTGATTGAATTTATATATCCGTTTGTTTCGAATTAAATGCAAAAGTATTTCCTCTCATGTTTCGCTAACATAATTTACTTCTTTACGAAATCATCTAATGTAGTTATGATATTAAATAGGCATTAAACAAGCAACAAAATATGTTTTATGTAAATTCATAGTTTTAGTTAAATTCCCACCAATTTTTTCTTGAAATTTCTATAAATTAAGTACATCTAAATTCTATAAAATTTCCTAAATTTATATTATAATGTAAGATAAGTAATTTAATTCGTAAATATAATTTCTTTGTGATTTTCGTTTAGTTTTAAGTAATTTATATAATATGTTCGTTTAGTGTAAATCGTACTAACTCATTAAATCATTTTGGTTTGAATATTTTAGTGTTAATATTAGTGTATCTAAAGATATGTAGTGATTTTAAATTAGTTCCTATGTCTAAGAAGAATCCTACTTCCCTCGCCAGATTTATTGTTTACAACATAAATCAGAAAATTTATAGTCTTAGTTCCAATATTTCATTATTTTTATTCAAATCACGCGAAAGGTAGGCTAACCAGCGAAAGACATAGCTTGAATCTTCCTAATTCATGGATCCCCGCACATGGCTGTCTCCAGGAATTGCCTGCCCTCATTCTATAGCAAGGAGAGGTCGTCGGTTGATAGAGCATCGATCGTGGCTCCAGATATTAGGCCTCTCAGAAGACCCCACAGCCCGTCTTAATGGGACACCCTGCCGGTCTGAATGTTAATTACACAACCAGCTAATAAAGCGCGACAAGCCATAAATTACTGCACCTAATGGAAAAAGTAGAACGCAGACAGGAATTTCGACGAAAATTGAAATTACCTGCTGAACTTTCTTGCACCCTGCGATTTGTTTCGGGAATAAATTATCATATTAAATTATTCTTTTAAAAAATGACAATATGAGATCGAGGAGACAAGAAAGTAATTTTCATAATAGGAAATAGCATTTTACCTCATTTTAATGAGCTTCTTTCTTATTGCGTTTCTAATTAACAAGTAATTAAAGTATAGGGGTTGATAAAAAGAAGTTAAAGATTTCTAAACTGAAGCTTCCAATAATTGTATGGCTACTTTTAACAGGAGATTTTAAAATTCATTGTGGAAAAACGTTCACGAGAATATGTTTGATAAAATAAAAATCGTTTTCGTGCACTATATTTCGATTTGTTAAAATTTAATGTAAATAATAATGTACTTATTCAACAGAAAGATAAATAAATTGATCGTTTAAATCATAATGAATGTTGCTGGAGGTGGTTGGTCTTATACACGGTTAATTAAAAATTAAAACCACACGCCATAAAATTTTTCTTTCGCGATCTGAGTTTATTTCCTAGAAGACCATTTCAAGAAATTAGTTTAATTTTATACATAATATCATTTATGAGGAAATGAAATAAGCACATGGACTATTTGAGGCAAAACATTTTCGTTAATAAATGAAAATAAACTAATATTTTAAATTAATTCAAATCTTCTACAAGTAGTCTGAGTAATTTGATTAATAAATTAATCATTTACTTTAAAAGAAAAATTATAAACATCCTCATCTTACAGTTTGTATTAAAAAGTAAAAGAATAACCCACAGAAGATATTTTTATCTTAAAGACGCTCAATGTTCTAAAAATATGTCACATAATCCAGACTTGAATAAAATGACCGAAAATGTAACATTGGGAAGGACTTTGGTTATATTTATTTAATATGTAATTAGTAATTAGTGAGAATGTATTTACTCAGAAATTCATTTTGTTCATGAATAAACTTGTTTTATTTTCCAAATTCAACTTTGTTTTACCCGATTAAAATTTTCCATTTAATTAGTAGTCATGAGAAAATAATTTTCT
Organism: Zhengitettix transpicula; assembly: GCA_037074705.1. NCBI lineage: Eukaryota > Metazoa > Arthropoda > Insecta > Orthoptera > Tetrigidae > Zhengitettix > Zhengitettix transpicula. Next base: position 73,460,691 of record CM073593.1, on the reverse strand, counting down.
GTAATTATACTAATATATGGACAATTCAAAAATAGTTAAATTTTATATAAAAAATATATTAACATTAGTCTAATTAACTCTACAATTTGAAGATTTATTTAGTTCCGTCGGTAAATTAAGTGTGTTCATTATCACACGGAGAATTCTTGGCTTAATTACTTAAACGGCCTTAAAACACATGTGACCACGAAGTTAAATAAGAGCACGGCATTTACATTCCTAACGGGGAAAGGGATTACCTTAGCACAACTGTAAATTGGACCCAAATAAATGGTCGCCCACTTGATATGTGTTCTAAAGATAATGTAATTAAATTGCATTTGCTGAAAACGGCTTAGTTGTTGTACAATTTAACATACGCGTGGAAAATGCGTTGGTGTGTTTAACTGTTTCTGTGACGAATTTTTTAAGATGTTGTCTATATGATAAGAAGGCCACAAAATAAAAATAAAAGTCATGTGAAAAGAGAAATATCTGAAATGAGTAAGATTTATATCATTTTGGATGCGTAAGCTGCGATTGAACTTCAGAAAACAGATATGGGTACTTGATCGAGGACTTTTACGGACTGCGGAATTATTCAGAATATCGCATCGTACTCGCTTTATATTCAAGGCTGCTGTCTCGTGCAGAAAAGAGCCTGACCATAAACGAGGTTCATCCAGAACTCCGCGAGGAGTTTCCAGATTCTCTCGACGTCGGTTAGACGCAAGTAAGAAATTCTGCAACAAGAAATTTCACTGGTATCTCATTAGCCTGTTGCTTTCTCCAAACAGTGAATGAATTTTGAATTCTCTACAAGCCGAGTGCGTACGAGTGTTTCTATACGTTGAATAGATAGTTGAGAGTCGGGATGCAAAATGTTGCGAACGAATGCAATAGGAAATATTTCTGAAGCGTCTTATAAATAAATATGTCCGAATAAATTGTATATACAAACAATTATCGTTTATAATGTGAATAACATATTTACATATTCGGGGATGAAGCAGTGGATTTGAATACATATTAGATTTTTAAGCCAATAAAATTTAAACAATATTCATTGATTTCTGCACCAGGACATAGTTTAGTAACACAGAATTGACAAAATTTTTGCTGCAAACTTCGAAAGGTGGACGTAGAATTATGTCAGTTGTTTATATCTTCAATATCCCACCGAGTCTGGCCGATTTGATTTGTCGCTAAGTTATTTTCCAATCACGAAGGCGGTAAATGACAAACACAAAAACTTCAAATACAAGTCAAGTGTAGAAAAAGTTATGTAGGTGAAACTGGCTAGTCCGTGAGAACCCATATTAATTATAACGAAAGGTACATAACATTTCTGCCATTTAATTTTCCCACAAATCTCAAGAGTTGTCCATAATAAAAATATATAAAGTAACACAGAAAAACACGACTACACTTCCACGGAAAATTATTTCTGTCTCACTACAAATTGTCTGCACTCGGAGGAAACATTGCAAACTAAGATACATATATAAGCGACGGGTAGAGTGTTTCGGCCCAGCATTAAAATTTCTTAGAATTCTGGAGTGAAACGTTGGTGAATTTAAAATTAATCACGACTGAATAGCCTAAAACCAAGAATTTTTACCAAAGTAATGACAAATTGAGTAATTAGTTAATTTATCTAAAATGAATGTTGTGTGAAATATATATATAATATAATAACAGAATTGAAACATAATAACTTAAGTGACCAGTTTATTTTGTGCGTTTGGGTTCGAATCCGTGTGAAACCAGTTAAATTTTGTATTTGTATAAAGAGCATAAATAAAATATTTTTTTTATGAAAATAGCGATAAATTTTCAAAGGTATCATTTTTGTACCTATAAACAACAAATTGGAATGTTTCGCCTTGAATATTAAACAATTTTTTTCGTTGACTCTAACGATGTAATAATTGCTTTATAATTATTTTTTCTCTATACATATGTTGTGTCATAGAGGGAATTTAAATATCTGAAACTGGGGAAAAGAAGTTAAAATCTCAAGGATGGGCTCGAAACTGAATAACAGGAGTAGGAAACAACACTGAAAAACATTTCAATAAATAAAAAATCCAGCCACCAGCATCATGTTTCGAAGGCCGTTGTCATGGTGAAATAACCCAGCGCTTTTACTCGCGCTCGTCGTGAGGCATTCCCAGAAGTATGAATGGACGCACAGGAATATAATATTTAAACTGCAACAGATGTCATATAAAAAACATGTGTTAAAAATTTTGTTTTTTTTTACACATAATAAATACACTATTTTTACATAATGAGCCTGTTATAGCATATAGCAGAAATTTCTGTAATATGCCGATTTTATTACATGTATCTACGGTTTTCTATAAAATTTTCTGCAAAAGAATATCTCTTTTTTATATTTGAATTTAAAGGATTTGATAACCAATAATTTAGTTTATGAAGAATGTACAAGTGATGATAATTGTTTCAAATAGTTAACAATGATAAATACACATTCTAACACCCTGTGAACGTAATTTTTGTCGTGAATTACCACAGCTTGTAATATGTCTGGAGTACATTTGTAGTAATTTTCAGATATTTAAGCCTCAGGAAATGAAACATTAGAATTATTGGAGATATTCGGATGCTCGAATATAATTACTTCAGAAAATGCTAATATGGGCTGTGGTTCAGTTGAATTTCATGGTTTACTGCGAGCGACCAACATCAGTCTTTTGAATTTGTCGGCAGTAATTAGATGATAAGTGTAGGATTTGAATGAAGGGAATTACACGTCATCGGAGTAGGTGTAATTGCGTCTCGACACACCGGTAGCGCCCCGAGAGGCAGTCTGCTGAAATACGTTCCGTCCTCGGCTCCATATTTATCACGGCACTCTAATTAGCCCGCAGAGGAATACTCGTGTTATCGTAGCCGCTGCTAGTTAGCACGTAATGGCTCGCCTGCAGAGTCCGTACAAAAATAATTTACCTGTCGAAGGAGACCGCCTCGAGAAACTGTTTACCGCACTTTTCGCACGGTTTTGTTTGCGTAAGAATGAAACAATATACTTAAGTGTTAGAAATGCTCAATTTTTGATTAGATTATTTAATTATTCCACTGGTCCTAAGTTAAAGAAATAGGATACGCCACTTACAAAAAAAGTTATAATAATAGATAATAATGAAGCGATAAATTTCCTAAACATACTTAAACAAACACTGAATATATAAGTAACAAAAAATAATTATCATACCTTGATGTCACCACGTTATGAGTGAATGTACTGACAGAAATAAGGAAAATGCAACACCAGGATGCCTACCACGCAGGAGCGTAATATTTACAACTAAGTGCTTGATAATCGTTTAGACTATATAATTATTTCTATTATTAATTATTCATCTAATGACATACTATGTTGATAAACATAATTAAGAAATATAATAATTTATTAAGCTGATTTGTTCAAATTAATATACAAATGTAAGTGAAGAAAGCATTCATGAATGAAAAATTAATAAATAAGTGTAAAAATTTAAAATTTAAACGCATAGCCATCATTATGTACATAAACTACAGAAAGTATGTCACACTGAGTAAATATAGTTTATAATTTCTTTAATTAAGTCGTTAACCAAATATATCAGAAACATAAATAATAAATTTGCTCTTACAAAAACGAACAAATTATTTTTAAAAAGAGAAAAATATTTATTTACTGAAACGAAATATGCTTAAATAAATAATTTAATGTTTTACTAAACAACTTAAATACAGCCCTAAATGAACAAAAATAATTTTATCATCAACTATTCACGTCATTATATTAAAAGGTGAACAATTATGGAAATAATATTTATTTAAAAGTTTGGCATAAATTGGAGCTTAAATATTAAAACAGCGATGAAGAAACGTTGCGTGAGAATATTTCAATAAACTACAATTACCTTTTTTTTGGAAAATTTATTCGTAGATATTATTTAAATAGTGAGGAATGATAGTCGCGTAAGTATCTGTCCTATATGTTATTTTACAGTACCGCAAAAGTGAAGTTTCCCAAGGAAATTAAATAAATTGATGTTAACTGTTTTTGACTTTATCAAAGGTCCAAAAGTACCAAACGATGCAGGAAATGTTAATAAAAAAATAAAAATCCTTACTATTATGTAATATAACGTCACAATTTAACAGTTCAATTGTTTTAGGGACCTTGAAATATTTCCACCTCTTTGTAATGTCAATGCAAACGGAATTAAATTATTCAATTTATTTCATAATAAGTAAAAAATTTGAGGAAAGATAGAATAAAAACTGTTACATCATTCTTTGGATAGTTTTCTTTTAAACCTTTCTACATTTTGTTTTCCTCTGTTTGAGAAATTATATATAAATATACTGGATATTGATTTCAAAAGTGTGCACATTTGATATAAAATGTAGCGACGATTAAAATAAAAATTAATTTATTCAGCGGGACCGATTGCAATTATATTAAAAAAACCTGAATCCAAACTGAGGATAAATAAAGTATTTACTCTAAATTTAAGATTCTTAAAATGACTAACAAATGAAATTCAAATTCGTAAAACATAAACTGCACCAGTATTTTAAGATTTACATTTGATTGAAAATATTCTTGTCGTATAAAAATCTCTCAGGTATTCAAAAATTTCGTGTATGTCATCTAAAATTCCATCTAAGATCTTCATCTAAAGCTCTTGGAACTTTTCCTCAAATTTAAGTGCTCCCAGCAATGTCACCTTAAGGGATTTTAAATAGAAATGTAGTTTTTAGTTAAGTAATAATCCCGTCTATTACGGACCTTGAATCCGGTAGAAAGAATGTAATTAAAATTCCTGCACAGAAAATTGTAGTTAATTAGCGCCGGTTGTTTAAAAATTGTTTTACAAATTATCACTAATGGTAGTCCCATTTTATGTAACAAATATTACATTGACATCTTGCTGTTATATGAAATTCGATTTTCTGGTAAAAGTTAGCAATAGGGAAAATTAATTTATTTAAACCATAAATTATAGTACTCCCATTAGCAAGCATACACAATAAGTGTTATTATGTACAGTTTTGTTGAAGTTACCCTATTTAAAACACAATATCTTTATGGTGAAAGTGCAAGCACCGAGAAACTGCCTTTTAAACTACTACTTAACTTTGTATTATTTAGTGATTCTCATGCAGGTAAATAAATGGTTATTGTTTCTCTATTGAAAGAATTATCGAAATAGGGGCTCTGAGTTAGTCATCCAAAATTATTTGGTTAGGACATTCATGATGAAACACAAGGTAGCCTGTTGTGATAAAGGTTTCATTTGCCAAAACGTATAATTTTTTTTCTACGGTGCGAATTTGCAACAAGCAGATGCTATTCCAATAGTTTCATTTTATTAAGTGAATTGGAATTAAAATGTTCAATTCCAACTTGTAAAATTAAAACATGCTGTTTGATTTTGTCTACAAAATCTGATTTTTTACACAATTTATAGTTTAAAAACGTACTTGTAATTTATTAAATTATTGAGTGATTTCATTTTAACTTAAGGAAATTAGTATTTAATTTTGCAGTTATTACTATTAAATTTAACATTTAATTGCTGGCTCTAATGAAAATATGTACTTGTAACATAAAAAATATTTTAAAATATGAAACAATGTTAATTTGTATTGATTTTATGCTCGTAATTTCTCCCATTTAGGTGAAGTTGTATGGTAATATCGATATACTCGTACAAGCGTAGAGATTTGCATAGTTGGGATTAACATTGAAATAGAGCGACGTGATTGACAGTCAGTGTGGCTTCACTGGAGGAACGTTCATTACAATGTTGCTGTTTACTGCGAGATTAGAATTATTACAGTAAAATTTAAGTGTTAAAATTTGTAAAAGTCTCAATGAATAAATTTCTATTAATCATTTACGTATAACAGTATAATGTAAATAATGTATAACGGTACGATTTTCATTAAGCGTATTAAATAACAGTTTTACAGTGTTGCTCTTTTGAAATTAAAACCGAATTTTGTAAATGTAGTTCATTGCTTAAATTTACCTGAAGAATAGAGCAGTAAAACAAGTAACGTATTGTTTTCTAAAATATGTTTGATCATTGGGCGGTTGTAAAATATTAGATGTGATACCTTACAATAGAAATTTGGAAATAATTTTTTTTTATTTTTATTAATTTTTTTTTTAAAGTCAAACAAGTCAAATTTTAATTAAAACACGGTAAAACTTTTCACTGTAGCTGAAAGCTTAATAAAAATTGTTTTTGGGTTGATAAATAAAGGAAAAGTTAATTATGTCTAGCTGGAAAACTGCGGAACAGACGCAACTCTCAGTTGTGGAGAAGGTATCTCTGCAGGTGTTGTGTGAAGCAAAATGCCACGGGGTTGCTCAGAGACGAGTCGAGAGTAGAATAGACAACAGATTGAGCTTGCGGGCCTGGTAGGGGTGGAATATAAACTTGGGTCTCTGGAGACTGTCCTAAACACCGCCGTACGCGTCTCCACCAAACCACAGAGTCGCTGCAGGGAAAACGGGATCTGACAATTCCATCTGAATAAACTGCTTCATTCTGACACGAAAAAAAAAAATTAACCGTCACGTAGTTAACTGCGACCTGTCACAGGAAATAATTTCGTTAGAGGCTCGTAATTCTGTGTTTGAATATAAAGGAAGTTTTTCGGAGTAAATCGGGCGTGAGAAGACGTGCACGTGTAATTTAGTATTTGTACCTTCCCCCTTCTCGTATGATTTTGTTTCAGCCGTTAATTATAATTACTGTTTACCATTTAAAACGAACTTACGTACTACAAATTGTAGTTACAATTAAATTAATTTTTCGCTTTTTCTATAAAGTCACTTTCAATTTTAATAAAAATGCTGCATTGAGTATAATATATGAGTAATGGTATTTTTGAATATATAGACAAAAATATAAAAATGCGTGACTGTATTTATATATATATTTATATATATATGTAAATACAGTCACGCACGCATTTTTATATTTATATATATATACATTTATATGCCTTATGTAGACGACAAACTGATTTACAGAATATTATGCAACAAAACATACTAAATACAGTCACGCATTTTTATATATATACATTTATATATATATATATATATATATATATATATATTTATATACAAAAATACAGTCACGCATATATTATATACAATGCAGCATTTTATATATATATATATATTAATGTTTCCAGAACCCTGAATTAAACATATTTAGTATTTAGCATTTCAACCTCAGGACATTTAATGATCTGAATATAGCCTGATGTAGACGACAAACTGATTTACAGAATATTATGCAACAAAAGAATTACGAGATGATAAAAAATATAAATGTATTAAGACACAATATAGGAAAGAAGGTATTATGATTAAAAGTGCATTGAAAATACAAATTAAAATGATTAAAATAAATATTATGTGATTATCAATAACGTCAAGTCCTTATAAAATCATGTTATATTTTCAGAAACATATATCAATTTTTATCATTAATTTTTACATTAATTTTTCATTCTCCTGTGTGGTTATATTCTTGTATTGAACTGAATGTTATTTTAACAAACAATTGTATACAATTCTATCTAAGTTATATTCGTGTAGAATAAGTTAATGTCATATAAACATTTAAATTTGAAAAATAACTGCAATTGAACTTACGGAAATAAATTCATAAATAAAAATTAGTAATTGAATTCTTATTTAACATACTAAATCATTTAAGGTTCTAAATAGCAATTATATTGTTATAAAGAAATATGATATCCTGTAAATGTCTTGTAGAAGACATTTATTAATGTTTCCTGAATTTATTAATTGATATAAAAATTTAATATATATATATATATATATGACCTTGATGAATGTTGTATGTTATCTATTTTACATAATATATTTTTCGGCACGATTCAGAATGAAGAACAACGTCATATTGTGTAATGAATGTAAGTTAAGTTTTATGTATTCTGTATTTTATTAAATCCAGAATTGTTTTGGGCAGAAGAAATATTATTTATTTAATTCTATTTTTTTTACTAATTGTAAAAGTAATTTTTATATGATTTGTGGCGTTTAATAGTTAAAAGTAATTTACATCAAAAGCAGATATAATTACAATAATGAATTTATAGTTTCGTATTTGTTAACGTATATAATTTGTTCAGTGGAAAACAGCTGGGAAAGACATGTGAATATATAGAACTGAAAACACGTTCCTAGTTCTTGTACGAAAATATTTCCTCTACGATTAAAAACAAAGGAAATGAAATTGGACTTCACAAGATAAACGTGAAGGGGAAGATGAAAAACACTTCGTCGTGTAAATAGAATTAAATTTTATCGATTTTATCTTTGTAGATATCAAGAATTTGAAATATTTTTTTACCGAGTTCTCGCTTCACTACATACTACAAATTTTTCAGATAATTATTGGCCTATTTGTCATCAATACAGAAAATTCTTCATCAAGGAATCTTTATTACAGATAAAATATAAATTTATTTACGTGATACTCTACGGCTGTGACCAATTCGAGCAAAATATACAAATTTCAAAGTGTAAAAGAAAATGTTACTAATAGTGTTTAATAAATGTTTCAGAATTAATCAAATATTTAAAGACTTTTTTAAAAGTGAAACCAATGTTTTAAGAAGTCATAATTTATTGTAATGATTTTATATTACATTTTAACTAAATTTCGTGATTAAATTTGGACTTAATAATAGATAAAACCTTTATATATTCTAGACTTTCCTACTAATGAAACTCGGTTATATTTTAACCGCTTAATTGCATATTTTGGACAGAAATTTATGTATAAAGACTGAGAAATTCTTAAAACTTTATATTCGTAATTATGTGAGTAGTTCACGTTGATACTGTTCTTTGTTCAAGTAATGAGAATAGTACGGTATTTTACTGTCCTATTTGTGGTGGGACGGTATACTTAAGATGAAGTTATCACTAGTTACGTGCGAAGAGTTCACAGAGGTCGCGTGCTACGCCGCCATATTTCATAGCAGAGGGAAGAAAAATACTGTTGACTCCCTCACCTTCCCTAGCAGTTTGGTAGATAAGCCGCTTGTTTGTTAAAACGCAGTGAATTTCAAATTTGCTGATACTGCAGCAACAGGTTTTTCCCAAGGCAACATTGCTCGTGGAGAATTTTAATCTACTGTGGTAATTGATGAAATTAAAACTGAACTGTGATCAACTATATACTGATTTATAGGTTTTAAAGAAATACAGTCCAATGAATGTGAAGCGTAGTGCTTATTTATGTACGAAAACATTATTGTTAATATATTAGAATCATTATATAGCTATAGAGGAATAGAATTAAAATTTCTTAAAATTGACAAAAAATTATTTATTTTCAAAATTAACTTCTAAGACACTGTTACTGAATTTAATTATTTATTACGACTAAAATCAGTCCGGTTGTCTCATAGTGGATCGGGAAATTTCACAGAGACATCCACGCATTATTAACGTGACACGTTTGGCCTTTTTACTATGATTTTCAACCGGAATAAAAGTCTTCTTACTCGAGGTGTTACTTTGTTAATAAAATTATAATATTTACCGAGTCAAATTATGAAATTTAAGAGTTTAATAGTAAGTTGAAATCTCAGTAGTTTTTGTATTTCCAAAATTTTAAATTTTTTTGATTTTAATGCATACAAAAGTTAATGGAGTGAATAATGAAATAAATAAACCATACTTTCTGTACAGAAAGTGGTAGTTGAACAGTATTTGGACGTTGATAAATTAAAAAATTAAGTAGCCGTGAATTTCGAGAATCTTAATACTATATTATAATAGCTCTGTATTAATCACATTTGTGAGTGGAAGCAAAGACCGTACGCATGGTTTTCAAAATAAATATTTACGAAATTATTGTGTTCAAAGCTATAACTAACTGGAATATTGTATGTCGGTATTGAATATACTTAAAATGGCTCTATTGGACTCTCCTCGCAGATATTCGTTATAATGTGGGGCATGAAACTGCAGAATTGGCAAGTATGTGCGCATTCCACCGGAGACTATCATCACAGCCGAGTAATCCTGCATCTGTGAGCAACGGCAGTTAATTTCGTGCAAACCATCAGCAACAGCGCAACAGATCAATTTCTTGTTCCAATAGCACCAGGGACAGTAATGACCACATTCACGGCGCAGAGTAGGGAATGTATGTCCAGCATAAACTGCGAATCCCGTGCAGTTTATGTGACTCTGTTAATATAAACAGATTCCAGCGAAGGCCGTCGCTCCGCAAACCGTGGATCACAATGGTAGAGAGAAATGCACTGAAGCACATCTGCCGCTCGAATTCTCCTGGGGATGCACATGCCATGGAGTTAACTGACTTCAATTAAATATATGTTCGCGGTATTGATGACTGTGTTAGCTTATATATAAATGAAACATATTTGACTCTCAGAACAAATTTTTAATTGCCAAATTATATAATTATATATTGCCACATCACCGGTGATATTACGTGATGTGCTGTAATGTAGCTAGATACATTTTCCCACTTTAATATATTCTTACTAATTAATTTACTGGCGCTTCTCTAGAATTAATTTATTCCAAGCTTATACTAGACCTTTATTTTCTAATAATTTAGAAGAATAACACTTAATATACAAGTATAAGATTAAAAATTAATAAGAAGATTGAATAAATGTAAACTTGAGTTAACGGGCATAAATTAGTCCAAGGGAGAAACGAGGCATTCTAAAATTTATTTCGCAGTACTAAATAAACTTTCCTTGATACGTGTTGATCGTGCTCGCCATTACAGATCTCACACGGCATTGCAATAGCTTAAATACTGAATGGAAATCAGTTGGAGTTGTGGAAAACTGTTTCACCTCCTCCATTTTCTGTCAAGATGGTCGCTTCAATTAAATTTTTCTGAATTTTAAGAATAGCATTCTAGAACGTTCTAGAGTGACCTATTTTGGCTTAATGCCACCGGGACTATCATCAGTAAGCCCAGCGACATTTTAAAATATGGATTTGAAACAAAAATTGTGTATGTTATTATTAACCCCTTCACAGCCTCCAAAGAGGCCTAATTTTGAAAAGCCTTTCCTTTGTATGCCCGTATGAGGTAACGTTAATCCTTGAATAACAGTTATGTTTCGCAGAAATTGTGATGATGCAATACTTTTTCGTTCTAATATATATATATATATATATATATATATATATATATATATATTAATATTATTTTAATTATAACATTGAGAATGAAAAAGTGTGGTCGTTGTACAAAACACGGAAATAAAAATCCCTAAGAGTATAAACCATGCATTTAACGCATGTTTTAATTATACCTTTCATCCAGAAATGCGTCAACAGAGGATTAATACCTTTAACTCTTATACATGCCAATAAATATTGTCCTGGCCTGAATATTGGAAGCCTCATTGCATATGGAAATTAAAATGTAAATTTCGATTCAATAGACCACCGAGTGGACTAAAAGCCTTCATTTTGGTGCATAGTACGTTATAACAGCTTGAAACTTCTCACTAAAAAGCACAGTTTGTATATTTTTCCACAGAAAGCTATGTCTGACTCTGTAAGAAATTATAGAAATCCTAGACGTTAAGGGAAACCTGAATACAATTTCTCACTACAATACACATTATCTTCAACTAAAATTATATATTCCATGAATTTTTTAATTAATTATCGATACCGTAGTTTTTAATAAGCGGTAAAATATAAAAAGGATTACGGCTGATCGTAAAAGAGATAACTATTGGTAAAAAAGTGAAGAAAATCAGTTGTAGGATAGTCAAGCATTATATATAGTTAGAAAATCGTATAAAAATAATATTAAGAGGAACTACAACGCAGCACAATTCGTCTGACTCAGAAACAATTATTTACCTCGTTATCTTAAGCCCTTATTACGGGCAAAGCAGCACAGTGCGTTTTTAACTCTTAAAAGTTGAAATTTTGTTCTACTTTGTTGCGTGAAAGAAATAAATAATTTTACCATCCCGTTGTTACACAAAGGACTTGAAAGTTTGCGGCCTTACTTTTCACATAAATAACGCGAGTAGTCTTAATAGTTGAAACGAAATGAAAGAAAGTGTCCTCAACGAAACTTTGTTTCTTCCCTACAATCCGTCATAATATAATGTTACAAGTCGCCACGGTTCTGCTCTAGAATTTAACCTTGGCGCACACCACAGAGGGAAAACTTGAACTCATGAAAAGAAAAATTTCTCATTTCGAAGGGATTAAAATAATCTAATTATGTAACGTTATGATTAAAAAATCATTTTTTTATAAAGAAGAAGAGTTTTATAAATTAATAGACAACAGCTAACATAATTCGTTGAGGTTAAGGACTCGTAAAAATCCCATAACGTGACAGGAATTTGAAGTCTATACCAGATATTATAATTAAACTTGGGTGGCATATTAATTAGGGCGAAAGAAGTTATCTGTTTTCCTATTATGATAGTAATATGGAACCAATAATTATTTTGAAGCGAGGTCAGAAAATAATTACCAAGTCAAAATTATGAATTCATATTACGAAGATAAGTTCAGTTGAAAGTAACATACAAAGAAACGAGAGTAGATGACTTAATTACATTTAATGTCGTTTTTAAAATATATTTCTCCACTTATAATGACTTAAGTAATTTTTCATAAGTTATTAACTTACTATGTGAAGGGAAAAATTAACTAAAAATCCACTATAAAATGTCTAGAAGTTCTCCAAAATAGTTTTTATTTTGCTTAATTAGTAAACCATGTCTAACAATCATATTTATCAGACTTCATCAAATTAATGAAAAAAAATGAGTCTATTATTCAAAAATTTATTATGTAAAATATAAAACTTTAGGTACATCAGGAATAGTAAATTTCAAATTAAATTATAAATTCTTAATAATTAATTACATGAAAGGTAGAAGAATATATCATTGAACGAAAATTTATACCACTTGAAGGGGTGCTAAAAATTAGTCGTGTCTGCGTTATTAAATATTTAAAAAATTTCGAATAAAAATTCTGACTAATAGGCTGAGTTTTTTTTTCATTCAGAAAAACATCACGTTAAATTACCAATTCTATAGTTTATATTATTTTTACCAAAAAATGTGAAAACCTAACGTTGAATTTATCGTAGGTAATGTTGGTATAAAATATTATTCTACGTTAATGTTCCGGAATCTGGGTAGTTTTGTTACGACAAACAAGGCCACACGTTGAAGTTGAGAGATGGAAAAAGGACGCTGGTAACTACTCCATAATTATTTAAGCATATTCTGAGATGATCTTCATTAATGTACCAGTATATTTTTAATAAAATTTTACACAGTTATTAATTTAAAAAAATATTTTTCCGGGTAAACTGCAAAATACGTTACAGGAATCTCAGTATTGAAATTATTGATCACAATTAAATGGGGATAATGGAAAATTTCCCTGACACTAACGAAGATTAACGAATGAGATATTTGAGTGTTTCATTAAGTGCGTAGATTCGCAGGCGGGCTGTGTAACATCAGAACGCAAGCAAGTCAATAAATCACGAAGAGAGAAAAGTCTGCAGGGAAACTGTTACCCTCTTCCTATATCTTAGCTCCGGGAGCTGTTTATTCAGTCTCCATAAAACTCCACATTTACTCTATTTCCGCAAACTTATATTTCATATTGAATAATGACCCGAGGCAGCAGTGGAGTTTACGATCGTTGTAGGATAATAGAACAAACTCAACGGCGAGCCTATTCGGCGCGATAATACTGTGGCCATTATAATGGCGCACAGTAGAGCATATTGTAACGTTATTGCTTCCCGTTAAGGGCCACATAGCAATATATCCGACTGCAGAGAGAGAGAGAGAGAGAGAGAGAGAGAGATTTATGACAAATGACTCAACAATCCCAAAGTCTCAAGAACCACACAATCGATTTGATACTTAAACGATCCCTCACTGGACCAAATGTTGATATATGTACAGAATATCGACTATTACATTTTAGATCTTCTTACTCTACCTCATAACAATTATAATAATTTTACAATCTAGAGCATTCAACTGTTATATGGACTCACAATAATGCTCTAATCGGTTTGTTTTATTTGGTTAATGTAGTGACTCGTTCCGTGTCAATTACTTATTCTTTGTACTCTTCATTTTGTTCTTTTCATTTTCTATATTATTTTATGTTTCCTGTTCCTCTTTCCTGCTCAGTCCCAGCCGTTATAATTTTCAATAACGCCTGTTTGTCCACTAATTCTTCAACTTTATTTATTTAATCCTATAACTTAAACCTAATAATTTTCCTACGTTTATATTTATCTGACTGCTATAATTTTATTTACTGGGATATTAATTCCATTCCATTGAACATGAGTTTCGTATGCACGCAAGAAACTGTGTTGAAATTATTTGCTACTTCCACATTTCTCAGTCTACATTTCCTGTCGGATATATTGCATTAGATGTATCTTGTTATTAATATATATTATTATTAGCTACTTCTTCATACTCAGCGAACTGAACTATCTTTCTTTGTTTCTCCATAACATTCAATGCTTATTTCTTATTTCTCCAACCATTGAGTTGTAACTTCCAATGATGTATTTCAAAAATTTAATATAGAATATATTATGTAAGTCTAAAGATTATTCAACAAAAATAAATAAAACGTAAAATCTTTCATGAATTTGCAAATCATTTATTTATAAATAATCTCTTAAAAGGTCGCTGTAAATATTTCATACGGATATAATATGATAAAAAAGCGGATGCACTTGAAAATATTCCCACGAACGTACACGTAAATAAAAACGTGAACTCGATCAAACATAAAAAACGAAACGTACGAAGACTGCTGTAATCAGTTACACTCAATCTAAAAAATTACATCGATTTTCTCCATTTCGAGAATCATATATATTAGTTTTATAGATGTATACATCGTTGAAACACATATAGTCTCTTATTCACGTCAATGTACTATCGTGACGCGTCACAAGTAACGGTCAATATCACGTCCACAATATTTTTGGCTTAATCCTACGAAAGAAAACACATCCGTATTGAAATTTTTCTTTTTTAATTTAAATTTAATTCCTCAATAGACAATTTTACTTTTGGTGAGCCGTTTTAAAAAAAAGTTTCTACTGAGTCATCCATCGCTTCCTGTTTAAAAGTACTTGTTGGTAATAATATGGATCTTTAATATTTTTTTAATTTGTAATATAAAATGGCTTCAAAAAGAATGAGACGCAGTGCGATGATTCGAAATATTCATATTTAATAAGTGTACCTATATTGTAAATAATACATAGATTATAAATAAGATAATATTAAATTTCTGGATCCTCAATTTCGTCTAAGATGTTATAATTTTTTATAAGTCATTATAATTCGAAGATGGCCTCGAAACCTCAACTGAATAAGAATTTATCTCTGATGAAATTCAATAGCCAAATTTTATATTTCAAAATATTTTGTACTCCAACCATCCAAAATTATCAACATTATGAGCTCTTATTATTAAAACAGGATATAGAAATGAAAACCTTTTATTAGAATTTCATATTTCAGTTCTCTTACCTCTACACGAATTCCTTTAACTTACGTAACAGTTTAATTATTCTCCGAAATGACGGGCAGGACATGTCGCTGACATTTCGTAAATAGCTACGAGGTAAAGGTCGCTTCAATTGTTTGTTCCCGTCGTCACAAATCCAAGCTGACGGAGAACACGGGGTGAGACAAGATAAAATGCAAATCTTTGCTCGTCGCCAGGAGATATTTCTTTCTAGGAAGGCCAAAGGCAATCCGGGTGCGGACGTAGATGGAAAATCAGTAGCGCTCTCCAAAACAAAAGAGCGAGCCCGTTAAAAAGGAATACTTAAGTGACTGGGAAATGAACGGGGCGCGAGAAGAAGCAGGTAAAAAGGAAACAAGAAGGCGAATATCTGGTTACTTTGGGAAAATGTCCGTCCCGGTTGTTATACGAATATAATATTTTCAACAGACTTGCCTCCGATACTTCAATATAAATTTTAATAATTCTAATTCGTATTAAGTGAATATGTTTAAATTTCATAAACACGGACCTTTTATTTAATATTTATGATACAAAATAAATTATTAAAATTTTTCTTTTCATAATTAAAACTTTAGAAATAATATGCTATAAATTATTAAAACTTTTTGTTATCTTTATACATAATAAAGGTTCTAATTAATCTATTGAAATAATTCGTCTGTCTTCCATAAATACAAAACATAAAAAGATAAGTATACTTTTTGAGAAAGGTTTGTTAAACACTCGTTTTTTTATTCTTTTAAGGCAATTACAGACGCCTACCAATTATCCGATTCGGTTCTAAGTTGTTATGTTACAGGCATACGTACCATTAATGCACGGGAAATGCAAACCACCATATATATGTCTGTTTCAAAATACATTTCTTATTCTCATATGCTATAAAGAGCAAATATTTTTGCAATAATGATACTGCTTATGTACGGAAATTTATCCGTAAATTATGAAAACTTTTACTTTAGGCAAGTATTTCATAGAACGTAAGAGCACTATGTCACGTACATCGTTTTCTGTTTCCAATAAAAAGAAATAATTTATAGTATTTTTTATATATTACTGATCATTATTAATTCCCATTATAATTCTCTTTAATATGGTGTTTTAATATAAACCGAGTATTTTTACAGTAATTCAATAAAATTACTTTGTATGAATTTATATTGAATTAATAATATACTAACATTTAATATATTTAAATATGTTGAAATGTTTTAATTTTTATGATGTTTTAAGGCGTGTGTTTCCAAAATGGGACAAAGTTCACAAAGTTCAGGTCCTAATGGTCTTACGATTAACTATTGGGAAAATACAAATATATTATCTTAAGTATTAAATATATTATTTTGCAGTATAATTTGATTTATGATATTATAAAAGAAAGAGAAAATTTATTTCAGATAAAACAGAAACAGATTCACAATTTATAATTCATTAATTCAGAATATTAACTTACTGAGTTTTACCTGACGAACAAGAAATGTTTAAGAAAACCAACTCATACTGAACAATGAAAGTTAAGCTTTATAAATTTATTAATTTATTTCTGCGTGTAATTATTTCTGTTTAAAAATAATATTTTTATAATCTTAACTTGTAAAGTTCTGAAGCTTTTCAAACTATGAAAGAAATATGTTGCGTTAATTTCTTCTGATTAAATATTAAGAAATCTGTAATGTTCAAAGCTTTTTTTTTCCTAATATCCTATTGACTTGAAAATAAATTAATTCGACTCTAATCTCGTGTTTTTTTTTGTGTAGACAGGCTATGTATAGGGTAATCCACATAGTGGCAACTCCCCTCTTATAGCGTAGGAAAGGGATTTGAAAGGGGGGATGCGGAAGGGATGCCAAGGGTAACTAGGGCCCGCGGGCTATGGTTAAAGGATACTACCCGGCATTCGCCTAAAAGAAATGCAGGACAAACCCTAGAAAAACCTGCATCAGGTAGGTCGGGCATTGGGTACTTGTCCCACGATCTTCCGCTAGCGGGAGAGGAGTATTGCTGTGAGGACGCAGTCTCCGTGTCTCGACTAGTTTAGGAGGCAGCTGGCCGACTATTCCAATGGGAATAGCGGACTACTCTTATCGTATGCCCAAGGTCTGCGTCCCCGGAACATACACCTCTCAGAACAGGCCGAGGTGCCTCGGCATGTGGGAACCTTAGTTCAAAAACGGAGAGGAAAAGGCATCCCCAAAGGTAGCCCCTTCGTATCTCTCCTACAAGGTTCTACCTGTGAGAGAATATCGCTCGCAGGTACTGGCTGCGAGAGAATAGCCCTCGCAAGCCTCGTCATCTCGTGGTAATTTCAATTTTTTATTATTATTAACGACTTCTCACTTCGCCTGAAGCTGAAAAAGCGACTTAGGCTGCATGAGGAGCATCAAAGAAATAAATATATATTCAGCACTAATATGGAAACTTTTGATCGATTTAGCGCCTTCTTACTCAAATCCCCCAACCCTCTAGATTTTAAAGGATATGTGTATCAATATAGGTGTAAATTGTATACGGAATATACATACATACGTTTTTATTTACTAGAATAATATAATAACATACCAAAGCGAGCAATATTTTTAAGTATATTGTGGTGAATAATGAAAGAAATGAATATATAGCGTATATTAGGGCCCCTGATAGATTTTCCTCTTGTCCTGTAGCGGTCAGGGTGAATACCTCGCATGACAGTGGTGTCGGGTTCAAATCCCGGCGAGGGCATGGATGTTTGTGGCCGAGAGAGAAACTCTCGTCAATTAGTCTCCCGACTAGGAAAAAATGAGTACCTATTAAGTCACTCATAACCTGAAATGTCGATGCGACTGTAAATAAATCAATATAAAAAAATGATATATTTAATTATCGGTTATATTGGGTCATTTACAGTTCCCTGAACTTAACAAATTTTTTGTTGCAGTTCAAAATATAAACGTATTGCTTATTTTCCAATATAATGGGTGTTAAAGTAATATATATTTATTTTTGTGTTCGTTCAAATCAACTACTACACAAATCTGACATTTGAGAATCCATAGAGGCCAGGCATCTTTTGTCAGTATTCGTTCTTCATTCGTTCCAATTTTGTGTTATGTATGCATTGGTTGTCTAAACATGAAATGGAAGGGAAATCCCCAGGTCGAGAGTGACGTCACCATCTTATTCAGATACATGGCGCGTTACAATGTAGCGTCCCCTGGGAGAACCGCCGAAGAGAAATGCTCATGTGTTGTAGGCCGAAACAAAGGTGTCCGCGGGGCACTGTTGCCCCTCCTACAAGTATATATAGCTTACGTATTACGTGCAACTACGCTCCAGTGGCCGTATAATCATACGTCACCCATCAAAAATATGATTATTTTAATGCATTAAAATACTCGACTATTGTTTCTGCATTTCAGCCGAATTTTTAATGTGTCTCAACACGTAATTTCGTCATAGAGTGCTAAATTAAAACGCAGGCCATCGTCAACATTAGTGACCTGTTCAAATTGAATTAATGGCGGTTCTATGGATCACACGATTACGTTAAAAGTAAAAGAGTCTGGTGAACAAAAGTTGTTTTGAGTTCCAATGGGAACAACTAACAACTCTTACGGTATGCCCAAGGTCTGCGACCCCGCAACATACACCTCTCGAAACAGGCCGATTGACCTTCTAACGACTAATTATCTCAACTGCTTGTGAGAGAACGGCAATAGTTCCTCGGCCCATTGTTGGCCTTCTCAATCTTACAAAAACCCCATTACATGAGAATGATCAAATCATTAAATTTAACTCTTTGATCCAATGAACCATATTTTTTCATACAATAATTTTCGAAAGTGGATGTTACAGAAGTGAAATTGCGTTATCTTTACATATGTAATTTTAGACGAATGATGACGTATTTCAACTATAATTATATTACAAAAATTTCCTGTGTATAGAAATCTCATTAAATAAAATACATAATAACTATAAAAAATAATAAACAAGTATTCGTAAATATTGTGATATATTTCATCACGTTTCATGTGAAGAATCAACAGCTATAAAATAATTTCACTAATTAATTCTATAAATGCATTATTTATGTTGCATGCTGACGATTCTATAAAATTTTATAGTACTTGCCATCTGTTTCTCACTTCAAATGTGAAACATTAATTTGACTTGAGACTAAAATAAATGTATCAAGTAGTAACGCTATAATTGTAATAATAAAGTGCATTTTATTTCTAGATTACTGAAAACATGTACACAATAAATTAGTTGATATTTCTATCACAAGGTTAAAACTCCTGATTTAATTTTATTTATTTACGAAAGAGAGAGTCTCAATAGTTCATTTTATTAACGATTATTTTCTAATATAGACTTTAGATTTGTGTACCATTGTGTTCAAAGACTTGCAGAGACTTTAATTTTGGAATTCCATTGCCTGTGGCGTTTGAAGCTGAAAATTCGACTATTAATTTTCTGGAATAGACTTAATTTAGTACGTTAATTTCTTTCAGGGATATTTTGACTCAACCCTTTATCCCCGCTTACGATTAGAGTAATTTACTGTTTGAAATATTGGTACTGTGTCCTTACCTACCCTATTATTTTTTTCTACTTGTCGACACCATAGATGACGGAATAGGCTGTCCTATTCGGATATATCCAAGAAGCGAAAAAAAACGTTATAAAAGTATATGCTATTATAGTCCCAAACTAAAGGGTTGTTGTTGAAGTCAAGGCCATGGCACTCCTTTTTCCTAAAATAATTTAAAAAATGATCTACATCAGGTAGGTAACTTGATAAAAAACGTTATTATTTTACAAAACACTAATACCGGAGATAACGCATTAATTAATTTAAAAATAAATATTTGAAGCTAATTGTTGTTATTAATTACTTGCTATAATTACTTGACCTTTGTTTACGTAACACGCATGATTTTCTCAAGTTACATGAGCATTATAACCCATGAATATCTCGTGTGTAGAAAGCCTGAAACGATTTATTAATGTATTTAAAACGAATCTTTCCGTACATACGTTCGTTAACACCACTGATTGGCATTAACCGATGCCAGCTTTAGCAGGACGATTCGTGAAGCTTCATTAATTTATAAAATGCAATTTACCCATCCCAACCCTATCCCGGAAACGACAAAATTACCTGAATGGTTTCATAGGGGATACAACAGTACTTTAATCCTCCTACAAATTGCTTGGTGAATCTGAACAATAATTCAGACATGGAGTAGTATTTAAATTATAAAGTTATATCATGAACTCTATATCATGAGTTTAATTAAGGATTATTTTATTCTCAAACACTTCCTCTCTCTCGTTCTTCCTCTCCCCTTGTTAATATTTCGTGACAGATGGCGTGGAAGGAACGAACACACGTAAATGTCGTCGTACGAAATTCTTTTATCCCAAAATAATTACGAGTGAGCTCATTCGTCCTAACACTACTCGTTAATTTAATTTAATGAGTTAGCATTTTATAATTGCTTCTTTCTAACGGACTTGGAACTCTTTCATTCTTTCTTGTGAAGTGGATGTCATAATCTGTAGGGCGTAGCTCATTCGCTACAGTACTAAAGCTCCTATTCAGAGACACTGAAACAAAATATAATAACATTTCAAAACTCCCGCTATTGCTTTGAAGTATTATTCGTGAGTTAATAAAGGTGTGAGTAGTGAAAAATATTTATACTTAATAGCAATTTGGAACATAAATACATTTATTTACTTTACTGTAAAATTTAATTAGGACACTAAGTTCTCTCTAAACGAAAATATTTTATTATTTGAACGAAACAAAGGCACATTAGTGTTGTTGATGTATTGAATATATCTGTTAATATTTTTATCTGAGAAGTTTCTCTAGTGATTGGTCTGTAAACAGATTATATAAGTCTTATTGTAGTAATAAAATACTAAATTTATAATAAACTTCAGTTTGATATTCACTTACATTTGAAACACAGTAAAAATTTTCCAAGTTAAATAATAACGAAATAATTTTTTCTAAACAACAGAACGCTAAAGAAAACACTAAAGTATAAAAAATTAGTCATTAATATAAATATTAGCGTGTAGAAAATGTGCCAATTTTGCATTTTTATATATTTATATGTTTATTAAAAACGATACAAAATATTGTAATGAAAATAAGAGACGTCTAGGAATGCTTTCATTCATAAATAAAAGACTACCATGACGAATAAGACCAAAATGGATGGAAAGTAAACGTTGTATTAAGTGTGAGAAGACAAAATATTTGGTACAAATACCAGAATAGTTTTTCTTAACGATCTGGAACAGTGGAAATTGTATCTATTTTACTTGGTCACATATCTTGGTTTTAAAGGAACAGACTTTTTTCCAAGTTAAATAATAACGAAATAAACTTTTCTAAACAACAGAACGCTAAAAAACACTAAAGTATAAAAAATCAGTCATTAGTATAAATATTAGCGTGTAGAAAATGTGCCAATTTTGCAATTTTACATATTTATATGTTTGATGAAAACGTTACAAAATATTGTAATAAAATTTTTCTCCGTATACTTTTTGTAATGAATAACAGTAATTATCCAGTTCGTTTGTTCTAAAATCGAAGAGGTATTTTAAATTTACATTTATTACAATTTTTACAGGCAATCACATTCCTATACATTTTATACATCAGCAATGGAAGATTTAACCGTATTAATTATATTGATATGCTTTTATTACAGTATTTTAAAATATTTACTTCAGTAAAGCAACGCTGTTTTTTTTTTTGCAAAATAAACATCAGACGTAAATGAAGGAGTCTCTACAAATTGGTTCAAAAACGAAGCAAATGAAAATGTCTATTTTAGAAACTCTGCGACAGTAAAAAGTCCATATTTGAAATGACAAGAAACTCTGTTTCATCTCACTAAAGCGCGTTCCGACTTCTCTGAAGTTGCATCGTCACGGTTGAAAATATTTCGTTTTCAGCTATGAAACTAAGAGACGTCTAGGAATGCCTTCATTCATAAATAAAAGACTACCATGACGAATAAGACCAAAATGGATGGAAAGTAAACGTTGTGTTAAGTGTGAGAAGACAAAAAATATTTGGTACAAATACCAGAATAGTTTTTCTTAACGATCTGGAACAGTGGAAATTGTATCTAATTTACTTGGTCACATATCTTGGTTTTAAAGGAACAGTCTAATTACATCGCTTGAGGTTGCTCAATATATATTATCTGGAAAATATTTAGGTCCCACATAATTGTCATTTTCCAGCAATTCGACTGCTATCTCCTTTATCTTCTTTTGTTATTTTATTCCTGAAGGGTTTATAGCCGTGAGAATATTTCCAACATGTTTTTTTATAAACTCTAAGAGTTTGCAAGTAAAAAAAATTAATTTTATTATTATTATTATTATCTATATCTACAAAAATGATACAAAAATGACATACATACAAATATATGGGTAACATAAGCCAACCGTGTTTGTAAACATTATTATTATTTATCCGAAAAAGAAGGAATCACGATCCCCCGTCCCCCTTTATTTCTTTTCAGTGCATTTCACTTTTTTAATATTTCTTTTCTCATAAATTTCTGCACTTCACTGTTTACCACACTGACCAGATAAAGATTAATTAACTGTAATAATAAATACCCCACGATTACTATAGTTTCCTTAGCCTACGTCTAATTGATTTGACCTGACATCTGGAAATTCTGTATGTCCATATGTTAATCATTTATAAATATCTCCTCTTTAGGATAATACCTTAAGAAGATAGGAACATATATCGGAACGTCGTAACTCCATAAATAAAAGTAACGTGTCTGCTAAAGGTCAATAACTGATTTCATTTCTAACTGACCATTCGCAAATTTTGTTCCAGACCAGCCTTATTATCTTTAAAATTGTTATTAACTAACTTAATACTACGATTAAATTAACTACATTATGTTTTGATAAAACGTATTTCACGTTAAAGGGCCAGTGGCTCATAAACAACAACAAAAAAAGTATGAATAGAGATTTCCCGGACCTAGTACTAGGAAACCATTCAAACATTACCCGGCACATTTTGGGATTTCCCAGAAGAGGATTTCTCTTATTTACAGATCCCGTCGCCAACGGATATCTAATTGTTTTTTATTATTAGTTGTTTCACGTTGGGAGAAACTAGAGTGTAGTGTCCCCAAATGGCGGAAGTTTGGAATGAGCGTAGATTTAGTGCTTTCGTAAATGAGAGTTTATATGAAAATGACGGTTGGTAATTTGTGCAAGGCAGAGGGAACATGTTGCGTCCGCGATATTGATTTTTGGCCGCCGCCCTGGCGCATTGGCGGCTCTTGCCATATCGCTCTCCCACGCGGCTGCCTACGAACCTAACTAAGACCCGACGCCGACGCCGACGCCGCTGCTCTGCTGTTATGACGGCGCCGTTTATTAACATGCCATTGACTGCTGCAGGTGCGCCGGCTAGAGATTAACACTGGCTTACAGCTGCCGCGCACTCCAGTCGCA
Source organism: Zhengitettix transpicula (assembly GCA_037074705.1). Classification (NCBI taxonomy): domain Eukaryota; kingdom Metazoa; phylum Arthropoda; class Insecta; order Orthoptera; family Tetrigidae; genus Zhengitettix; species Zhengitettix transpicula. The sequence continues at coordinate 73,436,555 of CM073593.1, read as the reverse complement.
GCGGGAGAGGAAATTGCGTGGAATAAATATATAGTAGCCGTACGCTTCCTCCACGCTTATAGATTCAAGTCGAGTTTAGAGGTCCTGTGGGAATTCACAGGGGCTGCAGCCAGTTTTTACCACTCTCCTTGCCTCCTATTCTGCTTCTGTAACCCGGCGATTTCGGTGCCGCGATAACAGTTTACCAGGCAGTACTTCAAGGAGACGGCTTTCGAGGCGAATAACCAATACAGTCTTCTCAAATTACACGTGCGCGAGCTCAAGTATCGACAACACCTGGCGGCTTAACATTTTCATAAACATTTGGAAATATACTCTTCATATATTCAATTTATTGATTTCTAAAGTGATTTTTATGGTAACAGGCTACATGAGGGTAATCCACATGGTGGCAACTCCATTTAAATAGCATAAGAAGGGATTTGAAAGGATGCGGAAGGGTAGAGGAAGGTAGCCAAGTATTAACTAGGGCCCCCGGGCGACAGTTTAAGGATCCTACCCGGCAATTAGCCTAAAAGTTATGCAGTGAAAACCCTAGAAAAACCTGCATCAAGTAGGTCGGGCATTTGGTATTTGTCCCACGACCTTCCGATGGTGGGAGAGGGGTTTGCTGTGTGGACGCAGCATTCCCTTCTCCCTGCCTCAACCAGTTTAGGAGGCAGCTGGCCGACTATTCAAATAGGAATAGCGAACAACTCTTACCGTATGCTAAAGGTCTGCGATCCCGGAACATAAACCTCTCAAAACAGACCGAGGTGCTTCGGCATGTGGAAACCTTAGTTGAAAAACCATAGAATTTTTTTTTAGGGTAACAGGCTACATGAGGGTAATACACATGGTGGAAACCCCCCTTTAATAGCATAGGAAGGGATTTGAAAGGGGGAATGCGGAAGGGAAGAGGAAGGTAGCCAAGGGTTACTAGGGCTCCCGGGCTATGGTTTAAGGATCCTACCCGGCATTCGCCTAAAGAAATGCAGGGAAAAACCTAGAAAAACCTGCATCAGGTAGGTCGGGCATTGGGTACTTGTCCCACTCCCTTCCGATAGCGAGAGAGGAGTTTGCTGTGGGGACGCAGCATTTCCTTCTCCGTGCCTCGACTAGTTTAGGAGGCAGCTGGCCGACTATTCCAATGGGAATAGCGGACAACTCTTACCGTATGACCAAGATCTGCGACCCCGGAACATACACCTCTCAGAACAGGCCGAGGAGCCTCGGCTTGTGGGAACCTTAGTTCAAAAACGGAGAGGAAAAGGCATATCCAAAGGTAGCCCCTTCGTATCTCTCCTAAAACGTTCTGCCTGCGAGAGAACATCCCTCGCAGGTTACCTGGGATTTGAAAGGGGGGATGCGGAAGGGTAGAGGAAGGTAGCCAAGGGTTACTAGTTCCCCCAACAAAGGGAGAGAAAATTCACGTACAGTATAAAAGAAATGCGTCATATACCAAACAGAAAGAAACTGCCGCAAAAGCGAACTGAATTTTATTCTTCGTAATGAAAAAAGGAGTTATTTACCGTATTATGAAGTAGACCGAAGTTTTCTTCTGAAGTCCCTAATTTTATTAGTAGGAAAAAGTGCGGAGAAAAATAATAGTCAAGGCCATTGATACGTCAATAAGTTCCGCATTTATAGGGCCAATTCTGTTGGACTGAAAAGAATGATAAGAATGAATTAAATATTATATTATGATCAGGAGCAACATTGTGTAGGCAAAATGAAAAGCGGCAGTGCTGACAAACCATGTAATGAATAAGCGTGAGTGAACGTAAACAGAAAATCTGTTATGCAACAAGCTGAAATATTCACAAGAGTGAGAAAATAATGTAAAATTTATGAGTTATGACCCGAACGAGAAGTTAATATTTGGAAGACGTGCCTACGCCTTATCGACGGGGACATAGGATTCAATTCACACAGGAAAATGACTGGTGAAAGAAGTCTGAGAGACAACGAGGCGTGAAGATGGAAAAGCGCGGAAAATTGTAAATAAAATAGTCTTTCAGAACCTTATTACGGCGAGCCTGTTTCTACAACTACATTACAAATTATAAGTCTGATTCTAAAATCAACTAAGAAAGTCTGTTATTCGTAGATGTTACAATTTAGACATGATAAGTTTGAGAATTTACGTGCTTTTCATATTTTTATTTCTACGTGTGGTTCTAGGAGAGACACATTACAACCTTGCCATCATAAGAGATAAATGTATCTTTACCATCCAGACTGGTATTTATCTCCAATTACGTTATCGAGAATCGACATCTGGACGTCACGAAACGAGTTGCCTTGGACGGGAATCCAGCGGCGAATAGAACCAATCTTGGGACCAGAATCAGACAATTCAAACGATACTAGGAGTAAATTTTTAAATAATTTCTACTGCCGCATAACAACAATTCCCTGCTAAATTGTTATTTCCAAATCAAAAATTTAACTTTCTGTCTTAAAGAAAGACCCATTTACTTGACCCTCCGACAATCAAGTGCTAAGTTAATATTTATTGTTGTCTTCTATTTACAGCGCAATACTTTATTTACTTTTATTTTATTTGTAATTTCATTTTATTCAGTAAAGTAATGTATTAAAAATTTTGTAAGACTATTTTAAGTAAATTTTAATTCTCTAGCCCACTAAGGTAAAGATCGTATTTAACTATATAAATTTCGAACACTTGGAATTTTTCAAAAAAATATTTATGTCTTTAAGTGAGAGGATTTTTGAATGTCATCCTCATTGTTGTAAAAGCAACATCCTAATATAGCATTACAATAGACCTAAGAGAAATAATATATACAATTGGTGACTAAGGCTAAAGAGATCGACCAACAACCTCTCATTACACGAATTGTGAATTTGTGTGCCCTACTTTTTGTACTAAAGGTTGTAATATGATGATTTTCCCAAAATAAGGAATAAAATACTTATTATTTACACTGCATGATAGTTTTATAAAACAATAGTGTAACTTGAAACCCGGTGTCATCATAATGGAGACCAGGTATTTCAAAGTGATTATTGGACTGAAAATTAATAGAGCGCAATGTTTTTGTGAGCAAATACGAGATGAATATTTTCATAACAAAAGAAATGAGTTATTAGAGGATAAAGATAAAACCTTGGTTTTTTTTAATATGAATAAGTTTTGTCATTGTTTTTGGGTTTCAAGTCTGCTCCCATCACGCAACGTAATTAAACGGGGACCGAACTCGTATGAATGCCAAATTGTTCCCCAGGATTATGAAGAATTAATTAAACACAGACATGATAATATGCTTGTTATAGATGGACCAGCTCTCGTAACATGAAAAATGCACGACGAAGCCCGGTTCCAATTACGTAATCCAGTAGTAAACAGTGCGTCAAATCGCTCCAATATTTTTGTTTCAAATTACATTTACTTTGTATCTGCCTCTGTTAAAGTAACCCGTTCAATGATGAAATGACAACTCATCGCTTTATCCTCTGATCGGTGGTCACCAGGAGATAAATATTTATTTTTAATTACCACCTGTAATGGATTAATACAAGCCGGTAATAAATATACATCTCTGATATCTTATATAAAAAATAATAACATCCTGAACGAGTAATTTGGAAATGCTTTTTAAAGTGAAACGAATTTTAAATTTTGATTAGATGTTACGTCGACGGAGATAATTATAACAGAAACACAGTAATTTTGTTCCTATATGTTATAATCAGCTATCGCTGATATGAATAATTTTGATGATTTTCCATGTTTTTTAGAAATATTGGCATTTTAAATTATTTATTAAATTTTTGTTCAACATTTTGTAAAAAAAAAATTGGCATTGTTTGGCGACAGTTGGAAACAGAGGTCAATAAAGGCAATGAAGAATTTTTGATTTGGCGGCACCACGAAATTCTTATTCTGTATAAAAAAGATACTTGGTCAATTTTTCGAAGCCGCGATGGTTAGAAAATGTCTGGAAATTCCTCAGAATCGTCTGGAAGCTGCTGGAGACGAGTACTACGACTTTATTCTGCTGTGGCGTATCCTCAGTAGAGACGCCATGACCAGTGAACCGCCGTATTATGCTGTGTAAAGCATTTTAATAGTTAAATTATTTAGTGAAAAGTAATAAATTGAAACTACAAAATTTTTAATTCAAAGTTGAAGGTTGTAAAACTTGGGAACTACAACTAAGCGAGTATTGAGGTCCGGAGCGGTTAATTATCACGGGTCGAATTATTCCACACTGTTCGCTGCCGCACAATACCGTTCGACTTTGCTGTAATTCAGAGCAGTAATAACAGACGGTATCCACATAATTTTTGAATTGGAGGACAAGCCAACAAAAACTGTAAGTTATAAAATTTCACAAATGTGGCAATCTCCTTGACTACCCGCCGTATGAGGTCTTCGACCGTTCAATTCTTAGAACGGCTTACCTGCGGTAGGAGGAAGTAACTTTTGAAAACAATATCCCTTGGTCATTCTAAGCTAATTTATTAAATATTATTAAAGATATGTACAATTAAAATTTTGCCCTCCCGACTAGCCAATTATGAAAATCTCAAGGATTAATGTGGCAAGTTAGGCCCGAGAAACTAAAAATAAAAAAATAAAAAAAATGCTCTACGCAACCATGATATGTGCAATATTTGTTACCAGACTGGGGTCTCTGCAACACAGCGACGTCCCTCGCTGCTGGTCATCGATGTATATCTCGCTGGTGAATATCTCCACTTCTCAAGCAACCTCCTCTAGTCAGCATCAGCAACAGAATCCCTGACCAGGCCTCCACTTCTCCCGACCTGTGGGACCAACTGATCCTCTATTGGCCCATTCAATATATTATGGACCAATCACAGGTCCTAGATGATCCGACGTGCATTCCAACAGCGAGACTCTCTGCACCTGTTGTTTGTTGACCGGAAAACCCCGGAGGTACAGTTACTATCCCCAGCCTGACTGGCACCAAACGGTATTTTTTGCCGACGTTCGATAAACATGGTTGCTCACGCGTTTAAATAAACTGACTAAAATATCAGTAAAATCAATTAAAAGACGCCTATCCTAAATAACGCGCTATATAAATATCTGTCAGTGTAGTATGTGTTACACCGAAAGCTCTGTTTTGAAATCAGAAAATCTGGATCCTACAATGAAAGAGATGTTTCATAAATGTAATAATAAATTTAAAGACGGACAAATTGTTTATATTAATGCAGTAAAAATTTATAAACCTTTTAAGCCCAACTGCTGACTTCCCACAATTCCAAGTAAATTTGTGTTTTAAACATCCAATTCTGTTTGAAAATTGTATTTAAGTTTGTGTATTTTTAAACCATAATATGTGATCCCATATGTCACGTCAAATCAGCTGATTGCGTTCGGCGCATAAGTATCTCAGTGGTGAACTTAAACTTTTACGTTTAAATAATTTTAACTATAGCTTAAATAATTTTATTATATAAATAGTGCATGAGTTATGTTACTGAATTTACGTAAAATACTATTAAAAAAAATTGAAATTATCTACCTTTAAGTGAAATTAAGACAAACTTTATTCAAAGTGAATGGAAATCAACAAATGTAAATCTCTAGCAACAAGCTTGGCTGTACGTTTACAGGTGGCGTGACAAAACAGGCAAACAATCTATTGCAAACAGTTCGCACAATAGTGTTGTTTCAATGCAAAATTATGCAGGTACTTTAGATTACCGTTGGGGAGTTCATCATGTAACGTACGCCTCCGAGCAAACACAAACTTTACATCACCGCAATTCTTCGGAGAAGTTTTTCTATTTGTATAATTTCTTGAAATTAAATGCAGTAATTGCAAACATTAATTTGATATACTTTTGTCATGTAGCACATGAGTCGATGAAATATTAAACTGATTCATAATGCATGAATACTATTTTAATAGGAATTAAAATTTAAGGAACTGAAGTACAGTATATTCCGCAGTGTGTGACACTTGACAGATCAAAAACCTTTGTGAATTATTGTCTCCACAAAGGAATAAGCCAGACCGTCGAGTGCTGAGTGACAGCTGGACACGAAACAGGCGTGGAAGAGATTCTCAGAGAAACTTTTCCACGTATAACTTTGTATTCAATTTTATTATGAACGTCGTTCCTATTACGATGTCAATAGGAAAAATCAAAATATAACAAAGAGTGGAAATATTGAAACACAAGTCTGTATTAAATCGTAATCAAGTAAAATTAAATCCAAATTTTTACTTTTTTGCAGAAGAAAAAACTATTGAGTTATTATATATTCAATATAATATTGGAATATTCATAAAAATTATTAAAAATAATGTTTTTTTAATTGGACGTATAATTGTTTTTGATACAATAATTTAACCAAATGCTACTGAAATCCTTAATACATGTTCTTTGACTTTTTGAATCGTAAGTAATGAATAAAAACGCATGAACGTTTTTCTTATTACTTTATTATTTAAATCATAGATATAAGTAACACATTTTTAGTAACTATATTTATCTTTCGATGAAAAGTGGGAGAAAATATTTCAATAAAATTTTCGGTCGTAATAATTATTCACACTCATGAAGAAATAATTTTTAAATTAAAAATATAATACGTCTGCGTTAAAAATAAAATAGCTCGATCAATAAATAGCCGAAACAGTGTTAAATAAATACCACACGACGCTTCTGAAAACTTTGTTGTTTGCGTCAAGTGATTAAAGAAACGTCCTCTTGAGTTTAACCTGATGAAAGCGACAAGGATTGTAGGAACGTCGTGTCGTATTTATTTATCAATATTACTCTCTGTTATTTATCTACTTATTTATCTAAGAATGAATTTTGTTCACTAACGTGAATTGGAAGCTGTCTTCGAGGGCTATTCTCTCGCAGGCAGAACCTTGTAGGGGAGACAGGAAAGTGCTACCTTTGGGGATGCCTTTTCCTCTCTCCGTTTTTGAACTAAGGTTCCCACAAGCCGAGGCACCACGGCCTGTTTTGAGAGGAGTATGTTCCGGAGTAACAGACCTTGGGCATACGGCAATAGTTGTTCTCTGTTCCCATTGGAACAGTCGGCCAGCTGCCTCCTAAACTGGTCAAGGCACGGAGAAGGGAATGCTGCGACCCCACAGAAAACTCTTCTTCCGCTATCGGAAGGCCGTGGTACAAGTACCCAATGCCCGACCTACCTGATGCAGCTTTCTTAGGGGTTTCCCTGCATTACTTTTAGGCTAATTCCGGGTACGATCCTTAAACTATAGCCCGGGGGCCGTAGTTAACCCTTGGTTACCTTCTTCTACCCTCCGCATCCCCCCTTTCAAATCCCTTCCTGTGCTATTAAAGGGGAGTTGCCACCATGTGGATTACCCTCACGTAGCCTGTTACCCTAAAAAAAACAATTAACGTGAATTGACTTGTATAATTCTACCGAAGCTGAACACTGGAGAACTGGAGGGGAAATGGTTAAACTTGTAAATAAATTTCATATTCGCGAATTAAAGAACCACGATGGAAAAATCTATACCGGACCGGGAATCGAACCCAGGATTCCAAACAGCCACGTAGAGCTCATACCATATGAGCTACCCAGGTTGACACAAGCAGTCAGATGCGTGTCTTCTCCATAACTTACATCGACCTGAAGAAAGAACCACCTACAATTTACGAAATCACATTCTTCACTTCCTAATTTCTATTGATGGTCCTGATTAAATTTTCGGTCAACCTGACGTGTTTTTCCGCAGATTTGATCAAATTATTCAGGAATATTCTGGAATTAAATACAAATAAAAGGGAAAGAAATCTTCAGATACATATGTATAAAGAAGTTATCAATTATTGTTCCACAAGTCTATAAATAATGTATTCAAAATATTTATATATATCTTGTTCAAAGTAACTTATTTTTAAAAAATGAAGTTAATGACTATGACTTGTAGAAATTCAATTAGAAATTAAATGGAGCGTTTAGGACATTTTTAATTAATATATCTGTAAATTTATATGATTACTTGTCATTTGGATTTTATTGTCAGATACCGTTAAACTTTGTATAAATTAGTGTTTACGTAATTTAAAATATTCTGCACTACCATAGTTTTTAAACGACGCAAATTACGCTGTTTATTTAATTTATAAATTAGAGATGCAAACTGTTGAAGTGTTGTTACATTTTTAATTTGTTACAATTTTGTTTCCTTCCTTGCTCACCGCTGAAAGATCCTTGAGAACGGTGATGAGATGGGCGGAGAGTTTTAATTTAGAGAAACGCAAGGAACGTCGGGGAATAATTTGCAGTAGAAACGTACTTAGAGCGGCATGTGTTTGTCTGCAGGTTGCCAGGCGGTACAATTTCACGCTTGTGCGTCGCCTAGGAATTCATTAACATTACAGCCCCGACACAGAATGAGGGCACGTTGCTGCGTTGATGAATGCGTCATCGCGTGGACCGCTCCGTGTTGAATATTTCAGTCCGTCGCTCCGAAAACTTGGGGATTAGTTACACTTGCTTTCCTACCTTTATACGTGTCCCCCTATAAATGTGTTTAGAATTCTAGATGATTCGCATACGCTCTTTACCCGCGAGAATTATTTACGGAAATGTAAAACAGGCAACGATTTGTCCGTGAAACACTCAGCGTTGAAGGCAAATATCTCGTTTCTCTTACGGCAATATAATGGAATAATCGTCCATTGATATTTATAATTATCAATTTGATTCCACCCTAAAATTAAAAAAAAAAGTTTTCTACATCAATATTTTCTGCTTTAAGGACGTCTATAAACTTTTAAAGATGAAAATTTGTGTGTCGCAGGGGCTGTATTTTCACTAAAAACACATGAGACAGCCAGATAAACCATTTTCAGCACCACGTTATAAATTCAGGTTAAAATAGTTAAGTGCGTCAAGGTCACGAATCATAAAAATTATTCATACTTTTCCAACTGTAGATTTTTTGCGAGAATTTTTAAAAAAGGTTAAAATATAATTTTTAGCGAAGACAGGTTTATAATTAATTAAATGTTAAATACTGGTAAATATATTGACGCGTCAATGACGAACCGTAAGTTTGTGTGAAATAATAAATATTTTTTATTCTTAAGTTATAATATTTTAATCATTTAAAACGCGTTATAATTTAAACTTTAAATAAAATTTCATTAAAAAATTTAATTTAACTATATTGTTTCATAGGTGTTAGTGATTAATAAATTAAATGATAGCAAAAAAATATGAATTGATGTGTGTGTAATACAATTACACTGAAAAATCGTAGACCTTGGTTATTAAAATATATAATTGAAAAAAGGCGTAAATTTTAACTAACGTAAATTATATACAAAGTGATTTTATTGTGCGATGACATCTACAGATGTAGTTCCGATGTTTAATAGCCTGCATCATGAGTATTGAACAACTTAATTTTTAATATGTTTCTTCCTGGTAGTAGAATTCGGACTCCGGCGTTAATGAACAGTTCATCTACCATTTAAACGACTTTCGTCTATCTTTACTGTCTGATTTATCTAAGTTTATCTCAGTATCTTCTGGCTTCCTGTCTGTCCATTTGTATTTTATGGATTCTCTGTTTGCCCTCTAATCGTTTTCAGACTAATTTTACTGCCCATTTATGTTCAATCACTTCAATCTATGGTTGACACTCTGATATTCAGATACTTGTATTTTTCGAAAGTCTGTCTGATGTGTAAGTTTCTAGAGAACGCAACACTACTTATTTTTCATCTTCCTTTCCACCGCTCGTTTTCCCCACACTACACGCGTAAAAATTCAAATTTTAATTTAGTATATAAACCATAAAATGCCCTGACGATCCGTCATCGCATTTTCAAGATGCAGATAATTGCAGACAAAGAGGGTGATTTACTAGAAACTTCACAGGTATATAAATATCAAGTGAGTATTACATTAAAATTTAATAACTGGGGCATAATAATGATAATACTGAACATAAAATTATTTTGTAGTGTACCAAGAAAATTCAGCCTAAAATGTTTGGATCTAATTGAAAAAATAATTATTGATATAATGAGTAATTGTATATTTTCATTTGCAAGAAATAAAATATCACTCTTAATACATTGTTGATTAAATTGCAGCACGTAAATAAAATCAATATTAATTGGTGAGTAAATAAATTACACAAAAAGCAGTGGCATCAATCGTCTGTTTTTTTTACTCTCGCCATATTAATATTTTCAGGACGTTACTGCCTGTTATAAACACTAACATTAATTCAGGGATATGAAGCACTAAATTAGTATTACAAGTCAGCAATGTTTCTGTGTGGAAATTTTTTTAATAATAATTTTATTATTTGTTTAGTGAAATTGTCATTAGAAAAAGGCAAAGTTATGTGACATTACGTGTTGAATCGCTTTCCCTCTCACGCGTTTTCACTCACGGTATAGAAGCACATAATTACCTCACAATGTGTTTAGGTTTCATTTAATCCACCCCCGCTGTTGCGCGCCTTTCCCGAAGGCAGTGCCGTTGCTAAATTGGCCAGACACTACGGGAGAATTTTTTCCCTTGTCCCCTCTTTCTCGTTCTCCCTTCCTGTGCCTGTCTCTCTTTTTCTCTCTCTCTCTCTCCCCACAGATCTCCAGCTGCACCCCACACGCCTCTTCATGTACGTTTCCGCTGTGATGTTTCCATTTAATTTAGTTTTCCATTCATTTCACGGCTGCAAATTTTCACATACCGAAGAGAGAAGGGCGGAGGGTAGTTTGTAACGGAACAGTGTGGTGTTCATTTGGCCGTGGACTGCTAATGGCGTCAGTTCGTTTAGCCCCACCTGCTTATGGTGTTGTAACTACCATACTGCAAACGTTACGCCCAAAAGACGTTCATTGCTACAATTTAGCCCGCTCACGGTTCGTTAGGTACACGCTCCGACAATTCCCCGATCATGAATATTTTCAAAAGCAGAAACACAGACCATTTGATACAGAAAGGGACGGGGATGTCGGGAGACAGACAGACGAGCAGAGTGAGAGAGACGCACACAACAGACACAGAGACAAAGGAAAACTCAAAGAGCCAGAAAGATGGAGGCTTTTCTCCTAATTGTTTCTTCCTCCCGTGATTCGCATAGCGATTTCTATTCATTTGCTTTGACCAATTGTGTGACGGAAAAATATCTTCCGCCTGATTAAACGAATCCTCTAATGAACTTCGAAGGCTTCTAATATCTTCATTAGGCAATATATTCACAGAACGGGCCTGGAAAATATAAACGGCTGTCCTTTACGAATGAAAAATTTCTAATAAACTCGCCCATACTGCTTTGAGAGATGGCGCAATTCAGTCCACTATGTATTTCTCTCACAAAATGACTTACATCGGGAGGAAATTATATCTATCGGGGTATTTATTACTCAAAAATAACAGCCTGCAACGGGGGAAAGTTAAATTTAAGCAGCACATTCGTTATCCAAAAAGTTGGTCGTCTTATCCGAAATTCAATCCTTAAGTGGAAGCCGCTTATATATACACCAAGTTAATTAAAATTTTAATTAACGTCTGGTGCGCTCTATTAACACAGAGTCCAACTCACTCACCCGTGAGTAGGTATTTACGTACACATGAAACGAGGACAGGACGAAGGCGAGGCAGTAGGAGAACTGGTGGACAAAGAAGGGCTACACAGATAGAGGACCGTTTCAAGGAAGAGAAGAAAGCGGGGTTTGCTCGAATTTCAAATTTACTTCATAACGAATAAAATTCAAAGCCTCAAACTAAGTAATTCAAACGAAATGCACAGCAACGATATGAGAAATAAAAACAAATATGGGAAACCGTAAAGTTAATTCAACTTCCTTACTCGAAAATTGCATTAATTTGTTATTTAAACTGTTATTTAGTAAAAATGTTAGTCTCTTAAAATTATCTTAGCGTGTAAGGCGCCACCGTCATATAATTGATCCAAAAGTTTCTGTTCCTACCTTACCGAATTGTGGTTGTAAAGATGAATACTTTATAATTTTATTCCTCCGCAGAGCAGTACATAAAACTTTTTTTTGTTTTATGTATAGTTTATTTTTAAAACGTTGTCTTCCATTTGTCAACACTCATCACAAAACTACCAATTAAGTTAATTAGCCAGATTCGGTAATAATTTTCTCCTCCTTTACGAAACGTTCTGTCGGATATGAAACAGTTTATTCACATCTTCTCTACTCGTTTTCAGGCACCCTTTGAATCGTTAAATTTGGCGAGAGTTTAGTGACGTTAGATTTCAAGGCTTGGGTGTAACAAATAAGTGAAAAATATTTCAAGCGGCAAGACGCCTCTGCTAAGCCAATTTCCTTCTCGCGGCTGATGTAACGGGCTATTTTGTTTGTCCAATCGGTGTTAGGTCCCGTGCACTGTTCCAATACAATTAAGGAGCTTACCGTAAATCGATATTGATTGGCGGGCAATGTAGCTCGAGCAGCCAATAAACTTAGAGCGGATGTTGTCGAGAGGGGCTATACCACCAATCACCGTCACACGCCATCCGCGCTTTCTCGCATCCAAAAATACACAACCCACCAACCCACATACATTCAAATTCAGGAAAACAAAGTCTGAAATCGGCTTTCATTTAATGAGTGTTTAAAAATTTCCAATGCTTCGCTGTAATGATAAACATTAGTAAGTAGTGAAATGTAGCTGTGGGTTTGACCAAAAGGTAATTTTATTCAAGTGATCCTCTAAATATATACAGTGTTCTAAATACAGAATACGATAATTACGAATGGAATTTAAGTTTGTCAGTAGCTAGATTATATCCAGATAATAATTGTTGTACTTAATCTGAATAGATTTCAAATTAGAAGAAAAAAATGCATTCAGGTATTATTATTTACATAGACTACAATTCCGTAGTTGTGTCATAATTTTTACCTTCAATATATCAGGAAAGAACAGGAAAAATATATATTTCTAGCGTATAGACGCTTCAAGCGTAAACAATATTTGACGTCATAAATGCAGGAGCATGAATAAGTAAATACTGAAATGAACCCAACCTTCAGTAAACAACATCAAGTAAATACATTGCCGACCGGCACGCGACAAGCGTGATCGATAACGCAAGTCTCACTGCAGGTTGCAATATTTTAAAAATTTACAGGGAGAATCGCGGAAATGGGTAAGGAAAATTCTGATTTACCCGCTTCTTTTTTTTAAAGAAAGATAGTCGTGTCAAATTAATTTCACTGCATCTTTTTGTATTTTAACGTACCTTTCTAAAAGATTATACTAAATTATATTTGAATAAATTTGGGCGTAAATATTGTCACAACAGTCACTAATCTGTGTAGCGATTTATTGGGTCTTTTTGTATACTATATTAAAACCCTTATCATCAAACCACTCACATATTGACATAAAATTGAATATATAAGAACAAAAAGAAGGAAGTTACTGGAAGGTAGGAAAATGAAATCTTGTTCAGAAGAAGAAACTAGATGAATATTTTGATTATAAACAAAGATTTACTTCACATTAAAAATACCAGAGAGTTCTGAAGTGCAAATTATGTGTTTATTTTATTTAACACTAAAGTATGTCATAAAAACACATCAAATCAATACAAAAACGAGAATAAAGGAGTATTTAAGAAATAAATAAAGTTAATTTTTAAATCTCAAATATAAGATGACCGGTTCTAACAGAAACTCTTTTTTATAGAGTACAGAATAATAAATTTACTTATTACTTTCTTCTATTTTATTTATTCAACTTCGAGTGAACCTTGTAGTTATAAATATATTTATTATAGTAACTATCATAATTTTATTATTAGTGTTAACTATCAGTTCGTTTATGACATGAATTAGTTTAACTAAAAAATAATAAAAGCATCTATGACATTTATTAAAGTAAACATTATTTTTTTTTGTTTTTCGTAATTAAAGGAAAACATTTTATTTTCTTTGCATTTTAAACTGTCAGATTGAACTGATGAACATTTTTATTTTATTTAGAAGTTCAATATCGCATTAATTTAAATGTCACTAGCGATCCCTACATTAGTTTACGTAGGTTATGATAACCAATCTATAATTATGTTTTAAATTAGGTTGCTTAAGTTGGCTTCATTGACGAACTTCAGCACCAACCTAAGGTCCGATGGTTGATAGTTGCTCAAGATGCAGCTCTGCAGGATGTACTTCGTAGTTAAGTTCTCATTGCAATGGGAACATAATGGTGGCTCTGTTCTGGAAAATATACAATTATGGGTTAATTTAGTATGCCCGGATCTTATTCGAGAGAGGATAATTTTTTTTTTCGGTTTAGCTGTTTAGGGAATTTTACTTCGTTAAATGCTTTGATGTTTGTATATACTGATGAATTAATCTTATCCAGGCTTTTTTTCCCCAGTACTCGGTGATTTTAATATAGAAACTTTTTAATGGTCTAGACTGTTTCTTTTAGTGTTCTCATTGACATTTCAGATATTTTGTTGAGGATTGTTCTACAAATAACGGGGAAAGCTTGTTTGTATTGGAGCACGAAAGCTTTTTCATTGACATTGATAATGTATCAATATTCTGGAATATTTTGTAATATTAGAAGTATGTAATGGTTTCGTGAATCAAACTAAATTAAAAATAATCGAGCACTCTAAATGTTCCGCATATCGTTTATAAATTAGTTTCGTTTTGAATGACGCTGAAATATTTGTCAATCTGGAAATACAGTTCACAGTGCTCGGATATTGAAAGTAAATAAACGATGGAATATATTTATTGCTTTATTTGACTAACAGTTACAGTTAATTTATGTTATTAGGAAACATTTTTGAACAAGTTGATAATTAGGATAACCTAAACATGTTAAAAATTTGAAGTATTAGCAGGTGAATTTTATTACCAAAAGGGAAACTGGAAACTAATAGGGAATACAATAATCTAGTTAAATGTTTAATTAATTATAAAATCGCAAATTAATTATTTCTTTATTCTTCAAAAGACGCTAAAACAGGCTTCTCGCACCACAAATCATATTTATGTTACTACTAATATTTAATTTATTTTAAAATTCTCCGCATTGATATTTGAAAAAATCTTCGAGGAAATTTTCCTGTACCCAAGCTTATTTTATGAAAATAAATACTGGATCACTGAATCATATGGAGTCAGAAGTTAATTTTGTTTAATTAAAATAACCAGAATAGTCAGAGATCAGTCGAAATATTTTGGAATGGTCGATAACAGTAAATGGGCCTATTACTGGAAAGAATTGGTCTCTTCATGTAATAAATTACACATATGATTTAAGAGAAATAAACTTCTCAAGTGCTATTAGCACTTTGGGAGTGTGTGTGTGTGCGTGTATATTCAAATGTCTTAATTGAGTCAGACAAACTTGTTTAATGTCACGCCAGTCACTCTTATTCAAACACAGAGCCCGAGTTTGTATTGCTTAAAAATGTTTATAGAAGACGGAGTTGGAGTCCGGTTTACAAATATTTGAAGAACCTAAATGAGACTCAGAAAAGTCCGTTTTCGCACTGAGTTAAAGTAAATAAATATTTCTTAACAGAAAGAGAAAGTAAATATTCCGCTTTGTGACTTCCACTTCGTGATAAACACACGGACAAGTATTTCGAAAAATTTAAGAAATACATTCGGATAAGGTATGAATTGAATAATCGAGTAAGTGTGATCGAATTTACCAATATTTACCCATTCCTCTTTTTATTTAAAAATCTTTACATTCGCAAAAAAAGACGTCATCTGATTTTATTCGCCAACTATACGCATTCAATACAATATCAAAAGATTTTTCTATAGAATAAAAAATAACGATGACGTAAGGAAGTTAAATACAAACAGGTGCAATAGTAAAGTTACTAATATTTATTTTTTAACTGCTTCCATTAATAGCCTTATAATTTGATATCGTCACCTTATGTCCTTAATATTTGCTTCCCTTAGCTATAATTATAGTTAATAAAAAACTGAAATAGGAGACTTTAGAGACAACTATAACAATATTACATAAAAAAATTAATTTTTTCAAAAATATTTATTCATTCCTATTATGGTTAAATTATTGAGTTTTTTCAAAAATATACGTGTTTGTCCTGATGAAATCAATTATGCCACGTATCTACGACCCATATTGGTTATTACTATTACTTCAAAAAATATTTAATTTTTCTGTATATAAATACATAATTTTAATCTTTTCTAATATATATGACTTATGACTAGATTTAAATCTGTTAGTCAGTATAGAAAAATATAAATTGCCAATTACAGAAAGACATTTTAATGAAAGACACTATGACGTTTCCTCAGTTATGTCAAGTCAATCTAAAAATAATAATACTGACGAGAGGAAAACTAAAAAAAATTTCTTGGCCCAAATATAGCATAAAAAAATTAATTTCTGTGAGTAATTGGCTATTTTTGTTTCTTAATACATTTTATTATTGTATTAAATAAGTTTGGAAAATTTACGAAAGCGAAAAATATTCAAAATAAATTATTTTAGATAGTTATAAATATTTTACTGATTTAAATAAGTAGAGTACATATATACACTTTATGACTGTTAGTAAAGCCGTTTAAAGCATATGACTCGGTTAAGTAATTTCCAATATTTTGGCAACATGGGACTATTCGTGTAAAAGAACTCCCGTAATTTTGCAGGTGATCTTTAAGATATTTCTTCGAGAGACGTTGCAAACCAGAAACAAAGTAATCTGCTCATTTCGCGCAAGAGCTTCACCTCCAAAAAAAGAGAGGATTCTACTGGCTTAAAGCCGCCCCATAAGAACTTATTTGAGCTTACGACGATGGCCCAGTAAAGGCAGACACAAATAGCGCCGTTTCTGAGGCGCCATCACAGCGCTGTACATATACTCTGCACTATATGGACGTCTTAGGCATGACAGACAAGTGTTTTTGTGAGACGGTCGTTAGGCATCGCCCTGGGGTGGGGTTGGGGGGGGATAGAAAGGCTGGGGGCACGCAGGAACAACTGTTGCTGTGCGTTTTCAACAGGTAACACCACGCAGCTTAGCAATTCGCCGCAAAAAAAGGGGGGAACTCTCGGTCATTTGAACAGGACGCCATTAAAGCTGCCTGGAGATAATCACCCTCGGCCTCATCATTCTCAGAAACATCAGGGCGACAATTCCTTAATTAATCTCTCTCCCCCTTCACGTTCTCTTTCTACTTCCCTCTCTCGCTAATGATGATAAAGGCAATTTAGTTATGAAAAATTCACGTCATTTCAACAAAATTTAATCCTATGGAATAGGTTTCAGAAGAGATAAAATAAAATGGGTTACCTCAAGTTTCTTTCAAGATTTTGTTTCAACGTGATGAATTGAAACATATTTTACATGTCCGTTTCTGACGTTTTGATTGTGAATGGCGTATTTCAGTATGAAATTTAACTTAAAATTCCGTTAAAAATTTAAATTTGTAGATGCCCTGACCGTCGAAAGACGAAGAAATATTGTAATTAATACTTTAATATGCCATAACGGAGACCAACTAATTTTATTCTAAATACTATGTGACAGTCATTCTCCTATTTTCAGATTTTAAATTTTAAAAATTATGAAGTATTTTATATAAAGACCAGTTAATAAATGGCTGATCCTGTCAGATTATTATATAAAAAAACTACTATTTCAGTCCAGATATTTTAATTTTACAAACGTTCTACTTTTTACAGTTTATTTTACCAACAGTTAGACATTGTAATCTGTATTTTCAGAACATGTCAATATTAAATTTTCATTACATATTTATTATATAAATTCTCACCAAAATTTACATTTACATGGCAGAACGAACACGATATAGTTCTTTTCAAATGGAAGCCGTTTTGGCTGGTTGTCAGAGAATGAGAGCAGATAATTAGACAAAATTAATAATGAATGAAAACAAACCCTTACGGCAGATGCGTTAACAATAACAGGTGACAACGTCGCATGAATTTGAAGCTCTTCCTCGCGCCGACGAATCAAGGTCCAATCAGTTAGCATTTTAAAAGAAAAACAGTTTCATAAATAGTAACCAGTGTCAATATCAGAGCTATTGTGGTACTATGATACCAACATACTTAAAGAGTACATAATTTTTTATTATATAAAATTTACAAATTAGGCATTACGTTTCAATGTGAAAATGTAAACCTTATTAAAAACGACATATAAAATGAGATTTATCTAAAACCAGTCTCATTGTGACTCAAGTAATGTTTAATTACAATAAAATGTGTGATTTTTGATAAATTATTATTGGTAATAAAATGTTGAAATTTTGTGAAATTACTTGACTGGTAAGAAATATTTTATGGCTTTATGTATTCTGAATCTATTTTCTTATAACTTAAAATTTTGTTTTCTTATTTACTTAAATTTTCCCATTCATACTTTCAATAACGAATAAATGCATTCGGATTATTTACTTTACGTCTATTCCTTAGTGCTGTTTTATTATTTGTGTAATTAATTTTACTAGATTAAAAAAGCGTATGAATACTTCTCCAACGGTCTCAGTTGATTTGATTTAATTTATTCCATTAGCCCTCGTATGAGGAAATAGGATACGTCATTACATTAAATTAAAATATTATTATTAGATGCAACAATTATAAATAATTAGAAGTTATCATGAAAGTACTAAAATTCGGGAACAAAAATTTCCCTGTCCAACAAAACTAACACTATATAGTAATAATAAAAATAATAATTCTTAAACTAATATAATACTTACAGTACTCAAAAAGAAATTCAATACGTATTAGTAAATAATTAACGATTAGAGAATTAACTATCATAATATATTACGCATCACACAATAATAGACACAAAACCTGACACACGCACACTACAGAGTAGCACAAACATAAATGACGGACGAATCACTGCACCAAACAGAACGACAGGGATCTGCCATTCCGTAGAAACTCCAGGCCGTACCTGCAACAAACAATCAAAGGAGCAGAAAAGACCAACAGAGACTAAGCAAGTTGTAAAATAAGTAGCTTTATTAGCAACACGCTCAAAACTTTTTCATTATAACAAAAAATAATTAATTATTAGAGGAACGATCAATAACTTCTGTATTAAGTATAACGCGCTTTTTAGTAGAATATTTTTACATTATATTCCTTGTGTTCATAATCAAATATATTATTTCCTATATTAGGAAAGTGTTAATATTATTTATTGTGCTTTAAATACGCATAGGTCTCATAATTACAATTAACCTTTATTCTGTATTCCAAAATTATATACCGTCTTCCATAATGTACCTATATAAAGTCGTTAAACTTTATTTTTGAAGTATGTAACACTGACACTTCAGATCACGATTAACCTAATATGCTAGACAGAACAGTTTCTGCAGACTACATTCACATGTATATTATACAGCAGGAAAATGGTGCAACACACAAAAAATTCTGAGACTTGCTGTCGAGTTCTTGTCCATTGCCATAATACTTACACAATATATTCGTTGGAATTTCCTTGAAGGGAATGAGATATTATTCTTTTTACATGTTTCGTTTCCTTCCATACAGGAGTCATCAGAGAAGCTCATCCAGACGAGCGGTTTACTTGAGACAGTCTTACCCATAAATCACTGACGCGGTCCGTGCTTAGACAAAGGTTGATCTTCAAACTGGCAACGTTCCACGTTCTCAGCAATCTAAATCCATCTTTGTTCGTTTCTTTATTTTTGTTCCTATCCTTTTTTTCTTCCAAGCGCCGAATCCTCGTCATCTCGTAGTTTTGATGCTGTGAGAATCACTTTGTAAGAGTTGCAGCAGTTCACAGTGTTCCTGTTATCTTACTTGTAGGAAGAACTGAACCAGTTGGTTGACTCAGTGCCAATATTTTGGTAGAACAATGGGATGAAATCTAGAGATATGGCCTTATTTTCAGTACGCTATTTAAGTGTCGAAAGGTTACATGGTAAATTATTATGCGAATAAAATTTCACCTTAGAATTGATTATGCATATAGACGTCACCATCTCGTTTAATCATAACTCACAATCACTGCGAGAAAGTTTTACGCAACTCACTTAAATTCATACTCTATATTTACAGATCGGGGAATGTATAATCACTAATAAATTAGAATTATTTCTGTCTGATACATATCAAAATAAATTTAAGATAATTATTTACGTTCAGACAAATAATTCAGAAAAGTTTCCGGTTTCCAATTTTTGAGAATTGTTACGAAAGACGGAAGAAACAGATCTTTCTTCCCCTTATCATACACCCCAAATTGGTTCCAAAAGTTTTATTAATATAAATAGAATATATATTATTTGAGACTTTTTGGATATTTATTTATTGTATTAACATGAAACCTTTTCCTCAGATACCATAGATCATAATTGAAATAATTTTAAGGTTAATACTCAACAATAATGGAATTTAGACATGCTTATTACTATTAAATATTTTTTTTATCAATAACTCTTTTTGCTTGGCTTAAAATAAATTATTAAATAAAAATTTAACGGACTTTTATTACTATTTCAGACTTTATATAATCAGTTAATTACATTAATCACAGCAATTTTACTTTAGAAACATAATATCATAAATAATATATTTAATATTTTAATCTGCAAAGAATTTCTGCCATTTTTCGGAAATGTCAGTAACTCATTATTTTTTAAATATATAAGTAACTAATGAAATATTTTATGTACTCCATTAATATGTATCTTATTTTATATCTGTGAAATTAATCGGATTTACCAAGCAAAGTATTATTTGTTTCTATATTTTGTCAGTTCCGTCATTCTTATAACGAAGTTATTTCGCATTAATTGATTTTAAATGTTTTATAAAATGATTAGGACGATTTTCTGTGCCAAAAAATGAACACCATTGAGTATACACTTGATGTGCAAGAACAATAAAGAGCGAAAGGTCTTCAGTGATCGTTGAACCACACCAGGAAATCATCAACCCGAAACGGCGTCATCAAAACACAACATCAACGAGATCCACGACGCCACATGCATAACTCACCGCATTTTGAAAGTTTCCCTGGATTCAGTGTCACCAGTTCCTTCTATTTTTAATTATTTATTTATATTTTTGATTATATAATTTGTATGAACTTTTCCAAATAATTCTTTTATTATGTGATTTTTTATTTTATTCCATTAGTCCTCGTATAAGGAAATAAGACACGTCAGTACCTAAATTTACAATATAAGAATTGAATGATACAATTATAAATAATTGGAAGTTTACTAAATTTCGGGAACAAAAATTTCCTTGTTCAATAAAAGTATCACTATATAGTAATAATAACAAAAAAAACAATTATTTAACTATACTAATCGTATAGTATATTATTTACAGTTCTAATAAAAATATTAAATATGCACTAGTAAGTAATTAATGATTCGAGAATGAACTATCATGAAATATAGAATTTACACATCACACAAAAAATAAACACAAAACTATTATTTTAAATCAGTAATATAATTTTAAAGCGAATATTTATCACTATGTAAGTAGCAACATCTGTCAGTAAAGTGATGTATTTTACCAGCGTGACCGTCATATACAGGTTTTCACAAATTTTATTTCAATTACTGTTTAGACCCTATAGATAATGACAAAACTGCCGGAGTGAGAAAATTAATAACAATATCTTTCTACCATTTGACGATTTTAATTGTTTAGTATTCACTGCAACGAGCTGATTATTTACCTTCAGATGTGGTCTCGCAGATAACAGCGGTCCCTCGGCAGTGCCTTGACTTATATTCATCCCCTTCACCGTGCATAGCGATTTGCAATTAAAAGCTGTGCATCTAAACTTCAACTTTATAAAGTTGCTAGAGTCCCATAAAGGTGATTAAGACTTGCCTGTTGGAAAGTTGCCATAATCTGGCATTATCTGGCTTGCAGCAGGCAAACAGAGGCTAATGGCCAAAGGACTGTTCCATTACTCAAACTCTCAGCGCATGTGGGACTAAGCCAGTTTGCAGGCCCGCAACACAAAAGGGGACACGGCCACTCCGCCTGTGCTGGCTGGACTGTGCCCTCGAGCCCAGCAGCCTCAGATGAGGATCTTTGCCCGGTAGAACCTAGATTAATTGTAGATAATGGGAGCGAAACCTTGCCTGATGACGGATAAACCAGATAAGGATCACACGATCAAAACTTTTTCAGTTGTTTCTTAAATTTTTACTGATATTTCGATGTTTCAAATATATACAGTACGATCATTATAAAGGCATCTCTAGAAAAATAATTACAAGCTTTGAACCTAAACCGTAAATACCCTGTAATACTCAGTTAACGATCTCCAGTTTTTTCGACAAATCTCGTACAAAACGCATACATTTACCACATATTATTTGTATGTAGCAACATGAAACTACTTGAAGAGGAACTATTAATTTTGTAAGGTGTATAAATGCTTTGTATAGGGTAATTAACATAGTGGCCACTCCCCTCTTATAGCATCGGAAATGGATTTGAAACGAGGGATGCGGAAGGGTAGAGGAAGGTAGCCAAGGGTTAACTAGGGCCCCCGGGATATGATTTATGGATCGTACCCGGCAATTCACCTAAAAAAACCTAGAAAACCTGCATCAGGTAGGTCGGTCATTTGGTACTTGTCCCACGCCCTTCCGATGGTGGGAGAGGGGTTTGCTGTGGGGTCGCAGCTTTCTTCTCGCCGAGTTTAGAAGGCAGCTGGCCGACTATTCCAATAGGAATAACTTGACCGGTTTATTTGTAAACATTGTTATAAACTCAAATAAAATGTTGTTATAAATGACGATAGAAATAGCACAATATCGTGAGACGCGAGATATATGAGTTCAACTAGCCTATAAAGTATTTAAGAGCAGAAGAGTGAAGGAGCGTATCACGAAGTCTAATTATCACTTGTGAAAAACTCCATTATAACTCAGCTGGTGGTGCAGTAACTCCTTTACTATTAAGCCCAAATAAAATTCAAAAATAAATGTTTTTATTACAACGACAATGCAACCATAAAATAATTAAAAAGAATTTCGTCTTTCAACTATTTAATTTAAATTTTGCAATCAAAATAGTCTGTTAAATATACAAACGTTAGTGATATATTTATGTATATTGAATTCTAATTCGAAACAAATAGGGACGAATATAAGTACTCGAGGCTCAAGTCTACAATGTTCTCCGATTTTTTTTTAAATATTACACTCAGTTATGTAGGTAGCTCATCCTTATCCTGTGTGATATGAATATGTGAATTAATTTATAACTGCAACTTTACGTACACTTGGTGGTAGCTGAAACAAACGCTTAAATTGAAAATCATTTAAATTATAAAAAAATATATTAATCTTCATATAAGTCGGAAGGGTATAGTTTAATGAAAAATTATAATTTATCCATATAAGAATTTATTATATGTACTACTGCCATTCGTCCTAAAATTTAGGTGACGATTAAAACTATTTAAGATGGTATTTATGGAGCATTATTCTGAAACGAAAATTTTACATTTGATTGAAAATAATTAATAAGAAAGATAGCCAATTCAGACAAAATAAGTGATCCTTGTCGCTTTCATCAAATGCGAAGAAGGGCCTAGAGCGACACAACTGCACTCGTCAGTTGACAAAACTCAACAACGTTTTTTACTTAAACAATTGAGCATTATTTTAATTGCTCGTAATTGTTATTGAGTGTGAATTGTATTTCATTTATAAAATAAAATTTTTATTGGTTTTATTATTCAATTTTTAATTAATATAAACTTTCAACACCATCACCCAAAAATGTATATAATTTATCATTTAGTTATAAAATTCTCCAACTATTAACTATTAATTTTAAGGCTAAACGTAGTAGTGAACATAATAAATTTTATATCAAGAAGATGTTATTTTTTACAAACTTTATATGAACATCAATAATTATGTTAACAGAAAATCTGTCATACTGTAGCTTCCCTGAAACGAAATACTGTATAGCATATTTCAGATTATAGACAGCATGGTAATAATAATAGTTTTATATTGGTCTAAGAAGTAAAAATAAAATTAGGCTAGCTGACAAAAATAAATTTTTTAGATGAAAAAATTAGAAGAATGCTGTTCGTAAACAAATTCACATGATTTTCAGCTAACCGAAATCTGTGACGTCACTGCAAAAATATGGCCGATCCACATACATATAAAGCAGTGAAGAATAACTTAATTTTCATATAGATCGTGGTTATCAAGTGTTTCTGCAGATTCAGGGCGCAGTAATGCTCCACTATTTCTGTGATGTTTGCCACTTGGGTGAGTTTTCAGGGCAGGTAACTTAGTAGGAGGAAATACTCGGCGCAGGCCATAAGAGTTTTATGACGAGCAATCGATGCCTTGCGGCGCCTCAGGTTTACAGCAGCTTAATGTTAATAGCTAATACAAGATTCGGTTGCCCGAATCTCTGGCCTTAATGCGACGCTTGTGCACTACGGCTGAATGCACCGAAACTTCACGACTCTGCGTAAACATTAATGACGCGTGAATAAGAACCAAGCGAAAGGGGCTGATATTATGGGCTACATTTGTCACGAGCTGCGGTGGTGACTCATTTAAAACATTTATTCAGAGGAGTCAGCTGCTTTTATCCTAGTAATTAAAATGCAATACGTCTGGTAGAGGTCCTGTACGAGGCAAAGTCCTTGTACAATGATTTGTAAAACAGTGTTTTACTTTTAGTGCACAGAAGATGTAGATCAGTGACGAGTCCTGATGAAGGAGGAATAATAAATACATAACAGTCCAAGGATAATTTTAGATGCTGCGATAATCCTTCCAGACAGGAATTACCTCTGAATACCTACGTGAAATTAAACTAGCTGAAGTGATTGAAGTAGTTGTTCTTAAATGATATAGAACAATTTTCTTTTAGAATTGTACAGATATATTATTCAATAAACAATAGTCAGAATTATGTAGATATTTTTCAACATTTTTGAGAGAAATTCTGGATCTAAGGTCCAATAACGCGGCTTTTAACGTGAAAAATGATACTAATAATCTAAATTGACTATAGCACTTTATTATTGTAAATGATTTTTATCAGTTAATTAATAAATAAATGATTCTTTGTTAATACTTTTAAAATATACAATAATACTAATGTACTTTTTTAAAAGACTTTGTCATGCTCATTTAAATTACAACGGGATTGAAATAATAAGCAAAATTTATTTAAAATACCAAAATTAAATCCGACCGTCACAGAAAATTTAGAGGTACAGAAAAAAATAATATTTTAATTTTAAAGTTCCGGACGTTTTTATGCAGATTGTTATATTGGCTGAACAAAAAGAATTTTAGGAACAAGAATTAAAAAGCATAAATATAATTTTAAATTGTACCCAATTTAAGTACTGTTTCGATTCTGACAACATCTCTATCTTATACAGAGAACATCATTGTTGTAAAATATTAATTTCTGAAATGTTGTGCATTTACGTCAACCTAATACAGTTAATATTAAATACGACACAGAAAATAATCGAGAATAGCCGCCATTTATTTTTCCGTATATAACATGGAACGAAAGAGTTAACTCGTAATCCATTCGATCGTTTTATTTCAGAGGCAAAAATATACACTCGAAAAACACACAGAAAACAACTTATATGGCATCGCTTTCTAATATCTCTTATGCACGAAACGTAAAAAGTACAAATAGTACCCAAGCATAAGCCAAATATATTATTTTATTTACGTAGATTGTTTTATAATATTTTCGTTTTGGCTTCTTCCACTTCCTAGCTGATTAACAAATCAAAGTAGAATAGCTTCAAATTAATTAATCTTTTCAATGAAAAAAAATTGTATGCTTTTAAATGAATCCTGATATGATTAAATTTGTGATATAGTATGTATATATTAATGTACATAAAGCAGAAGCATATCATGTAATAAAACAGGTGATACCTGGTTTTATTATTGATTTTTATTAATATTAATGAGAAATAAATATTGACGAATCTCATAATTTGTCGGATTAAGCGGAATTAAATGAAGTTTTCGGGCTCTTCGGTTACTCTACATGATCTTCCGTCATCTGTAAGGCAAGCTCAATCCATTAGGCAGATTCCTCTTTCTGGCCGAATGATTCTTATCCGGAGCGGAATATCAATTTCGGCTTAGGCGGGCAAACAGTTAGACCGGAGAGCCCCCGAAGTCCCACACGCACGCCGCTATGAGAGCCGAAATGCCGCCCCCAGGGGGTGGAGAAGAGATCCTGTAGCAGACATCGATCGCCCGTCTAGCGGTTACCGAGTCCACCGAAGTCCCACGGGAGGGCCATCCTGATTGGACATTTTATTGTTCCCGTGTGCGGGGACAGGGATTGTCCTTCGCTATCACCCTTGTAATAGGATCTGCAGTTAATAGAGCAGTCTTCACAGCGCGTCCTCAGGCTACGCTCAACTTTATACTCTTACTGGTTAAACTTTTCCTAGAATACTAATTTGATTCGTAAATCCGTTAACTCCCACAACTGTTGCATGTAATGTACACTGTTACCAATAAAACAAAATACAGTTTCTGGTGTTATGCTCACTACAGAGGGAACTTCTTGTTTTTTGTAAGAGACCAAAGATGAAGAAAGTGAAAAGTATACACTTCAAGGTTTGCGTGGAAATAAATTAAAAATAATACAAAAATAATTTCCTTTTTGGTTTTTTGCAGTTTATCAACAGTGAACAAGTGGATTCAAGAAAATGAAATATAATCACATGTTAATATTATTATGTAAGGCCAAACAAGTCAGAAAAATATAGTGTATCGAAAAATTAAAAATTCTCCTTATGAAACTGTTTTAAGAAAACTATGAACTTTTCTCATAATTTCAGGATCTTTCCAGGTAGTTATGAGTACTTTAAAACTAAACAATAAATTATCTGCAGTTTGATATGGCGATGTGAAAATCCAAATATTCAGAATCAATTATGTGCAATTAAAATAATTCTTCTTCACAAATATAATTTATTATATTTGCGCCTATCTGTATTATCACTATTTTAAAGCAGAAAAGAAAATTCAGATGATTATGGTCAAATATTAGGTCCAAAGCGACCTCTAAAAAGACTGACAAATTTAAATACAGTATTTAAGTCTTCAAAATATTTTGAATGTGCAAGGGTTTCTTCCTTAAATTATTGTAAAATACATCCGCAGTCATTTACCTTCCTATATAAATAGTATCTAAATGTTAAATGCTCTTCCTACAGTACAATGTATATTTTACTTTTAAATCTTCTGTTTAAATCAAGTTTCTAAACTTATTTTACTTCATGGATATTTATTTATATTTATGTCATTTAGTTTTAAGCGCAATTATATATTTATATCTTTTGTTGATTTGTTACTTTCGACGTTTCAGTGTTCTAGTGATATTCATAACTTGAATATTTTACTAACAGTAGAGACCGACGTTGCAGAAGGAGACAAGAGAAAATAATTCCATCTGTTGCAGTTGTACACAAATGAAAGCGGTGAAAATGAAAACACTCGTAAATGATGTAGTTTTCCAAGTGGTTGGCCTCATCTCCTTGCACCGGGGAGTGGCCTATTACACACTACACCTTGGCAAAGAAAAGCCGGCGAGTTTTGGAGGAGCGATTTATCTCTGCGGCGGGAATATTACACCTTGGGGCGAATTTGTCGGCAAGATTGCTGATTCCTCCTCCTCTGCACTTTCCTTCCTTGAGCGCCACGCCGCGCCGGCCAGACAAATGACGCGCGCCTGTTAACAATATATTAGCGACAGCCCAGTCTGTTAATGGGCAATTTAAATCAACTTGTTCGCGGTTGTTTCTCGCCTCCGGGTGAAATACGCCTGAGGAACTGTCTGCGTGGTAAAACCCTCTCACCTTTAGAGGAGAGATCCAGTGAGAAGCCCCAAGGGAGGCAATTCAAGTCTCAAGAAAATGATAATATTTACCTAATCATATTCCGCATTATAATTACTAATGTAACAATAAAATATACAGAAAATTAAAAAACTTTGAGACAAAAATTGAAATGCAATACATTTGACATATTCCGTGATTGTTCGAATATACATAACACTAACTTACCAAAAAAATTAAACAACCAGGAAAACACAATGATTATTTAAGGATCATTCAATTTTAAGCCTGCTCGTAACAGTCAGTAATAAAAGTAATATAAATGTATGTCTTAAATATTATAATACTATTAAAGTTATTAAACATATTGTAACAAGGATAAATATATGATCGAACATGACAGTAAGAAAATTAAGGAACAGTGTAATGTAATTTTTTTAAATGCGAAAATTTTAAAATTTTATTTTGTATTTATTTTGGGCCACACTTCGATAGAGATCATTTTCGAGTGCGATACACTGCTACCTTTATTGTTCCTCGTCAAATTGTACGAAGAATTAAAATCTATTAACTCTCGTACTGCAAGAAAGAATTATGTTGTTTGACTGAGGGAGTCGTTTGTATATAAATAGAAATTATTTTAGGATCACTACAATTTTTTATGAACAATTTTGAATTTATTTCACTATAATAACGATCCTCAAAATAAATTTTATGTCATTATCTGCCTGTTTATTATTTTTGTTTTGAGTTTTAACAATTAGAAGTATATAAACAATTTTTACGCATTTCTTTTAGTACATTGTTATACGTTTTTCGTAACAGTAATATAAATTTTATTGGATTATAGAAATTATATTGATTCTAATATCAGTAAACAATTGTAAATTTTTTGTCCAAATACTTGTGTTTAGGGAAGTATTACACAAAATCTAATTTTAATGTATTTTCAGATAAATCGTTACAGTTAATCATGGCGTGAAGTAAAGCTGAAACTACACCTTTTGTTTGGGGAAATATTGAATTCCTGTGTTTAAATTATGACTCATTGGCCAATTAATACCCACGGAATGATTAAATTACACGAGGGTTAATTCACATGATTATGGTAAACAAATTAAACATTCAACTACCTTATTCGATCTAACTACCGTTTACTAATATAAAACATTCCCTCTTTTTTTTACAGGTTCCCTGAATTCAATTGTCTTGAAAGCAGCAAACTGCATGTTAATGTTACGGTTTAAAATGACCAGCTGTTACAGTGTGTTACTGAGAGTAATGCTATTTAATATAATCGACAATACACCATAATTGAATTTTATGGTAACGAGGTATTTTGATGTTAAAAAATGTTTAGAATTAATTAAGTAACTTGTCAATAGAAGTTTACCAAACACGGGTGTGCATTTATAATTTAGCACACTTTATTCTTGCACATGGAATATGACCTGCTTTTCATCACTTTTTCACAGAACCTCAAACATTATTTTTAGATGAACAAGTAGTTTAATACAACTTTAAAAAATATATCTTGAAAAAATTGTATTATTTTTCTAAAGAAGGAAACTGTATGTGAGAAACATAAAGTAAGTAAATGTTTGGACGGAGGGGGGGAGTAATAATAACTGAAGTCCAGTTAAGACTTAAAAATGAGACAATCAGAAAATAGGAAATTAATAACATTGCCAACACGAGGAAAGCTAAATTTAATTAAATCATAAATATGAACTTTAGGGACGATGTTCTAATGGGTGTATATAATTTAAATCAATTGAGAGAATTTATACTAAGAGAAAAATATTAATAATCATTTTCCGGAAAATTGGTAATCTCGTCCGTTTGAGAATGTATTATTACACAATTAAAAGAAGAACAAAATAAATAACTAATAAGTTTGTAACAAATTTTTCGTTAGTTATTTGACAGTTGATCAATTCTAAATTACCTTCTTTAGTCTGTTTTTTAATTTTACTAATTCAAATAATCTTTAATTAGGTTATTGTTCAGCGTCACGCATTTTTTTAAAAAAATCAAGCGGTTTTATTTTGAAAATTATCGTATTTAATTAAGGTATCATTTAGAACCCCTCAAGCTTGATGCTATTTTTCCGATGAAAAATTTATATGAAAGAAAAATAAAACTTTTGCTATTTATGACCGTCTGGTATTTCTTCAAGTTTTGAATTTACTTCCTTCCAAGTTTCACTTTAGTCATGCTACTCGGTTGTCATTACTAACAGTCAACGTATATTCTATGCCAGAAATATTAAATATTATTTACAAGCAAGTGTATAAGAAGAAAGGGTTGATGTACTAATTTTCTCCACCATAGACCAATTAGTGTCAGGTATTTAGCAAGTGAATTTTAATTTTAGGTTTGCTTTCAAATTTCATTTTATGTCAAAATTGTAATTAAATGAATATAATAAATTATATGAATTCTAAAAAGTATGACCAATCCTTTAAAATAATTGCCGTCATTAAACAGAACATTTAGGAATAGAAAATAGAGTCAGGTAAATGTTTTTCTCGTTCCCTTTAAAATCACTTTCAGAATTTGTACAGCCTTAAATCGCATCATTAGTTAATGGATTTTCTCACCTTCGACAGGGTAGTGTTTAATTGTGGAACTTTTTTTAGTGGAAGTTAAACGGTTCGGTTTGCCACTTCATATGTTGCAAATTAAAGTTTACTCCGCATTTTAGCTTCTAGTGGTAGAAAACAAAATAGTAACAGAAGACCAATTACGCATAGCGTGTAGAACATTCTAAATCAAGTGGTAAATGAAACTACGTCCAACAGCATATTGGAAATTATTTCATGACTACTTCGATTCATTTAATTGCCTGTTTTAATGAAACAGTATTAAAACCTCATATCGTAGAAAATAGTCGACATCAAAAGAATCATATTGCTCAAAAAATCAAAATAACTCGCGACGCCAATTATTTCTCGGCTGGGTGCAATAAACTCTCAGTATTTAGCAATTAGCCAGCGCTTTTGAAATAGTTAAAAAAATGCTACGAGTGGTTATTTCAAACCCTTACCCTCAACTGAATATGTATTTACAAATGCATTCGTGAAACCTGAAATGCGGCCATGCAAAAGTAGCAGAACGTTGAATAGTCTTCCAGCACTACCAGAGAAAAAATGTCGGAGCAAATGGAATCTGCGGATTAAAAAACTGAAAATAATGTTTATGCGAGTCAGTTAAAGGTGTCGTAGGACAGTTTTAGTATTGTGGTGACCACAAATGTGTATAATGAAAGGACCAGTCAGCGTTGCATAAGAATGTCGATATTTTCAGAGGTATATTGTCGGCGGCGTTTTGAGGTGGAAAAGCCTTGACGAGAGTTCGGCCAGTCTGCCATTAGGAAGCGGCCAGTAGTGATCGTGTTCAGCCTGCGTATGCAATGAAACAATAAGGTGTTGAGTCTGCAACGGAAGCCAACCAGTATTTGTTCATGTACAGTCTGCAATAGCAGCCGACCAGTAGCGGCAATTTTAGAGAGTCTGCGAAAAGAACCAGTAAAGTACAGTTGGACGGTAGATGTTGGATGACAAATTTCTAGAAGGAATGTTGGAGACGTGTCAGTAGTCCGGAAATTTAGCAAAGTAAAGGTTTTGAAAAGTGATTATAAGTTGATAAGAGAGAAATAACTCAACGGCGATTTAAAACATTACCTGTGGTAATGTGGAGACTTGGTTTATTTGAGACGACGTAGTTTGTAAACAATGATAATATAAAATCATTTTAAATTATTTGTGAATTGAATAAGTAGTGGTTTAAGAGAGGAACTCAGATGATTGCTATGTGCAGATTTTCCATTGTAAACCTAGTATAAAAATTGCATACCCTCAGATTTTTTTTTCAGATTTCATAAAATATCTTCATATTTCTAAAGATTTTCCCTGTCTTAATTTTTGTTATGTAAATTTAATTCAACATTTTGTAACATTTTAGTTTTAATTTAATTCGGTTATAATTGTTAAAGGCCCGATAAAAGGCCCTAAAGACTAGAGAATTTAAATAAAGTTGTGAAATTTATGTAAAAGTTTTGTACAAAATCCAACTAAATATCAATTGGTAATTACGTTTTGTAACTAAAATTTAATTGCATAAATTATTTCATTTATTAATTGGTATACAACGGTATATTCAGACATATTCAAATTATTGTTGCATTAATTCAGTCGTCTTCCTTGAAAGAACAAATTCTGATGCGGCAGTAACAGTAGATTTTTGATCAACCAAACTACTCTTATAGAAACAGTAGCGATGTTGTAGAACAAGAAGAATAGGTACGTTGTTCCATCTCTTTTATCATTCATTTCTAAAGGACACGTTTTGAATAAATGATAGCGGGAGAGGGGTTTTCCGTGGGGACGCTGCATTCCCTTTTCCATGCCTCGACCAGTTAGGAGGCAGCTGGCCGATTAAGATACAAGAATTTTCAGGCTTCGTATTTGAAGCAATCTAGTGAATGAAAAAGTCTTAATTTTCCATAGTTATTTGTCCAATATCCGAGACCAGATCAATAAGTCAGATGGAAAGCAAATTGACTTTTTTGGGACAGAGGCGGCTTTGCGGATGGACGATTCTTCACAAATTTATTTCTTTAAGTGTGACTTCGAGGAAGATACAGTTTGATTAACTTATATCCAACTGAAAAAAAATTATTTTTCTTCCAGCAGCGTGTTGAACTTGCTCCGGAAGTCTGCTGCGTCCATTTCCGGAAGGGCTGAAACGCAGAAACAGAAGCTCTCAGTCTTTGCAGATACTGTACCAGAAAGTTCATATCACAACTGCAAGTCTGCAAACCGGACGAACAAACAGCCTCTAGAAAAAAAAACAGAGTGGGCACAATCGGAACGTGTTAGAAACGCGTTTGAGGTTATCTGAGTGATCATTTAGTACATTATATGGTAATAATCAAACGGTTACTTAAATAAAAGATTAATATTTATATACAACAAATAATTTTATTTATCAAAAATTTAGCAATTTATACAATTTAATTTTTATAAAAAGGATCTCAATCTCTCATGGGTCTTTACTGGGTTTGATAACGGACACAATCAAAGAACCCAACATTTATCTTTAAATTAAACAGAAATATTTATTCGTCTAGACATCGACGAAAATTATTAACGAACTTATTCTACCAGATTGATTTTAAATTTAAAAGAGTTTATTTTATTAACACAAAAGAAAAGAACGATATCCGACTGTATCTTTTAATTCCGTTTACACATATTAATACCATGAAATTTCAACTTACGATTACTCAGGAACATTTGGCTCGTTCAT
The DNA here is from genome assembly GCA_037074705.1 of Zhengitettix transpicula. NCBI lineage: Eukaryota > Metazoa > Arthropoda > Insecta > Orthoptera > Tetrigidae > Zhengitettix > Zhengitettix transpicula. The sequence continues at coordinate 73,403,391 of CM073593.1, read as the reverse complement.
TGCACACACACTTCATAGACTGGACGTTTAAACACTGACTCTAACACACACTGTTGGTTCGACGATAGCTGGTTCTCCGTTCGTAAAAGGACATCTCACTTGCTCGTGGTGAAACTACTCGACGCTGGATGCAGTGTCCTATTCTCCTACCATCGAAGACAGTGGTCAAATTTTGATATTACAACAGATTAGACTTCTGCATACAAAAATGTGTATCGTTGAATAATTTTGCTATTTCTCTCGCAGGCTGCAAAATTTCTCCATTCTCGGTGCTCGCCGTACGCCTCCACAGCTCTCACTCCCCTCCTGACTCCAAAACTCAACTAACTTTTTCAAAAGCCGCTCTCCCTTATATATTACAGTCCATTCCTTTTTCCTTTGTTCCAAAACTACGTCGCAACTGCCCGATGACAGTTTCCTCAATTATCCCGAGATTTATATTATGCAGATGCAGTTCCTTAGCTAGCAAGTAGCTCGCCACTCTGTCTTGTCCCAAAGCCGACCATCGAGACAGGTCTAATTTGTCTTTGCACCCTCAATTACTTTGAACTTGTATTCTCACCCCCGCACGCACGTGCGCTGTTCTAAATTCTTCAGACCGCCCAAACTGCCCCTGAATCCTAAGTAAACAACATTACAAATTGTTCTTTGAACTGTCCAAGCCATTAATGAGAAACAATGCCTGCCTTAACAGATTTATCTTGCGACAGGCCACCCGCAGATGTCTTGCGCTGCCTCCTCAATACCAATCCTAACCACACAACATTACAACTTCCTCTGACGGCCAAGACCATTAATCTGAAATAATGCCTTTCCTTCAAGGCATTACAATATATTTTAGAACTACTGTAATGACTCATTGTTAAACTAAATATACCGCTAGTGTAAGTTTTTCTTTTGTTAGCTGACAATCAGAATATAATGTTACTTGGGTCAATTTAGTAAGTGAATTTATTTTCTGTTAATGGGTTACCAGTGGGTCGTCTACGTCGTTAGTTTGCCCGTTTAATAACATAGAAATCAGGGGATTAGGAAGGCAAAGCAAGGTTGTCAAATTTTAACAAGGACCACCCGGTTATAGTTCAAGAATCTTACCTGTAATTCATCCAAACGTAGGTAGGTCTGACTCTCACTACTTCCAATGGCTGCAGTGGAATTTGTAGGGGCGCAGCATTCCCGTTCTGGTTTGGAGGCAGCTGGACGAATCAGTTATTTTGCTTACAGTAACAGGCAACATCAAGGCAAATGGTGGCAAATCCCCTTTAACAGCATAGGAAGGGATTTGAAAGGGGGAATGCGGAAGGGTAAAGGAAGGTAGCCAAGGGTTAACTAGGACCCCCGGGCTATAGTTTAAGGATCCTACCCGGCATTCTCCTAAATGTGATGCAGGACAAACTTTAGTTAACATGTATTAGGTAGGTCGGGCATTGAGTACTTCTCCCACGCCCTTCCGATGGCGGGAGAGGGGTTTTCCGTGGGGACGCTACACTCCCTTCTCCATGCCTCGACCAGTTAGGAGGCAGCTGGCCGATTAAGATTATTGGTGCTTCTATGTTTGCATTGCATCTCTCCGGCGAGAGGTCCTCTTGAAATGAAATAACACACTAAACATCCATGACCTGTCAGGGATTCGAACCCAGGTCCTCTATCATATGGAGCAACGACGTGGATCACTACATCATTTTCAACAATGATTTTTTTCTCATAAAGTACTTATGTATGCATGAGTACGAATAAAAGCACAATCCATCTACTACAGAAACAGTACGGTACTTATCAAATGACAAATTATTTATCTGGGTCATGATCTTTCTTATATTTGCAATGACAAGACATTTTGTGTTTCTCAGCGGATAGTCAATAATATATGCTCTATATTTTTTTTTCCTTCATGTAATGGACGACGTTAGCACTTCACATAAGTGATCCGTTCCACTGAACGAGTTAGCTTTGATGTAGTAACGATGCCTGCAAATGAAGCAGAACAACAACCCCGCTGTTTTGAAAAAACACACAAAAAAAATCCGCTACTTAAAAGCTATAAATGTACTCCAATTTTGCTGGCACATTGTGTTGGCATGTTCGTGGAAGACACAAAGGCTGTCCGCTGGAATATTCGCTCACTCCTCTTTGCTGACCGGCAGTATTATGAAAGCACATTTTCCAATTCATCGCACAGTTGTGCGTTATTGAAATTCCTGCTTCATTAGCACTAGATATAAACGTTGATCCAAAGTAATTACCTCTCACTCACGCTTTGTATCAGTACATCTGAAATTTGTTGTCTAAATACAGTTCACTCGAATCAAAAACTGTTCTCGGTTCGTCGGTCTATAATTTTGTGTAAAAATAAACCGTATTGGAATATGTTGATGAATTAAAATAAGTACGGACTGTATGTGTTGGGTTGAATCATGAAGAATAACAAACAAAATGTATCCAAAGTCATCACAATCCTCTCGAGGTTGAACGATGAACCCTTTTTCGATTAAATTTGACGTTATGTCACCGCTATTCCTATTGGACTACTCTGGCAACCGGTCAAGGCACGGAGAGGGGAAAGCTGCGACCCCACAGCAAACCCCTCTCCCACCATCGTAAGGGTGTGGGACAAGTACCTACCAGATGCAGGTTTTTCTAGGGTTTTCCCTGCATCACTTTTAGGCGAATGCCGGGTAGGATCCTTAAATCATATCCCGGTGACCCTAGTCAACCCTAGGCTACCTGCCTCAACTCTTCCACATCCCCCCTTTCAAATCCCTTTCCTATGCTATAAGCGGGGAGTTGCCTGTCTACACCTAAAAAAAACTAGTAAAATATTTCGTATCCATACATGAAACAAAGGCAACATTCAGTGTAGTTTTCTAATAATATATTCAAACTATGGCATACGGAGTAGTAAAGTTCATTTGAATGAATATTGCGTAATAGATTTTATTTAAATTTCTTCTGAAAAAATGGACTTTTTTTATTTATAAACCAACCGCGAGTCATTCAATTTAAAATTTATATACGTGCACAATTCAGTTGAAAAGCAGTTTGGTAGACAGTGTTTATAGCTCTCACAAGTCAATAACGCTAGAATCAGAAAAAAGAAACATGCAGTCGGTCACTTGCTGAGATTGCGAAAGAAGAAATTGTTTCCGTAATGAAATAACTTGTGCTTTTCTGGGGGGGGGGGGGAGTGGGAGGGGTCGGGGCTGTCTATGGCGGGGCATTCCCCGCAGCTGCGTGCCGAGTATTGCAGCAGAATTAGATTTTCTCCGGAAAAGTCGAGTTTTCAATGAGCGAGCGCAAAAAAAAATACAGGAAGTGGGCTATGAACTTCTCGTTCTGAATGTAGTTCCCATTTAAGGCCGTACTTTAATCCGTTTTAGTCACAAACGTCTTTGATATTCCGAAATATTCAATTTATGGTACTACATTGTCTCAGAAATAACCTATGGTCGTTTCTGTTAATTAATTATTGATAATGTATATTTTCGCCCTCGTATATTCAAGGAAACCTGTGCGAGCTGTTCAAAGCCTTTGGGGAAGCCTTCTTCTCTCTCTGGTTTTTGAACTAAGGTTCTCAAAAGCCGAGGCACCACGGTCAATTTTGGGAGGTGTATTTTAATGGGTCGCAGTCTTCGGCACACGGTAAGATTTTTCTTTTATTCCTATTGGAATAATCAGTCAGCTGCCTCCTAAACTGGTCGAGGCATGTAGAAGGAAATGCTGTGCACCCTCAGCAAACACCTCGCCCATCATCGGCAGGGCGTTGGACAATTACTAAATGCCAGACTTAGCCTGCATAACTTTTAGGCGAATTTCCCGATAGGTTCTTTAAAAATACAGCCCGGGGGCTAAATTAACCATAAGAGAAGCCTGCGAGAGGATTCTCTCGCAGGTGACCTGCGAGGGATTTTCTCTCGCAGGCAGAACCTTGTAGGAGAGATACGAAGGGGCTACCTTTGGGTATGCCTTTTCCTCTCTGTTTTTGAACTCAGGTTCCCACAAGCCGAGGCACCTCGGTCTGTTTTGAGAGGTGTATGTTCCGGGGTCACAGACCTTGGGCATACGGTAAGAGTTGTCAGCTATTCCAATTGGAATAGTCGGCCAACTGTCTCCTAAACTGGTCGAGGCACGGAGAAGGGAATGCTGCGTCCCCACAGCAAACTCCTCTCCCGCTATCGGAAGGGCGTGGACAAGCACCCAATGCCCGAAGTACCTGATGAGGGTTTTCTAGGGTTTTCCCTGCATTTGTTTAGGCGAATGCCGGGTAGGATCCTTAAAATATAGCCCGGGGGCCCTAGTAACCCTTAGCTACCTTCCTCTACCCTTCCGCATCCCCCTTTCAAATCCCTTCCTATGCTATTTAAGGGGAGTTGCCCAAAGTGGATTACCCTCATGTAGCATGTAGCCCCCCCCCCCCAAAAAAAGCCTTAGTTAACCCTTATCTACCTCGGTCTACCTTTCCGCATCCCTCCTTTCAGTCCCTTTTCTATGCTATAAGACAGGAGTGGCCACTATCAGGATTACCCTATATATAGCTTGTCAACACTTTCGTCTTATTTTTTTATCCGATATTTAAACGACTTTTATTTCTAGATTTATTAATTTCAGACTCTCAATTTTGAATTAAAATTCTGTAAACCATATGATGTTGTGCATGTGCCGATTTTATCTTCATCTGTATCCTCGATTTCCCGGCCATTTCTAAGGAATAACTGACATGTGGGTATAATTAGAATTTTTCTGTACCTTATTGGATAATAGTTTTTAATTTACCGTAGTTAAAAATTTTTTTTCGATGCGACTATAATTTCTACACGCGAAAAGATTTAGATTGCCAATCACTGCAAATACTTCTGATGCCCTTATTGAAGCTTGTGAATTTTATTACAATGCAATATTTTGTTTTTAAATTTTATATATATATATATATATGTGTGTGTGTGTGTGTGTGTGTGTGTGTGTGTGTGTGTGCGTATTAATCTGACTTTATTGAAAAATCAATAAATAAAAGAATCTATTTTGTCAGTAATGAAAGCACACATTTAGTACCTTTTCCACAAAATTTAAATTATGCCATTACATTCAACATTTAAATCAAAATTCTTTATTTTCACGTGAAGATGTTCCAGAAACGAAGGGTGCTATAATTTTTTATTTTATCAAAATATATTTTCATCAAATATTTGTTGATTTATGTATTTCTTCATTTATGTATTAATTTATATTGTATTAATAATTTTTCTCTGATATTAAAAAAATAAAATGTCTGAATTTTATTATTAACAAATAAAAATATTTTTATATTTAAACTTATTTCGTACCTGTTTTCATATATATATAATATATAATTTTTATTCTAATAAAATTGTACTTATTAATGATTATATATTTTTTCGTACGGTTTAAGTTGTTCTATGCAATTATTATACATTTTGACTTGCTCATTACCTCAATAAAATTTCAATTGAATAAAAAAAATAAAGCATATTTAGTGAAAGCAGTCTGGATTAAGTTAGACGTACAAACGTACAATTTGATGTAGATAGTTCAGCAGAACTTGTTGTTCATCCACGAAGATAATAATTAAATAATTGTTACATAATTAATAAAGAGATAAACTATTTACAGTCTAATTCACATAATTTTATATAATTTTTATCCAAGTCTCATATATCGTTCATATTGACTTATACGGGTTGCTTCTTGGCCTCAAAATTTCTCTCGTATATCCTCGGTGGAGAAGAAGCAACTGAAAAGAACAGTGACAGAGTGGTGAATCCTCCGAAAATATACGAGCATATGGCAGCGGGCAACCCTCCCTATTCTGGCTGACAATACTATAATCGTCTGTTACCGTTCTGGCTCAACATTTTCTGAACCACACGAGAAAGAAAATGTTTGTGACCTCAATTGATTCAGACTCGGTGTGAAGAATTCAAAAAGAAGTAGCACAAGATTTATTTGCTTCGGATTTAGTTCTGCAATCTGAGTACCAACAAATTTGAAATATTAGAATTTATAGCCATCCAAAATTACTGTCCATCCACACTGCCGCGGAAAATGAGATGGATTTATGAGTGGGACATCCAAAAAAAACTCGCGTGAACTCTATTTTTAGCTGGATATAATTAAATTTAAATGAATAAAAGCAAAACAAATTACAAAAACGCGCTACTTTGAGATGGACGGCACTGGCACAGGATGATCAACTTTCGCTTTTCTGACGCTAAGACCCAAAACTATCTTCATTACTGCAATTCTAGTTTGGTTTGGAAATTTTTCATTTTATACAGTTTGTGATATCTTCTTTTCCTTATGATTCATCTTAAATAAAAAACAAATTATGCACTTCTTGATAGACCCTTGACTGTATTTTTTTTGTTACAACCATTCCGCTTCTTTATTTTACGTGATACATAGTCGTGTCTTTTCTTACTAGTCCTCTATTGTTGATGTGGCTTCCAGTATGATATTGAATTAAAGACTTCATCACCAATAAATTCTCGTAATACAGGCTTTGATCGATCAGAGGCGTATTTTAATAATATTTATGAAACGATCAGTGATTAATTAACTGTAAGTAATACAGAATTTGTTAAGGAAAATTTATTCCTATTTTTTCGAAACTCAAACTTCATTTACAATCCCAGAGATTTCACTTTTATTTGGCAGATTGTTGTTAAAAAAATAAACTTAACAAACTTCCCCAAATCTGTCACCATGTCTACTCATTTTGGTATATTGACGAGATCGGATCGATTAAATGTGTGTCATAAAGAACAACTTCGCGTAAAACGATGCAAAAACATGTAATGTTTAGTTTTTGAGAAATGGCCTAGTCCAGACAAATCAGACGTGTAGGTTTACGGAATGGGAAGATTTAAGATCAGAAATAGGAAACGACTGAATTGAGATGTTCTCCCGGTTGTTGAGTGCTTCGTTCTCCAGCGTAACTTCATTATTGTGAGATGGATACCGTGAGACTGTTAGGAAAATGAATGCTTGATGGCTGCACAGACCACTGAAGCTGGACTGGAACAAGAGACCCTGCATTTAGCTAGACAATACAGTATTAGACCGAGGAACGTTTACAGGCGGCCTATTGATCGCGGCTGGGCACAGGTCTGCTACAGTATTAATGGGCCTGAAGAATAGGCCAGCTGCGCTGCTGCTGACAGCTTCCAGCGGCCAACTTACCGGAACAAAGCGGAAACACTTGTTCCGCAGCCTATCAACAAGTGAACGCGCAAAACAAACTCGATGGAGCACGGTGCCAAAGCCGATGTCCGTAAATAGCTTTTACTGCCGACTGCGGTGTAAATACTGGGGCATTTCTGCAGCGCAGGGGGGGAAAAAATCGCTTGGCTGCTGCTGGAAAAAAAAGCGTAGTGGATCGGTCACTCTTTCCTTCTCGTGGACTGTGCTCGCAATTGAAACTGATAGCGGGGTCCCCGGTATTTGCTTTTATGGCGCCGACTATGGGGTCCGTCCAGAGTAACAGCAGACACGGCTATCGTTTAATAAAAAGCAACATTGGGGTTTGAACTGGTTGCCAGAATTGTGTTTACTGGAGAACGTCCTGTTGCTTACAGTTGATCAGAATTTCTGGGGGAAATAAATGCAGTTTTTATTTCACTACTGCCTGTAGTCGTTTTTTTTTGGGTGTAGACAGGCTATGTATTGGGTAATCCACATAGTGGCAACTCCCCTCTTATAGCATAGGAAAGGGATTTGAAAGGGGGGATGCGGAAGGCTGGAGGAAGGTAGCCAAGGGTAACTAGGGCCCCCGGGATATGGTTTAAGGATCCTACCCGGCATTCGCCTAAAGAAATGCAGGGAAAACCCTAGAAAAACCTGCATCAGGTAGGTCGGGCATTGGGTACTTGTCCCACGCCCTTCCGATAGCGGAAGAGGAGTTGCTGTGGGGACGAAGCATTCCCTTCTCCGTACCTCGACCAGTTAAGGAGGCAGCTGGCCGACTATTCCAATGGGAATAGCGGACAACTCTTACCGTTTTCCCAAGGTCTGTGACCCCGGAACATACACCTCTCAAAACAGGCCGAGGTGCCTCGGTATGTGGGAACCTTAGTTCAAGGTAGCCTCCTCCAGAGCTCTCTGGGAAGGTTCACCTGCGAGAGAATCTCTCGCAGGCTTCCTTGTTTGAAGTTTTTTTTTTTTTAAGGCAACAGACTACATGAGGGTGATCCACATTGGGCAACTCCCCTTTAATAGCATAGGAAGGGATTTGAAAAGGGGGATGCGGAAGGGTAGAGGAAGGTAGCCAAGGGTAACTAGGGCCCCCGGGCTATATTTTAAGGATCCTACCCGGCATTCGCCTAAAGAAATGCAGGGAAAACCTTAGAAAAACCTGCATCGGGTAGGTCGGGCATTGGGTACTTGTCCCACGCCCTTCCGATAGCGGGAGAGGAGTTGTCTGAAGTTGTGAAATAATATCTTACATATTACAATGAAAATAATTTACGTCTGAAAGAAAATAATGAATAAGAAAGATAGCCAATACAGACAAAAATAGGGTAATATAAATACCACACAACGTTTCGGGGATCCTTGTTCCTTTCGTCAGGTGCTGAGAAGAGCCTAGAGAAACACAACTGCACTGGTCAGTTTGCAGCACTCAAGGGAGCAACGACAATGTGAAAACAGAAGGTTTTAGCGTAATAATAAGGGATCATAGCAATTAGTGAGTTTAATAGTGTATGTACATTACTAGCTGTGATGTTGGAATTAATGTGAAGCATCTCTGACATGAGTCTGGAATTGTAGCTGGTGTCAATGTCTAATATCTTAGCATTTTGCCAATCAAATTTACTAGAATTGATGATATGTTTGGATACTACAGACTGTTTATCAATGGGATGTTTGATATTAGATATAAGTTCTTTGATACGTGTATTAAGGGAACGTTTTGTTTGTCCTATGTAGCAGGAAATACAATTAGAGCAAGAGATTTTGTAAACAACACAATTTTTACTGTAGGTGTCAAGTGGTTTTTAATCAAGTATGAAAGGGTATTAGTGGATCTGTAAATGTTAAATATTTGATATTCTTTTAATATTTGGACAAATTTGTGATGCAGAAATTTGTAATAAGGAAGTACGAGGTGTTTGGGGACGATAGACAATAGGATGTTGGATTTTGTTCACTCTGCTTTTTGTGTGTTTAATAATAAAAGTATACGAGTACTCAATGGAGATTAATATATTTCGGAAAATATTTAAATTGTGTTGATGGAACTTGGAGTTAGAACATATATATAGCAAACTTCCCATTTATCAACAATCGGTAGTATCAAAACATATAAACAATTCTAAACATACATTTGATTGGCAAAATGCTAATATTTTAGACATTGTCACCAGGTACAATTTCAGAGATGCATCACATTAAATCCAACATCACAGCTATTAATGTACAAACAGACACTATTAAACTCTAAAATTACTATTATTCCTTATTATTACACTATACCTTCTGTTTTCCCATTGTCGTTGCTCCCTTATTGTTACGCCAACCCTTCGGCACTCCCATTGTCGTTGATTTTTCGTCGCTTTTGAGTGTTGTCAACTGACCAGTGCAGTTGTATTTCTCTAGGCTCTTCTTAGCACCTGACGAAAGGAACAAGGATCCCCGAAACGTTGTGTGGTATTTATATTACCCTATTTTTGTCTGTATTGGCTATCTTTGTTATTCATCTTAGATATTAGTCACACGCAGTGCTTGTATTCATGGAACACAATTAACATAAATATAATATTATATTTATACACATAGCGTGGTCTGTATATAGAATTCAAATATCCATTTAATATTATAATACACTTAATTTTTTCAATTTTTCTGATATTTTTGTTAATTCTAATTGAATGTTCAAGTGAAATATCTACTTTTAACTGAAGCTCATAAACATAGAAATATACCTTCCTTTTTTTCTGTATACCGGAATAAATGTGGAGAAAAGTCACTTCAGTAATTATTACCGATTGACTAAAATGGGAAACCTTACACGTTTATCTTGACGTAAATAAGGAAACGGAGAAAAATTGACGTCAATAATACATCGCCGTAGTTATTATGATTTGGCATCAGTTCGGCTGCTTCAGTTCTTTGGTACGTCTCTTCGCCGTGTGTCGCCTGGCGTTCTCAACCGCAGTTACGCCGCCCTTAAGGTTTTCCTCCTCACAACTTGTACGGCTACACCTGATCCATCCCTGTGTCATTCGTAAATCATTCACTGCCAAAGAAGCTTGCCACTTCTATGCAAAAATAGAGGTGGCCATCTTTTAGTTCACAATGCTTTTATCGTTTTGTGCGTTTTGATGCACTTTTAAACCAATAATTTTGGTCAACACAGTTCGGGGAATTAAAATAACGTTTAATCAAATAGCTTATATTTCTAAATCACATAACAAAGTTTTTAACAAAAATCGGGGAAGACTTATTTAAAACTTTATTTGTAACAGTTTTTCCGCATTGCGAAGACAATTAATAGTGACAAAAATTGGATTTCAGCTGAATCTTTAAACTTTTGTTTTCATTGCATTGATGAAGCATCTTTGGAAATTAACACCTAATAAATAAAGAAGAAAGTCTCCATAAAATATTGATATACTTTCATTTTTCTACGTTATTCAAGACGAACGCTAACACTCACAGTATTCTAATAGTTACGTCATCGTCGGTCTCGCTAATATCTGTCAAAATTTTAAAACGAGATTAACCATGCTTTCCCCGGAATCGTTTAAATCCACAGTGAGTTGATCGGCTTTGCATCTCCACTGCGTCATTCAGGTAGCTTCCTTTGATCTGGGTCGAGCTCCGTCGATTCAGCATGCTGATCGGCTTTGCGAAATATCATGCTCCAGGCCGGGTGTGCCAACCTGAAAATAAACCTTATGCTACGCACAGCCGCCTTCATTTCCTTCTCTTAAAACTAACTTTAGCAGCTATCGGTGATTCTCAAACGATAGTAGCCTATTTGAACATACAAGTTTAGTCTTTGTTTAACTGCAAAAAAAAGTGTTCATCATTGAAATTAATTGATATTTGTTTATATTGTAGTTGATCTGGAGTTACCTAATGTAATGCACCTTGGCTTTTGTTTCACATGTGAGCCATGGGCGTATGCCTAAGAAACATTGTGGCCAGGAACAGACAAGTGCTTCAAGTACATCTGCCAATTGTTAATAACGTATACTGTCGCAGAATCGTTTTCTGCCAAAATCTTATTCAAAATCAATAGTTCAACATCGGTCTCATTTTAAGGATATACCAAGATAATTAAGCGCATAGTTTGTATTTATTATTTGCACCCAAATATTTTATTTGTGTTTTTTTTTATTAGAAAGAAGGAATAAATATATTCGTTCAAATGCATTGAGTTTATTAATTACTAGGTGAGTTCCCGCCGTTTCTCGGGTATTTATTTAAATTATCCCGGAGAAGTAACTAATTCGACATTAACCTATTGATAAACACTTCATTTAACCAGCATCAAACCGTCAGTGTTGGAAACATTTACTTCCCCTCCCCGACCTAACCCCTCGGCAGCTAACTTCAAACAAACCAAGATGATGACTTACGGTATTTTAACAACTCCTACTACAAAAAAATAAGAGCATAAAATATAACGCCGAATTAAAAATTAAAAGTACTCGTTAGCTTAATAAAGTCTTAAAATACTGGCGGAGTAATAAATTAACCTTTAACTATACTGAGACCAAAATATAACTGGTACCCTAAGAAATAAAAAATACACCGGGTACTTAGAGATAGTCAAAACTTCTCCATGTAACTTTTTGTCAACCACGTCCTCCTCCACGACGAGGATCATTACATTTCATTAACCCACCATGGTTAATGCGAGAATTAGATACATAGACTCCCCAGAATCGACACTAAACTTGGGCTTTTTTGGCATTATTTTTTATTTCAAACCCATTACACAAACACCCGCACGGGAGCTTCACTTCCTTCGGTTTTGGAGTTGAGATTAGACACTTAAATATTGTAGAACAACACTATGAAATTCAGTGACCTCGTAAACGTTTAATTTGACACTAATAATGCCGTTTTAAAATGTCACACCCTCCACCCCCACCCCCTAGAGGGGGCGGTGTTTGTTCCTGGATAGTAAGTAACATGTGAACAGAGTTTCGTAGTAATTTCTATAGTCGTTTAAGATTGTACACGGAAATTTGTTTCGCCCCTTTCCTCTCCCGCTATTAGGAGCTGAACTATATCTTAACTAGTATGGTTAATATCAGTATTAAACTCAGCGACATCCATAAACCCAGATTCAACACCAGTCTCACTTGTTTACCCCTTACTTTTATGTAACGGCCTTTCACCCACTTCCTCCGCAACCCGCACATCTTGGGGCTGAACTATAACTTATCTGACATAGTGAATGTCAGAATAAAACGCTTCGACTTCTTTAATCCTGGATTTTACACCAATTTGTTTTGTTTCTCCCGTTATTTATATGTAACGTCCCTCCATCGCCTCCCTTAGTGGTGCTGACTTCCCATGTTGTAAGGGGATGAAATACACCAAAAACATCTGGAGAGAAACTATTCATCCACTAAAACTAACTATTTGAAGCTTTAGATTTAGCGTGTTTTTAAATTTCATCCCCGTTTAACCCTTGGAATTTTCCTAACACTTCGAAAGGCAGTCAGAAACCATCCCGGGCGTGCGCACAAGAACTCACCAAACCTCCATAGCAAACGAATGAATGGTTCAGGTACGTATAGAGGGGACAAAGACGGACAGACGTTCATCTTTAGATATATATGATATTAATATCCAAGCACAGAAATTTAAAGAATGTAAATAATTACTACAAATAATTTTCTTTCAAACTAATTGGGACGTTTTTCAAATTTTTTACTTCCAAGTTTAAATAGCACAATTTAGCTTTCAACTGAGGGGCCATTTAAGAGTCACCAACCGATTAAGCATTATAGATTCTTTCTGTCAGTCTCCAAAAAAGGGCTCTAAATACAAAATACAAAAATATTGTCTCCAAAAATATTTATGCATTTTCATCCCTTTAGGGGTATAATTAATAAATCACACTTCATCTCATAAAGCCTATGCTTTCAATCGTCCGATCCAGGACAATCAAGTAGACTTACTTCCGTATTTTTCAAATTGTTTTAGATCGAGGCTCAGATGGCGCTTTAACTGTCGAAGCACTTGTCGAGTAAGACAGTGCTGCGGTTGGCTGAATCTGCTGATGAGCGGCAGGTCCCTGGAGTGAGCAGCGTCCCCCAGGACCCCTTTGTGGCAAGTGTGCGTGTTAGCGTCGAGCATCTGCCGCAGCCTCGCGAAATACGCCCTCGAAACGAGGATATTGTTAGCACCTCAGTCACATGAGCCGCGATGTAAGCTCGAATCAAACTCAAGCGGATATCGTTAACGAACGTGTTTCTGTCAATTGCAATGGCGTATTGCTTAACATGCTTCATACGTCCATTACTTACTACGCATATAAAGCAAATGATACAATATAGTTCTGTTCACTAGTATTAATTATAACTTATTGTATTGTTTAGAAGATAGTTGATGTCGGTTAAAAGTTACTGAAATAAAAACGATTATTTTCAGACAACATTAATTTAATTTTAATTGTATAATATTAAAATTTTCGTGTTTAAAGAAGTATCTTTCGAAATTCAGGTTAATATTAATCATATAGTATTAAGGTTAATAAAATTTGATTCTCAACGATTATTTAAATTTCTAAAAATTTGAGTTTTATAATTTAGTCAATTGTTGACAAATAAAATAACGTGTATTGACATTTTAAACAGTTTTTAATTCAATTTATAAAACATCACACATTTTCAATAGATAAAATATAACTAAATATGTATATGATATAATTAATACAAAAATTGAGATTTAATAAGGTATATAAAACAGATTATTAATTATGTAATGATATATATTTCGTTATAATTAGTCCTAAAACAATTCGACATTAACACTAATAAACATACATAACGTAAGCTCCTGCTTGCTATTGAAAGTGTTGAAATTTCACTGGGAGAAAAAAAGCATTAAATCAGTTGTAAACAAAAACTGTGGGTTAATAATTGATCTAAAAATATAGAAAAATAATTGTAATAAAATACACATTGTTTTATTTCAATATATTGGTTATATTTGGAAGAAATTAATTCTTAATTTTGCACTCATTAATATTTTCATACAGTTCAAATAATCTTTTTGAAAGTATAACATTACAGATAGACAGACAGACAGAAGAAAAACATTTGTTAAGTACTGAATTCTTATTTTCCTTAAATTAATTATGAATAAGCATAATCCATCATTTTTTCGAACGTACGATGAAATACTTTAGCGTTATCGAAGCTCTCTTCTGGGACGTTTGATTTTTACAGGTTTTTTTATATACGTGAACAATTTCATGAATATTAATGGAGAAAATTTTATCTGGTGCTCTTCAGACATTTTCCTTCCGTTCTATGTGTATATTAAATTAGTTTTTTGACGTATCCGTTATCCATTTGTTTTTGAATAATTTGCAATAAATTCTATCAGAATTTAATTTTAATATTAAGTTAATTAACAACTCTAATCGTCTCTGAACAATTTTCTGTAATAATATCTTTGGAAACAATTAAATTACTTAATTTTTTAACGGACTATGACCTATCAATATCTCGAAATATTTTTATAGAATGTCATCATGAAATAAAGTTTAATATGAATAGTTATTCAAGAAACATATAAAAGCATTGTATGTTCAGACTAACTTCCTTAATAATCCAACAGCAGTCATTAAAATTATTTCTGATTAAACGAGATAAATAATACTTTCTTAAAGTAATTGTTATGCATGAATTTAAATCTAAAAGTTAATATTCCTTAATGTGATAAGGTACCTTCTTAAATTTCAAATAAAATAAAAATATTGTTTCTTGGAATATAAATATAAAAAATCGTTATATGCTAAGAGAGAGATGTCCAGTTTTTAAATGAAAGCAGAGACTTATCTTTAATTGTGAACTTACTCAGTAAATGTTTAAAATTAAGTAAGAAATGTATATTAAATGCGTAGTGAGGGGAAAAAAACATAACTGTCTTCTGTACCCGAATTACATATACGCAGGCCTGAGCCCACCCGGAAAATGCACTTGTGTCAACAAGGTTCACCCAAACCTCAACAGAACTACTCCGTCCAAAAACAATTGTTCTTCTCAGCTAGACAAGCCAAAAACCAGCGGTTTCAGTGTGACTTGAAGTATCGGAACTCATCAGCCGGGAAGAGATTCGCCCTGGATCTGCAATGAAACGTAGCCCATGCGCTTTGCAATCAACGCTCAACGTCTCCTCTGGGTCCTGGTCAGCTTCAGTAATGTACTGGTCCCAACCACGACTTTTTAGTCCTCGGGGGTATTCAGAAATCGCAAGTTCTATTCCCCACGCTGTCCTACTTCCAATGTGAGGAACTCTGGTGAGTTCGAAGTCTAAATTCTTCCACGTCGCCTTCCTTATATTTGTAACTTAAACCACATTACGTAGGCTGTGTACACTTTCATGAGGTAGTTTCTGCGAGAATTTGTAACGTAAAGAATTTCTACATTAACTCACAGAGACTAACAATATTTTTGAGTGAAATGATTGAGATTGTGATCCACAGACACGTATTAATCATTTATACTGCCAAGTATAAATTATACTTTTATTACAGTTTACAACGGATTTTGTTTTAACTTAGTGTTAGAATGAAAGTAAAACCATAAAAAAAATTATTTCCGCCTCCAAACATGATTTTCAGAAGGAAAACTAGGCTTTATCAACAAGTGGACAGTCCTCAATCTCTCTTGTCTATCATATAATATACGGCTTCGGTAGAACAGCGACCGTCGGCTACCACCGTCACCATTTCCTTCGTGTCAACCACATCAACTTCAAGGCACTCTCCCGTTCGTCTCAGAGAGGATAGTCTTGCCAGAAAATAAAACTGGAGGAATGGGCGGAAAGGACAGGGGAGTTGAATTCGCGGGCAGTATTTCATTTTGCCAGGGTTGATTGAAACCTCGCCTCGTTTTTCCCCCCGTCCCCCGATCGAGGGATATCTAGCATCTTTACGACACGGGGCGAATATCGAGCCCGAGGTCGACAGTGTCCTCGTTTTACTGGCAGACCTGAAACGTTCATCCGCTGCTGGAGTTCCGCCAACGCTATTAATTAAAGTCGGCAAGGCGTAAGGAAAATGTTTCGAAAAGAAAAACAAAACACAGCACGTGCGGGTGATTACGGTATTATTTATAACCACAATTTTTTTAATTCTCTTTCACAGATTTGAAGTGGTGATTGTTTTCCGGCTCACTGCTCCTGTCAGAACTGATTACTTATCAGGAAAAATGGGGAAAGCCCGATGGGGATCGTTCCCAGCGATGCTAGTGCTTGGGGATTCTCATTTCTTTGAAATGAAAAGCTTACGTATTCATTACAAATAGGTGTTCAACGAATCATTGAAATTATATTTAAATTATTGCATAATTCTCGAATTCACATATTTTCTATAAATGAGTATTGATATGGTTTATTGAGGATGCTTAGTTTTATTTATCTATAGTTTGTCAAGAAAAAATATAATATATTTAATAGGTTTTATCGTTATATGAACGTTAATCAAGTGTAGTTCTTTGACGTCAGGGACAGTGTCAAAAGCGTGAAACCACTGGATATATGACTCAATTTTAACAATTATCTAGATTAACCGATCTCACGAAGTTGCTCAATGGCCCTGTCATTATTTCCGAGTAGCGTAGACATCTGTCGAGAAGTCCGGACTTGGACGTGACGGCGTAAGTTTGGCAAAGTTTGAGCGAGGAGCGCTGTCACGCACTTGAAGTGGCCATATTGATCCGCGAAGAGAACCCATAACCGACCTAAGACGGGAACAAATACAGATGCAATATCGTCAGACAGCGAAAATATAAAACCCAATAAAGTCTCAACGCCGCCTGTTTGTTTCTGCTGATCCGAACAAAGTCAATACCAACTGAAGGGAGAAAAGACCACAGAGATTCAGTTTTCTTATTTACCGATAGCGTTACGATACGCTATCAACTTGGCACCTCAGTCCACTGTATATTGCGAAGGGAAAGTTCAAACAGTCACGGCAAACCTTATCCAAACGTACATACTGGAATTTAAAAGAAAAGTTACTTTCCCCCAAAACACAATTGGCTTATAATTATGTAGCAATATAATTTAGCTGACTGCCTATGGTGTAGTGGTCAGCGTGACTGCCTCGCATCACAGAGGTCCCGGCGAGGGCAGGGATTTTTGTGAGTGTGTGATAAAATCAGGTCCCCGACAAAGAAAAAAGTTCCCTTAATTAGTCGATAATAACCTGAGCTGATGATGCGACATTAAATAAAAATATATAATTTAAATATTACGTAATCGAATATCTGTAAAAATATTTTTGATATTTTCTGAATGAAAAATAAAATGTTTTAAGCCGATTCAGCCTTGAAAAATTCAAATAGAAAAATGGATTATTGTTTAATAGTTAAATATGTGAAATTTAGTTTATATTAGAAATAAATTCATTTTAATTTAACTTAATACAGAATAAATTATTCTCAAACAAGCTCAGATGTAAGGGCTATGAAGGTGAATTATCAGATTGGGGAAGAAAGAAAAACTGTAAGGGATCGGGAATCGAAATGAGGAACAAGCCTAAGTGCGTGGTACGTGACCTTGAAGAATGTGCCACAATACTGTTTCAGTAAATATTCTCATTTATTTACCTATGCACCTCGGTGCAAATATTTCCACTCATCATGTATTTTAAATGAATGCACTTGAACATTAAAAAAATTAACGACCTTTTCACACATTTGAATAAAAAATTATATTTAACGCTTAACGACTTTATAGTACGTGTTTCTGCTTTCATCATATTTTAATAAGGCTATGATACGACGGTAACCATTTTTTATCATACAGTATACCAAATCGAAAATTTATTCTTCAAATATAATATCTAAAACAAAATCAGAAATTTTCTACATTCATGATATTTAATAATAAATTTTACCAATTTGAAAGTAATTATAAACCCAATGTTTTCAAATTAAAATTAAAATTTATATATACTGTAGTAATTGGTAATTAAGGCTTGTTCTAATTGAAAAGTTGAATTGTAGAGGACTCATTATTAGTGGATATAGAGCGGACGCCGCAACAAACCAGCAAGGCAAAGAAAGCATTGTTGATCGGTCGAGAGGGTTTTACGCGCTCAAAATTTACGAGACGAACAGTTCAGTCGGGGGGCAGCAGACAGCGAATAGATCAGACGAAAAGTTTTACAGTCGGCAGTCAGAACGAAAGAATGTGGTCCAGTCACAAACATGCTTTCAAATATTAAAAAGTAAAGCTATATTCAGTCGGGAAGGAGACAGAGCAACTAGTGTGTATTCGGTGGTCGAGCGTAGATTCATCATGCTGGCCATAGACAAACCAATGAAGTCCATTTTCAACTAAAGTCATGAGATCTACAAATCCAGGTTGCAGAAAAGCATCGAGAACCAACCAATTTGTGTTAAACCAACTAACAAACAACGCCAATTAGAGCCTGTGAACATTTAGAGTCTGTGAGTACTTAGAATCAGTGATGTCCCCAAAATTGTGCACGAAAAGCTAAAAAGAGACCTGGGCGGCCGTAAGTAGAGAAAAACTTTAAAATCATTTGTAAACCGTGTTTAAAAGATAAAAGTCAGATCGTTCTTTAATTATTTAATTATCGATAAAATGAGATATTTATTTCTTGATAAAAATTGAAATTGTTTAAATTCAATCTTTAGTATTATTTTTTCAGCAACAAATTTAGTCTATGTTCAGACGCATTGATTTCCATATAAAGTAAATGTAATTTTGTGATTTTGATTATATAAATTCTGCCATTATAAAACCCAGTTCAAGACCCTGAGATACCAAATATTTTTGTGATTTGAATACTTGTATTAAAATAGTTAATATATCTTGTTTAATAGTTTTCACTTAAGTTCTTTCATTTAGAGACACCACATTCATAATATATTTAATTATTACAAAATATTTTTATGACCATTTATCATCCTGAAATTTCAAATTTTGCAATACATTCTTTGTCGAATACGTTATTCCCATACAAATTTGATACATTTTTGTCATACAAAATCAGACTTACAGTTACACATTTCATGGTTGGATGAGTAACCGAACTCGCAAAACTTTTGACACCATGGAGGACTTTCTACCCTAAACACAACAACTAATTAGGATTTAATTGGAAGTTAATCAGAAATATTTACAATTTCTAGTCGATACTAGTTGTGGACACCGAACTGATGAGTTTTTGGAGGTACGGACCTGGGTCATGCGAAGCATGGAGACCTGTAATTGAAACAGCCACAGGGGATAGGCCTCAAAAGGGGTGCGACCGGAGTCCGGCCACAGACGGCTCCCCGGGGATTCCAGCAGTGCATCAATCACCGTGTACTCGCACCGGGACTGCCCGTCCTTCTTTGCCGCAAATACAGAGAACCGTGACGAACACTGCGCCACACGCGTACCAAAATGAACTGCCGAGAGACTAGAACTAACCGCCATATTACGTGCATGCTCTGGATTTGAAATTTGATGTCAATGGTGACAATTATCTTCAGAGATAATGTTTGTGCCGAAGTATGCGACTTATGATGGGTATAAAGAGAGAATGAGAATATAAATGAATTCTGGGAGAAGAACGAGTGTTATAAGTTAGATAGAAAAATAGACCGTCGAAAATTTTAAATCTGTACGGCTTCAGGTATCTATACATTCCGAGACAAGAAAATAATGAGACTGATTTTCGTAGCTTAGAAACTACTTTCCATGTTGAGCTGAACGGTTACTGTATTAGACCTTAAAATTTATTCTTACATGGTGATAAACTACACCTCTATAGATCGACTCGGTAACAGTGGGTGAGCAGATCGTGTTTCTACGCTTGGAAGGAACCTGTCAGATCAACAGGAAATATTATTTTTTAGGATAACAGGCTACATGAGGGTAATCCACATGGTGGCAACTCCCCTTTAATAGCATAGGGAGGGATCTGAAAGGAGGGATGCGGAAAGGTAGAGGATGGTAGCCAAGGGTTAACTAGGGGCCCCGGGCTATGGTTTAAGGATTCTACCAGGCAATTCGTCTAAAAGTGATGCAGGGAAAACCCTAGAAAAACCTGCATCAGGTAGGTCGGGCATTTGGTACTTGTCCCACACACTTCCGATGGCGTGAGAGAGGTTAGTTGTGGGGTCGCAGCTTTCCCCTCTCCGTGTCTTGGCCAGTTTAGGAGGCAGCTGGCCGACTGTTCCAATGGGAACCATATGCCAGTATGCCCGAGGTCTGTGACCTCGGAACATACACCTCTAAAAACAGGCCGAGGTACCTCGGCATGTGGGAGTCTTAGTTCAAAAAACCAGAGAGATGTGAAGGCATCCCCAAAGGTAGCCTCCGCCAGAACTCCACAGGAATTTTGTTAAGAGTGTTCTTATAACCTATGTATCTAGAAACCAATTTTTTCCAAGTAACAAAAAAAAAGTACAATAGAGTAATTCTAGGTTCAATGCAAGACTTATTATATTACATTTAATATCCAGGTTATTGATATGAGAGACTAGGTAGTCATTCTTCAAACAGTTAACACTGACTTGTGTAACAATACATCTACCTTGCAGGCGGCCACATGCAATAAACAAATTTCGTACACTAGATTTGCCATTCTTTTTGTCAGCGAGTGTACTCATGGACTAGCCGGTTCACCCAATCCCCACTTCTCGTGTCTGCAAACTGACTGGAGGAAAGTGAACGAGTGAATCAGATTTTTATTTCATCTCTCAGATTTTAATACTTTCTTTCATACTCTTAGCCCGAATGAGACAATAGGCAGAATATAAACGATTCTGAATTAATGGCAGACTAAAGAAAATCAAGAATCAGATTAATTATTTCTTTAATTTGTAATTGGAAAATTGTGTCAACGGCGCGGGAAAATCAGGAAATATTATTTTCGGGTTATCCATTGCCTAGATCAGCATAAGTTAAGGAGCTTTAAGAAATACAGAAAATGAAAAGGAATATTTAAGTGAGGGAGAATATGCTGTCAGGTAGGTTAACATATGTGGTGAATGAAATACACCAAAGACAAAAAATATAGCAAGAAGAATCAGGAAAGCAACGTTATTTTCTGTGACATTGATCGTCATTTTAAATTTGTTTAGAAACTAAAGTCGTATTAAATTAAATTAATACAATCAGACTTTAAATCTATACGTTTTATGTATCCATTATTTTTTTCGTAAAACTAGCAATTATTTGGTATAAAATGTCAATGTCAAACTGTAAATAAAAAATTTCATCTAAAATATTTTCTTGTACTAAAATCCATGTCTACCACAGTTTTCATTTATTCCCAAGTCTTATTGGAGAATCAATCCATTTAATAGAGTGACATAACTAGGATTTATTAATAGCAAAGTCGTTCCCAATTAAGAACCTAACAATAATTAAATTTTACGTGTATCCTATTTATAATTCCAAATTTGAACATGCCCGCAGGTAGTGTGGTCAATAAAAATTTAGATATAGTTTAAAGCAAGATGTTCTCTCGAAGGCAGAACCGTGTAGGAGAGATACGAAGGTGCTACATTTGGGGATGACTTTTCCTACGTGAACCTTCCCAGAGAGCTCTGGCGGGGGCTACCTTTGGGAATGCCTTCACATCTTTCTGTTTTTTTTTTGAACTAAGGTTCCCACATGCCGAGGCACCTCGGTCTGTTTTTAGAGGTGTATGTTCCGAGGTCACAGACCTTATTTTGCATACGGTATGAGTTGTCCGCTATTCCTATTGGAATAGTCGGCCAGCTGCCTCCTAAACTGGTCGAGGCACGGAGAAGGGAATGCTGCGTCCCCACAGAAAACTTCTCTCCTGCTATCGGAATGGCGTGGGACAAGTACCCAATGCCCGACCTACCTGATGCAGGTTTTTCTATAGTTTTCCCTGCATTCCTTTAGGCGAATACCTGGTAGGATCCTTAAACCATAGCCCGGGGGCCCTAGTTAACCCTTTGCTACCTTCCTCTACTGTTCCGCATCCCGCCTTTCAAATCCCTTCCTATCCTATTAAAGGGGAGTTGCCCAACGTGGATTACCCTCATGTAGCCTGTTACCCTAATATATATATATATATATATATATATATATATATATATGTATACTGTTATCATTTGTCCCTGAAATAATCACTTTCCTTACTTCTATATTATATCATTAATTGCACCAATTTAAATTATAACTAGTGCGTTTATTACAAAATGGGAAGAATATTTATAGGAAAAATATTACGTATTGGCCTCTTCACAACGGAATATTTTCGAACGGAAATCGAGTTATATAACTCATTTATAAAAATTGTATTAGAAAAACATTAACTTGTTCCAGTGTGCAACTTAATAAATTGATTATAATGTCTATATCTTGAATATTATTTATTTAGAAATGGTAAAATCGTTTTAATCGTTGTTGAATACTATTAAAAACTAAAATAATCAATTATTAACCAAAAGATTTATTAAGGAACGTAGGTTTTCCCGGTGTAGTTGCTGGATGAATTTTTCTCGGGATTCTTCACCTGAAGAAGATGGCGGTGCAAGCCATCGAAACGTTGTGTTTACAAAACTACGCTACCCGGTTCGAATACCGAGAAAACTTCATCCAACAGATTTATTATTTGTCTTCACCATCTAGAATTTGAGTCACAAATATATGAGAATGTGATTTCAATCTTCTCAAAATCTTCCTTACTCCCATGCTTGGTTATGTAGTAAACATTTTTCAAATTTAAGTTATTGGGGTTGAAAAAGAAAATGTTTACTGGACAGAGGAGATGACTAAAAATACGTGCCTACTTTTCAAAGAAATATTTGTGTCAGTTCTTATTTTGAAATAATGTACAATATAAAATTACGTTGTAAGGTTTAGGGAATCAGAGTCTTTTTTTAAAAATAATTAATTAGCTGTAAGTATAGCGCAGATCATAAGATGAGATGATGATGAGCGTAGTTTTGCTTACCTGGCTTCACGGACTCGTTGCTTACGATTTGAGAGGTTATCGGGGCGAATGAGAGCCCCATGGCGAATATATTGGCCCTTTTCGTTGGCCGGAGCTGAGATGCAGTCCTAGGTCGCTCTCCAAAGTAAGATATTACCCACTCTTTCCACAACATTCATTATTCAGAACCGTCGGCCTACGCAAGAGCGCTGCTGCTAAATAACTTGGAGCAGGCAACTTACACAGCTAAATTACATGGCGTTATATTGTAAAGTAGAAAGTTAATTGAAGCCTCCGACCCTCCAGCGCATAGACTCTTTCCCCGTTGCCTTCTCAGATACATTAAGATATTTTCGATAGATGTCCTCCAGTCATTATGATATTCAATGAAACGCCCTCGTAGCAAGAATCGCAGGCATTATGGCAACATCGGAAGAATTCCATTCATAAACCGACTTCGTTAATGTACTCTCAGTCAGAAAAATTTAGCATCTCTTCTATAACGCCTCAAGGGATACTGCTTTGAGTAAACGGCAGTTTCACCCTCATTGGCTAAGAGAGAGAGAATCGTTCCAACCACTACGTGTTTACGGAGGAGTGAACTTCCATAAAGTTGTCAAAATGTAAGTACATAATTCTTTAAATTGTGATTCATTACCAGAACATTAACTTTTATTCAAACAATATAATTCTTTACGCACGATCTAAGTGTTTCATAATATCGTCGAAAATAATTAATATTTTCATTTCCATAAATATATTCTGTCGGTTTTTGTTACTGTATATGCCTTCTGAGTTTTTTAGATACACAAATATTATCCTAAATTTTCCTTTACTAATATTCGTTTATGTTACACAACAGACTTCACTTAAAGACAACAATGAATTTGCTTAAATATATATCACTTGGATAAGAAAAAAATTCAACACGCGGATGTATATTAGATGCCTTAAACTGTGCAACTGTATTAAGAAATCACTGGGGTTGACAGGCAACATTTTATCACTACTATCTATTTAGAACTGTGGAAAATTTATGTTTTTTTTTATTTTAATGTATTTATGATTCACATTTTTAAAATAATAACAAGACAGGCAAGTAATTATTGGAGTTGGATAACTGTGAGGAAAGTGCGTTAGTCGGTATGACTGATTTTCTTCCTTTCAGAAAAAAAAATTAGAATGAAACATAGAAAATATTAAAACAGCTACATAATATGAAGTTTACCAAATAAATATGAAGTTGTCAATTAACAGGGAAAATTAATTGATAAAATGGCAACTATTTGTGAAGCGTTGAAATCACAGTACTTATCCCAACCATTGGAGTATTGCTTGTTGCATTCAGCAAGTGCCGCTTAAAGTTTCTAGTTGGGGTATTTGAAGTTTGTTCTTTGTACTCGTTTTTGTTCAGTATACATATAGTGTTTACTGTGCTATATCAAAAAGTATAAAACAATGTCTCTAAATTATACAAACGAATGACAAATATAAATACGGGGAAAATAAACTTCACATAATATTTAATTTTACAGACTACATTGTGAAACTAAATTATAAACACTAAGTTAACTTTAATTTTCCAAATATTCTGGTACAATTAATTTAAATATTATTAAATATAAAATTGTACTACAAGTAGTCGAGAAAAAATTAGTGTAACATGGAAATACAGTAGCATGTTAAACGACTAATACCGAAAATGAAACTTTCGCAAATGGTTTTCCCAGAAACCTGTTTTTATATAATTTTTTTATTCAGCTTAACACTATCAATGGTTATGTTAATATATAACTTTATGCGCCGTAACACATGTTACCCGCCAGATATAAAACATACGGTCAGTAATTAAGTTTCACTGACCACAAAAACCATAAGTTATTACATGAGCCTGGAATTTATCATTTTTAATAAAGTCATGTGTAAAGTGAAAGAAAAGTAGTTACTTATTTTACCCATTACTTCAAAAATTCTACAATTTCCTCTACACATCAATATTGTGAATTTATTACAACTAATATTCCACAAAAAATTATTTGTTGATTTATGGATTATTATTTTATTGTATAACTATTACAGGACGTTTGATGTATGAACTACTTTAACGTTTTATAACATGGAGGATCTTTTGGTTTAACAATTTAAAAATATATACAAAACACTTGTATTGTCAGGTATCAAACGCATATAGGAAACTATGAAAATTTTTCTGACATGACCACTTTTGAACCAGTGACCTTTAATATTTGTAGTCAGCGCTGTGGTCGTCAATGTTACGAGAGGTATTATAAATAAACTTTAAAACTGGTGAACACTTTTCAATGAATTTGGATATCTAGTTTTCTAAAAGCTTAACATGGACTGCTTTTGTTCTTTGAGCTTTTTTAAAGAAATTCAAAATGATTGGCTACGAAGAACTGCATTGTATTTAATTTAATAGCATTTGAAGACGGATATTATGCATGTGACAC
Organism: Zhengitettix transpicula; assembly: GCA_037074705.1. Lineage (NCBI taxonomy): Eukaryota > Metazoa > Arthropoda > Insecta > Orthoptera > Tetrigidae > Zhengitettix > Zhengitettix transpicula. The sequence continues at coordinate 73,377,780 of CM073593.1, read as the reverse complement.
GATTTAATTTCTAGTTAATAAGACAGATGAAAGTAGAACAATAATTACTGCATTTGAATTTCATAAAATATACTTTACATACACATGGTAGAACAGTGACCTACTTTCACGTTCTTTACTCAACTGCAGTAATATGAAACACCGTAGCCAACTGCTGGAAGAAAATATAGTTGCCTAAGTACCCCAGAATTTGTTAAGGCCCAATTTACTAACTAAATAATAAATAAGAGTCGGTGATAGAAGAATATTTTAGTTTTATTAATGAAGAACGCAAAAATGATGACAGGTGTGGTATATATGAAATACAGGGTGGTACAATGAGGGTTTACAAAAACAAAACACGAATTCATGTGAAATGTATTCGTACCTGAAGGAAATTTCTGATACATTTTATAATGGATGACAGATACGTTAAAATAACTACAGTATTTAATAATAGTATTATTATTATTAATTAATCTGTAATTAAAACACTGCGACAATTTTCTCTGGCTCGATATGTTCTTTTTCAAAAATATCTATAAACATGCGTAATGACAAGAATAGCATATTCGTACTCACTCTTTTATGCATGTCATCAAGCCACGCACTTTAAACCAGTATCCTTTATCTAATTTCAGTCACCCTGATAGTACTTTCCCGTACAAATCCTCAAATTGGTTTATCTGAGCCGAACGGTGAAAAGCGAGTCATAGAAGATATACAAGCACTTAAGAATAATCTGAGCTGGTAACGTTTAAAGTAGTTTCTAAATTTTATCATTCATGCCTTGATAGTAGTTTGAAATTTGTCGATAAACTTCATTTTAATTTTTTTTTTATATTTCAATAAGGGTGTAAATATTTTTGTAGCCATTTTGCTATAATTATTTTCGCAATACGGCATTTATGTGTAGTTCTCCTTCGTTATGTACGTCATCGCATAGTCCCACGATACCCCAGACGTAATTGAGTTGGGACCTAAGTAATCCTGAAACGGATGACATGCAAATTATCAGCACTGCAAAATTGAATTACCGTATAATAGTGCATCTTAATAGTAAAACTAACGCGAAAGCACAACTTTAAATAACTTTGAAAAGATTATAAATCTCATATCATATAATATGGTATTTTTATTGATAAAATATTTATAATAATATAAATAAACGATATTGAGTCAGAAAATTGTTTATTATCGAGAAAATAAAAGTACTGACGTTTCTTCCTTGTTTTAGAACCCCTTCAGGTTTATTAATTTCATATACAAATCATATAAAAAATTTGATGCAAAATTTTACATTCTTGCTTGTTACAACAGAAATATACACGTAAGTATATATATATATATATATATATATATATATATATATATATATATATATATAGTAATTAAAAGAAATAGAAGTAATTAATGAACAACATTTTTGGTCTTGTATGGTTGGCGGCGTAAACACACGAGTTGTGTACAAGAATATGGGGTTTGCTGGGATTGTCGAATTACATTTTGAGAGACGCGCAGAGCTCTAGTGTGTGGTAGGAGACGGTGGAGAAAGGACAAAAAATTCAGAAAGTGTGTGGACAGGAGGAATAGGAATAACAGTTCGGAAAAAATTTCAGAAAGTGTGTATTTGGGAGTCAAGGCTGTATGTAGCTCTAGAACGATCTATTATTTCCAGTCTATAAGCAAATAACTGCAACGATACTGCGCTGACTTATTTTCCCTGATGTAGAAAAGTTTCGGAGTCTAGCCTGCATTCACATTTCTTCAATTATTGGGAGCCAGGTTATTTTATCCAGTAAATAACCAAACTTTGAGAATGGTCATAAGTTGTTGATAGAGAGAACAGTGAAATCAGTGTTGTAAGTAAAACTCAGCAAGCGGAAAGTGATGCCTATTAAATTTTGTGTATAATGGCCTGTATTTAAAGTGTTAATAATAATCGTGTGTGTGTACGAGCCCATTCCTTAGCACAACAAAACTTGAAGGTAAAACTGCACAACGTAATATCTGTAAATCAGCCAGTAAATAATATCTTACCGTCAGATTTCAGATTTCATATTTTATATTGTACAGATTATAAATTTAATTGATCAACATAAATATTCTTTATTTAAGGCTATATCTAGCCGTGGTATATTGTGAAGTTTTAATATGTAATAAAATTTAAATAATTTGATTTAATAAATTAATTTATTTGTATCCTCTAAATTTTGATCTTTTATTAAAACATCCGATCACTTAATTTTAATTTGCGTAGCATTTATTTTTAAATACTATAAAAATTGTTGGTTCAACGTGTGGCGCGTTTAAATCATTTTAGTTAATTATTACAAATTGGCACCTCAACGTGAGGCTTTGTTTTTAATTAAATTGTTGAAACGTAATTACTACAAATTGGCGCCCAAAATGGGGATTTGTTTTTAATTAATCATTTAAAAGTAAATACTATATATTATATATATATATATATATATATATATAAACCATTAGTTTAAATATAATATTATTTCCTACATCCTCAAAACAAATTAATAAAAGTGAATGTAGTCTCTGTGAAAATAGAACATACACGTGTCTTTATATTAACATAAACAGTAATTTGGAACTTTTACTTTGTTTTCCTACTTTGTTCTTAATATAATATCTGTGTTAATTATTCCATTTCATTATTACTTTACATCGAAAAGGTGTAATTTCTAAAAAGCATGAACAGGAATCGTTTAAATTTATTATGTATACTCCCTTTGAGTACAACCGAGGTTCTGTGTTTTAATTAACTCGCTATAATTATACGATATGACCGAACGAAAATGATTCCATAATACATGTTTTCATGTTTGCAAACTATTTCATTACTTCATTGAGAAATTTGATAGACATAATAATTGCTTTGGTCCGCATTTCAAAAGGATCCATTTTAATGCGGCGATTATACTAAAAATATGTCAGGACACGCTACCGATTTCACAAACGTTTAAAGTATAACTATTTATTTTTTGCACAGAAAAATTATTTAAGAAACATATAGCGTAATTTCATTACTGTAATGAAAATGTTACCTAATGGGAATATTTTTAAGTGAAACTTCACCCGGAATTCTTGAAATCTTCAGGGTTATTAATTTATTAAATTCGTTAATTACTTTATAGACAAATATTATGTTTTAAAGAATCTATGATATTTTACCACATTATTACTAAATGCTGTACTGAATTAAAATCAATGTTTAACCTTTTTTATTTAATCCAGAATATCAGTGCTTTATTTTATTTCGCTAACACTTTTTTAACATTTAAACGCAAGGATATTGTTGAATAAAACATTTATTGAAAGACAATTAGGAACTGTTCTGATAAGCATACGGCTGAGATAATTTGTAACCAACATCGTTTATTACAAGTTGGAATAATATTTATATTTTATAAAGCGCGATAAATTATTTCTAGGCCCTTGACCAATCGAGGGAAGACTTGGAGAAGTTGTTTTGTATTAGACAAGCACCTATAATAAAAATACTCAGTTAGTGTGAATCTATACATTCGGGTTGGCTGTCGGGTAAACTCGGGCTATTACGGAACATACGCCCGTCCATAAATTACGTTTATATCAAATATCTGTTTTATACACTCAAATACAGGCCTGTGCACTGGGTTAAGATTAAGAGAACAGGAGCTTTCGACTTGGTGTCATGTTTCTCTGATGCATCCAATTCAAACTTAATATACATATACATGAGTGGAATATGACACCAAGTGGTTAAAAAAAAATCTATATAATAAAAAAGGATGTATATTTGTATGTATGTATGTATGTATGTATGTATGTATATATGTATGTATGTATTTACGTTGTTCTTTATACAAATTTTATCGTGTGGACAGAATGCAACAAAAATTGGTACACATATTCTTCAAAATACGAGAAACGGTACTGTGAGGGTGAGAAACGCCTAGCATACATGTGGAAAGAATTATAATTAAAAACCGTGATCATTAAATATTAAATTACTGCGCGCCAAGAGACAATGACGTCACGCGAGAGAAAGACGTTACTACGCAGCGAACAAAGGAAATATTTCCTTTATTAGGAATGAAATAAAGCAGAAATATGTTCTTTAAATAAAAAGTATAATTTTATACAGCAATACTCCACCGAATGGTAATAAAGAAGAATACGAATTACTTTACCATCCTTGCGGAAAATGTAAGTTAATTTTCGCTCTATATTAGTTGTGAGTCTAGCTAACAATTTCATCAATGTAATATTTCCTGAAATACTCAAGGAATATATTTAAGTATTCTAATAAATACTTTTTCGAGTTTATATAAATAAGTACACGAGCAACGCCGGGCACCCAGCTAGTTAAGAATAAACAAGTGAAACTGAATTTACTGGTCGTGGCTTTTATATATTGGAATATAATTAATTTAAAATAGATAGTAATTTGGTCCGTGGTTTTCACTGTTACAAGTTTGTATATATATATATATATATATATATATATATATATATAAACACGATAATCTTATTTTTATGGGAATTTGGAATATATCTCATTTTAAATCGTTTATTATGGAGTAATAGAGGACTGACAACAAGATAAAAAAAATTCACAAGTTCTCGCATTTTAAAATAAAATCGCTGATATTTACGTTACAACGAATGACATGTTTCTGGAGAATAGAACGCATAACATGTTGGCGTATGTGTGTCACTGTTGTTCGTTCGCTGAGGGGCTAACATTGCAACAAGGGTTTTAATTTCATAGCGTGGCGTACATCACAATCACACTGCTCGGCGGACGTCCGTATTATGTACTCTTACATGATTGAAATGTGACTCGAAACAACGAATCTTTGTCACATGATTTCAAGTACATCGTGTCAGTCTGACTTAAACGATGTAGTGGAAATTTGTAATCAAAAGCTATTAGACGGTTTTACATCATACTCCGTGTCGTTGACTAATGCTCTAAAATGTATAAGACCGCTTAAAAATGAGACATATTCACAATATTAATAAATATCTTCTTCAAAATTTTAATGTTGATAATTTAATATTCATAACGACTTCATGCAATCGCAAATTTTCTACAATTTCCTACATATTAGGGTTGGCGGTCGGGTAAACTCGGGCTAGTACGTAAGATGTACTTCAGTATTGAATTTATTTTTTGACCAGATATTGATACAGAAATTTCTACGTTTTATGAAACAGTAAGTGCAAAGAAAAACCAACAGTATAATTCAAGAGAATATTAACCATCAGAGGGTTCCAGTAAATTATAGGCTTGTAAAATAGTTGACTTTATTAAAAATGCGTGTGTATACAAAATTATCAACGTTTACTTAATAATTTATGTTTTTCTAAGTTTCAACATAATTTATAAATCATGAAAAGTTTAATTTGTCTCTTATCACAGTGGATAGCAGATCGGTTTTGTCTCAAAAGTATAAGTGGTCAAATTTTTATTGTTTAGAGACGCTGAATGTGTGCTACTTACCGGTAATTTTCAGTTTTCCAAGTTAATGTCGGATATTTCCACAGAATAATCTTATTCTCCTTATTCCTTCCCCAATCATGTGTAGAGTGTAAGAATGTACGTGGATACATCTAAAAAGGATGTTTCAATCAAGAGATGTTTTTAGTCCTATAAGGAAGATGTGCACAAATTAAAGTGGATTATTCACTGCGATACTATTAACCAGCCAATCGGAATGGTGTTTGATACACTTCCAATTTCATTTTACACTCGAGATAGAAGCGGAACCTGATTTCCGATGAGGGGGCTCGTATATAGCGAATTGCTTCCCGGCTACTGAATTGGAAAATCCTCTCACCTGTTAATCTTGTGATCGGGACGACGCTAAACGCTGCCTCGTATCTCGACAATGAGCAGCTTAGGTGCAGGTAGCGTGGCAATGGCGCTCTCAGCTAACAATCAGTCGGGAGAATTGCCTCATCTCGTCATTTGAATGACTACCTGCACTCGGATTCGATTTCTCATTTCCTGGGCGTCTCAAGGCGCGGTGCCCGCAACTTCGTCACTGTCAATTCAATTTCCCGTAACCAGTTCCGCCCCCGCCCCCGCACACGTCAAGTGGATCGGGCCGCCTGATCGAATTTTCCGTGGAGCCACTGAACGGTCAACTCGGTCTTAACGTCGCTGATAGAGGCGCTCGGCATTGCCCTGGATTTCCCCTGTGAAGGATCATCGCAATCTTGCATAGGGGCCCCTCTTCAGACGTCACCTCGATGAAACTAAGGTGAAGAAAGTAGAATATTTCCTAAGCTTATTCTCTTTCCACCAAGAGCTTGGAAATTCCGGACGATTTTCCTCACGTATTACAACCATCAATAGAACATATTTCCGTGTTTTATTTCAAAAATTATTCTATTTGATACGTGTAAGTAATAAACTAAACTTATTTATGCACTATTGAATAATTTATTTTGACAGGTCTCGTGTATGTATCATTTCAGGCAATTAAATTGCAAATTTTATTTTTATTTCCTCTGCAGGAATAATCAGAAGATTTGACGCCACATGTGCTTTGAATATATAGTGCGGCCGGCGATCGTAAGTAATATAAGTTCTTTATTATTGGTTACATAATTAATAGACTCAATCTTTAACTATATATAAACTTCCGAAAATTGATTATAATACACATGACAAAGGGCAGTGGCTTTAATTGAGCTTAAATATTTCATATTTAGTTTTTTTTCTTGGTTCCATTAGTCCTCTACCGAGGAAATAGGACAATTCAAAAAATTAAAAATGATTAAGAAACACAACAATAAAGAACATACCTGTAACAGTAAACAAAGTAGTCCTATAATAATAAAGAACATACCTGTAACAGTAAACAAAGACATCACGCAAACGTAAGTACGATAATGTATTCAAAGGCATATGAAAGAAAATACATAACAATTTAGCAAATGAAATAATATCGTCGATATATAAAGCAGACTCATTAAAAATGAGTAAACAAAAAATCGTAATTAAATGCGAGACAAAATAATATATACGTTCTTACATAAAAAAGGAGGGAAGTAATCGTTACATTAATTATAAAAACTTTAAAAAATAATCGTCAATTAATTTTAATTTATCATTTTACTACGCATACTATTTACTTTATTTTACAGAAGCACAAGCAAATCACAGATAATAATCGTATATGTACTCATTCTTCACAGAAATACAATTACAAGCATTTATTTGTCACTGATACTCTGGTCGGCAAGAAACCATTAAATACTAGCTGGGTTCCCGGTGTTGCCCGTAGAATTATTTATATAAATCCGAAAAATATTTAGTCAAGAAGTGATTTAACCTAAATCTAACTGTTCCTAGTCCCGTAATACTTTCGACAGATAGTGCATTAATTGAACGAGCAGCTGTAAAATACATCGAATTTTATTGTATAAATCCCAAAAAACATACCTTCGAATTTCTTCTTAAATATATTCCTTGAGTATTGCAGGATATAATTGTCCCTCAGTCTTCAGATATTACAAAAGATTAAATTGATGAATTAGATTCTCAATGTAAACAAATGGTCGCCATATTGGAGTCACTGATATGGCACGAAAATTAACCTCAACTTTCCGCAAGGATCGTTAATTATTTCGTATTGTTTTTATTATTATCCGATGGAGTATTTCCGGATATAATTATACTTTTCATTCAATAAAAATATTTTTGCTTTACTTTATTACGAAAAAAGGACCTATTTCCTTCGTTCGTCGCGTGACGTCATGGTATCCTGGAACACAGCAATTTAACACAAAATCTTCAAATTTGTTATTATAATTCTTTACAGCTTTCTTCTAGGGCTTTCTCACCCCCACAGTACCGTTTGTCAAGTTTTTAAGAATATGTGTACCAATTTTTGTTGCAATATGTCCACGCGTTTAAGTTCGTATAGAAATTAACGTAAATGTTACATACAAATATACATCCTTTTTTATTATATAGATAAAATATTTCGTCATTATTAACTTTTAAAATAACTTTGACCTTTATATTTCCAGTACTTTTGTGGGGAATTGTTGTACAAACCAACTGCTTACACATCGATGAACGAATTCATTTACTGACAATTGTATATTTTTACATATAGTAATAAATTTTTAAGCCTGTTTGTTGTCTATATATCCGTGGATAGACTTTTACATACCTTAATACTGGAATAGTGAATGCTGAATTTGTGAAGTTGAAGCAAAGTACGAAGACAAGCGATTTCTCGTTTCATATTCGTTGCTCTCCCGTTAGTCAAAAAAACTTTAATATTTCAGAGACATTATCGGATGTAGGAAATTATAATCCAAACAACGAGACAAAATCTTTAATCCTAATTTCTACGCTTCTCTAGCTGGTTCTATAGCATGTTAGAGGAATATTCGTACAATCACACACGCACAGGACGCCCGTTTGGAAGCGTCAACACAGATCGAGTCGCGTTGTTTACTACAAACACAAGCAGGGGTATTTGGTTCGCTCAAATGTTACCCAGCAAAATTTTGCATAGTTCGGACAGGGTTAGAACTGCGATTTCCGTTTACTACAACACTGAAGACGCATAGTCATGAGATAATGACCAATGAGTTTCTGATCCTAAAATTTATATTTATAGAAACAGTTCCATAAACCATTTAGTTAGTGTATTGACGTTTGCAGAATCTTGGACACTCAATAAGTTCAATAGTAGCCATGTCCAAATAAAAGATCTCTCCGAGCAAAAGGTCGGGTATTTTATTTAATTTCCGCTAACGTTTTCCAGTTTGAAAGGTACCGGGAAAAGTTCCACGAAATTTATTACTTTTTATTTATTTATTATTATTTACAGCCAGATCAACGACTCAGGCTATTAGCGACTTAGTAATGTTTCCTTGTCATGGAACTGATTGACGAGTATCTCTCACGCACAGAAACATCCATGCCCTCGCCGTGATTTGAACCCGGGTCCTCTGTGATGCGAGACAGTCACGCTGACCCCTACTCTACGATTGAGTTGCAATCACAGAAGACATCTAGACAAATTTAATAATGGAGTTCATCATTCGACGCATAACTTTATACTCTAAAATTGTAAATAATGTTTCAATTTTATCAATTACCGGAAAACAGAAAAGACGTGTGAAATTTGTAGTTTTTAGACCACAGAAAATTCCGACCCGAGCCCTTTCAAATTGGATAACTTTGTTTTTCACCGCTAGACAAAATATGCAATTAGAAAAAATATAATAGAATACCCGACCTATTTCGAAGTATTAAATAGATAGCTACTAGGCTTGTAAGATAATTTTTGAATCACTGAACATCCAGCGATGTTATTGGTCCGTCCCAATGCAGAAAATAAAATCAATTTTGCACAGTGAACCAGTCCGTTATTTAACAAAAAATTTGTAAAAGCGGTTATCAAAATGTGATGAAGTTATTTGATTGCTATAAATAATATTTCCCACGTTACGGGTACAACACTTTCTGACCTAAAGTGGCGTCTAATACAACCACTTTAAGCAGGCCCTTATCTCTAACCTCGAAGTCAACCACTGACGTAAGCTATTAATTATGTAGATACAAGTTTCAAGTTGATTTATTAATTAAATGTAGTTACGGTTAAGAAGGGCGACTAAGCGGCAGCACTTGATGAAATCGTAACCGTATAAACAGCCGTCACTTAACAATTTTAAAGTTTTAAATAAAGCAAACAATAAACACTAAAATATAGGTGTCACTTTCCTTCTATATTTGAAAAACATTATAAAAAATTATTGAATAAAGGATTTAAGAGAAATGCCCTTCACGTGTAAATTCTGAGTTATTAATATGTCGGGGAATATGCAATTAGTTTTATGCTACTTATAATAAATAAATTCGCTATTTAATGACTGAAGTGATTATTCATTTAATACTTTTAACTAAACGCATTAAATGTTATTTAATTACGTTATTATAAAATGTTTCATAAACTATAAATCTATAAACTGAGCTACCACTACTAAAATATATACTGTATCAAAAATAAAATTAACAGACACTCAGATTTATTACAAATTTTAAAACACTTTAATCAAACATTTCTGCTGCAAAATGTTTGCAAATCGCACCTTAGAAATTCGTGATCGTCTACGTTTCATGTAATTAATTATTACTAAAACATTTATTTCTTTCATTTTCCTATAAATAAGTTAGATAAATATAATAAATACTACATTATTGTTATTGAATAATTATTATACATAACTAAGATTTTCGATTATTCAGGACGTTTTGACTGAAATGACAGCTAATTTAATTATTTTAATACAAAATATATTAGTAGATCACAATCTTTTACAATAAGTTTGCTTCTAAGTTTAAGAGTACAGTTATTTTTAGAAAACTATTAGAATAAGGCTGCTGATGTATGAATAAAATAAAATATGTAATTTACTATATTAATAATTACATACTTATATTTTAATAAAAATATTATTTCTTATTAACATTTTACTATAAAATTCCGGATGCATTTGGAATAAATTCTTTTGTTAATAGAAATACGTATAATTTTACATGTGATTGTACATTAAAGTCTTGGGGCAATATCTCTGAAAGAATATGAGGTCTGAAAATTCAGATCGCAGTTATGAATCAAACAACCTCTGCCGCCAGTAAAACTCGTTTCCAGGTTTCCTTGATTTATGCGTCGGTGATGCCCTAAATTCCACGCCTGCTTTGTTTGCGGGTCTTTGTAATGTGCGATGTAGCGAAATAATTGCGTTGTTTGATTTAATTGCAGCAGGACAAAATAATTGTCATTGTCAATAGTTAAACACGATTTCGCCTTTCGCGGAATAATTTGCTATCGCAGGTAAAAATTATTCGTCGGACGGGTGGCTGTTTTATTAATAACGCACAATTAAATTTTGTCATTAATACAAATCGCAAACAAATGTAAAGTGCTGCATTGGAGTGTACACAGTTTGACTAGAAATTTGTTTCAATCGCCTTTAATTATTATCTTATGCCGAAAATTATTTTATTCATAGTAGAATAAGTTGTTTTTAAAATAAATAAATTGGTTTTACATTTTTATAAATTAAAAATTTTCCAAAATATTCAAACTTTATTTTCTTTTAGTTAATAAAATTGATTCTGACTACCGTATAGGTCATTTTTTTCATGCCGCCTATGAAGTTAATATTTTTTAAAAAATCTTCTGTTTAATTTCCTGTATAAATTTCCTGCAAAAAAATAATTTTTAATGAACAATCCATATATTATTCTGCCATACTGAAGTTTGGCGTTTTCATTTGAAATTAAGACTATAATAATTAGATAAATCCTTTAAATATGCAAAGAACTAACAAAACGAAATACCTCGTCCCATTATAATATTAGGTTTTTTCCCTTTATTATTACCTGTCACAGTATTAAAATAACAAGGAATATTTCTCCCAGTTATATTCTTCGCAGTTAAATTCATAAGCTCAATAGCGAGTCCCGAGTAACTAATGAGTGGTTTAATTTCGTAAGGAACCTTTTTCGTAGCGTGTACTACGCAGTTTCCTCCTCTGAAAGCATTGTTAAGGCCCTGCAAACCTCTTGTGCTGCTTGGCACTTTTCCACGGTGGGACTGTTATTGCGTAGATAAAATCTAACTTGACTCGTTTAGCTGGAAAGCAACTTACACTAATTCTCATCTCTGGAAGCGAGAAAACAAGCTGCGCCAAAACTGATTGAACGAAATACAATTCTACTATGTGTTCTGAATGACTAAAATGTGTTAATCAGGAATTAAACTCAGACGAAAATATATTATAAAAATCTTTCAAGTATTTAAATTTCATCCAGCTCATGAAACTAAACTATGTAAGACACTAATTCTTATGTTTTAAATTTTAAACTAGATTAAATTTTGGTAAATTCATAATTTCTTAAGGGCATTTTAATGAATCGGATTAATAATATAATTTAAATTTTTATAATATTAATTTTAATAACTTGCTAAAATAAAATTTGTTATAATAGTGCATATAAAGAATGTATTACTTCTAAACTACTTTCCTTGTTTTGTAACATCAAGACGATTTGCAGCTCTGAATAATTTCAATTCATAAATGGACTAGTGTATATAGTATAAAATTAGACCAAGAAATATTTATCAGTTTAAATTCTGACGTTGGTTCACGAGTATATAAGTTAATTAACAAGAAACATTTTACGCTTATATCGTTGGAAGAAATATATTTTCCACGTTATTTGACATTCATTCCATTAAAACTTGGTCAGGTAAATTATATTAAAGTGAAATATCAATTATCTTTATGGATATATTCAACAATTTTTTTAGAAAATAATGTGAGTTCGTTTGTTTGTTTGCATGTTCCTTATAAAAAAATCTACACCGTTTGAGCAAATTTCACCAAATTTCGAACACGTCTTCCTTGCGACCAGGGTGTCTGGGTGAGACACGTCTACCACCAGAAGGACCGGGGATTGATCCTATTTATACCGAAGTTTAGTGAGTAAAATTTCAACCACTTTCGGCATGCTTGCGGTCACGTTTAGGGGTATTAATAGGCGAGTTACAAGAAAATAAAGCGAAAAAAACTATATTCGTGTCAAATCGTGTTTATGTATGTCGCTGAGTTTATTTATGACAATCTGGGCAACGCGCGGGGGTTGGGCTGGGATGGGAGGGGTTGGACAGAGGTGGGCAAGAGTAGAAATGTTAAATCATATTAATTGGCCGCTTTTTGCGTTTAATAAATATTTTTCGGGGTCAATGAAATTCATAATATTTCTCTATATGTTATCTGTGCATAATTTCAACCCTTAAGGGTGACGGTGGAGTGGCATTACATAAAAATAATGCAACAACAAGCGAGATTCGAGGAAAATCCTGGATTATGGATGTTGCTTAATTTAATTATGACATTCAACTCTTTAACCTACAGTAGAGGGGCTGGTCGGGGGCGGGAAAATATTGCAACATGTTAAAACGGCTGATATTTTCGTCAGAAGAAATTTTTCCAGGGTCAATGAGTTCAACCCCTTTCGGCATGGGAGGTGAGCACTTTTAGGACTAGGTGCAGAGGAGCGTTATATAAAAATAACGCCAAAATAACAGAGAACAAGCAAATCGGGGGTTATAGATATATGAAAGCCCGGGCAACGCGAAGCACCCACCTAATTTAAAATAAAAATACAGGCCGGATTATGATTCTTGAAGTGAATGTCTTTGAATATTAATACGTTTGCTGTTTTACGTCGTCGTTGAATATAAGGATTTACTCATTTAATAAAAAAATAAAAAGCAGGGAATGTGTGTGTGTGTGTGCATTTTAAGAACCGAATTAATTTGCCGATTACAAAATAAAATCGTGCCAGGAAACAGTAAAAGAGAAGTGGAGGTTTGCAAAGTTTGGGCAGATGTTCTTCCAGACCCTGGACTGCGGGCGGCTGTGAACTCAGTATCCCGGTCACGGACCTTCTGACAGCGGAGCAAAATCAATAACATTTACCCCACATCTGTCTGCGACGAGAATGCAGCAACATTTTCTTATCTCTGGCCGAAGAGCCGCCTATTCAGGGAGTCAATGCGGGCGACGTAAATAGAGATTTGTGTGCCCTGTGCATGCGTGCTGGCATGCCAAACGGCGCGATACAGACCGGTCGTTCAGCGACCCTCGCTCGCACTGACAAATCTTCGCCAAATCTATTAGCGAACACTTCGCAGCTCAAAATTCCGAAAATGGACGAATGATTAGTATAATCTGAGCAATTATTTATAAATCGCTGTTACTGAATTATCCTTAAATAAAAGACATTGAATTTATCCGTGACAAATAACCCCCTCTCATCCAATTTCAGTAGAAATAACCTGCCTTCATCAAGTAGAAATTCACATGTAGAAACCTGTTGAAACCTGTTCAGCCGACTGTCAGTTTATCACATTCAAACGGACCAACGAACATCGTTTTATTTTTATATATTATCTGGGTGTGACTCTCTTCACAAGTCTATCGAACAGTTTTGCACCATTAATAGATTTTTAAAAGGTCCAGTGCTTATAAACAGAAAACAGTTGCGATTAAACGTTAAGAAAGTTGAACTAACAGAGGACTGAGAACAAAAATTAGACGAACTGCTAGATTAAAATGAGAGATAGTCATAAATAATTGTAATTAATTTCATCGTAACCAGTTTTTTCATCCAACTTTACAGAGAAAGACTTAGTCAGTTCACACCAGACTTGGAGAGACACGTGATTGAATAAACGTTCGGAAAAATAAAAAATCCAATGAAACGATATATGGACGCCTCCGATTAGTATTATTATTATTATTCAGCCACATACTGCACCAGATAATCAGAAAATACGGATGTAATTTTTTTGGTCTCAAATGCACGGTTATAAGTGATCTGTTTTGTTTCACTGAATTCACTTTAACAATTTAGTAGAAAAGTTGTATTTGATTAGATATCAATTAAGTAAATAAGAAAAGTATTGGTATACAGGAAATAATAAAAAATGTAGTAGGACGTAAATTTTGAAAAATAAAAAACTAATAATAATGAATGTGGAAATATGATTCATGAAAAAAGTTTATTGCCAAATTAAAAATCAAATAAAATTAAGTAGAGAAAATAAAATAATTGAAAAACCTGGTTTATTAAATAGAAAAAAGTCTGGAATTAAATTTATGTTAAATATTAATGATATAATTTAGTTAATGTAAAATATTATTACGCAAATAAAAGATGACTTTTTATAAAAATAAATTATAATTGAATTAAAATTTTCATTAATTATTAAACACATTTAAGCCTCCTAAAAAATAATTTTTATTATTTTCTGCCCGTATGGCGTTCTACGTATGTTCTCTAACAATATAATATTCTTTTTTAAGTATACTTGATTTTCGCAAAAAGTCACTTCCTATTTATGTGTTTGGTATTTGAGTGAACATAATTTTCTCATTCTAGTAATAGATATTTTACATTTATACCTTAATTTTCCTATTTAACGAATCAGATTTACTGATTGTACGTTTTTCTCTGACTTATTTAAGATCCCAATTTTTATTAAATATTTTTTGTCTGTTACATTACTCCATATATGCATTATTCAATTTCCTCATTTAATAAATTTACTTATAACTCTTATGTTAATTTCATTATTTTTTATTCCCTGATTTCAACATTTAGTTTTCGCATTTATTTGATAACAATCCCCTTTCGTGTTTTTCATAATCGATATTGTATCAAACAATTTTTTTTTTCCTATATAGTTTACAAGCATTCAGGGACTCTGAAATATAATGTGAAACGAAACAGTGCACTTAATATGGTTTAAGCTTACGAAGTAAATTCAGGTAGAAAATAAATTAATAATTAAGTATTGTCTTCAAATAATTTATATATATATGGATCAAATAAATACGGTGAGTAATGAACATACATTTGTATACAACGTGGAAAGGATCTATTGAACAGAAAACAATCTCGTAAATTGTAAAACGGAAATTTTGCTTCACGTAATTTAACGTCTTCAGTTAAGTTTGTAATTACTTTAAGCGAGGCAGGAATGCGTAAATTTAATTTTTGCCGGAGTAAGTGGTGGTGTGAGGGGCGAGGGGGCTGAGGGTGGCTTCCATGGTAGGTAGCGATCGTCTTTCAACTGTGGCGGGACCCGCTCGCTCTCACAGTGTGTCTATGTCCCCCTGCCAGTGTGTGCGTGCGCTCCATCTCCTCGCTCAATCAATCACAGCTGCTGTTTCCTTAAACCGATATCCTGGCCCATTAATCAATCTTTTTGTCTCGCGTAATCCATTTTCGTCCCGCACACATCTTTCCCATTCGCTTCCATCGCGGGCCCAAGTTCCCTCCGTCGCCGCCGCATTCTTGTCATATTCTTGTTTGTCATCGTCTGCGATGATGCCCGCTACTTTGAAAACACGTCAGAAGAATTTTCAAAGTGGCGCCATTTATTCTTGATAGAAAGGAGATTTCGAGAAACTTCTCTATTACTTTGATGCGATGGAAAGTAGACACTTGGGAGAGAAATTTGGTTGTCAGTTTTTCAATACCTGAAAGTAGACATGACGAGAGTAAAATAATATTTGATACGTGAGGTAGAATAATAATTTTCTCTCTGTCGCACCATACTATAGTTCAGCAAACAAACGGAGCGATAAAAATATTCTTCATACAAGAAAATTTAACACCCGTATAATGGAACGACAGGTCTTTTCAAGTGAGAGCCGATTTGACCTTGAAGCTCTTCATTGCGCTGCCGAATCAAATTCGGGCGACGTTGTCAAATCTTATTGTCCATGCAGGTGCAGCAAGGGTTTGTTGTAATTCAGTATATGCGACGTGGCAACGTTCGTATAATTCTCAGATCTCATTCACTAACAGCCAAATCGGCTCTCATTTGAAAAGAACTATTGGATATTAATCGTACTATCAACTCATCGTCGCACGCTGATAGTAATAGAAACTTTATCTTAGACATTAGGCGTTTTTCTGTACTTATGTTACTTTTAATTCAGAAAAATATGTTATTTAGATATATTGAACCTTCTTAAATAAAAATAACTAAGTTTCTATTTAAGATATACCTACAAATAAATATATTTTAAAACAATATGATTATATTCTTAATATCCAACTTCACTTTTAATTTAGTGGTACTTTCGAGGCGTACTTTGACGTCATTATAAGTTAGTTATTTTTGGAACAGGACAGAAAAATAAGAGTGGTGGTGATGGAGATATATAGCCAACGTTGGCTGGTGTTGGCTCGTGTTGATTTTGTTAAATATTGTAATTAATTCCGGTATTCGATCCTAGTAATAGCTTGTATTTCTGTTGGCCGGAAAAGAAAACTAAATGTTCTGGGGAACGGGAAATGGCTTTTAAAATATATTTTTGCGTCAAAAACATTTTGTATATTAATCTATTTTCCTTCAAAAATTAAACGAAATTATACAACAACAAACTCCTGTAATCAATTATTTATTTACAATTTATTACTTTCTATTAAAACGTTGGAAGACTTATCTATATTGATGTGTAAGGGAACTGAATTTTTTTAAAAATTCTCAATAAATTAACTTGTAACTCATAACGCTATTCCGTTAAAACATTTTGGAATGTCCAATATTCATTCCATCTTTAATTAATTGTAAGCGTATTTTAATATTTATAAAATGGAGTCCTAAATACAAACTTATCGTCATATTTATCAAATCGGTAATAACACTGTAAACTTTCATTGAATACGAGTAATAAATTTTCACAGAATAAATAATAGTTTTGTTTCTTATCACAGTGAGTCGTCAGAAATAAATGAAAACATACAATAAAAAGGGGAAAACAAATATTACTATTTACCATTGGAATTGCTTTAATAAAAGTTTCTTTGACGTGTCACGGATGAATTCGTATTTCTCTGTTTCTTTTTCGTTACGTAAAAAGCTTTGAACAACTAAGTGGTGCGTGCAAATGCAAACACAAGTACATAGAACTTATGAGGATTTGGAATATTTATGTTTCGTAACCAAACAACAATATGTATCCTACGGCAACAGGATTGTTAATAGTATTTTAAGCAATTTCGTTATAAGTTTTTACACTATATAGTTTGTCTACAGAAGCTACCTTCTGAATTCCTATACCGTTAAAAATATATACTTCAATACAGATAAAGCGTATTACTATCTTAAGAAATATAAGGAATAATATAGTTCTATATTCGATATTTTCTCTAATTATGAACAACTGAGTGGACGTACTTTAGATTGAAAATATATTTCTATAATACTGTTGAAACCTTCTTGAATGCTAAAAATGATAAGAAATCATAATTATTTCTATATTATTTATTATTTGATTATGAATAATAGAATTAATATGGTAGGAAAGACTTTGCATCCACATACCATCAGTTTTTGATAAAATATACTGAATTTTCTTTACTAAAGGGATTTATTAAGGAAAGAAAAAAATACCTCGTAAATTTATGTTATATAAATAAAAATCTAAATAACTGGATCAAAAGGTTTATTAAAGGTATAATTCCTCATTATATTTAATAAATTATTGCATTTCAGAATGCGTTTTTAACTATATTTTTTCACTGCTTAATATTAACGAACTGGTAAAATTGTTATCAATATCTCGGCATTAAGCTTTAAGTAATTTAATTTCTAAAATTAAACATATACCTGTGTGGGAGAATATATAATCAGTTTAGTAAGGTAAAATTCGTATTTTATTTCACTAATATGCGTAATAATAATTATTAATGCCTTAATTAAATATATTCTGACAAAAATAATTGAAAAAATATTTTTTTGTTTTACCAATTAATAAATTTTTCTGAAATTTTTTCTGTATTGTTTATTAACTTATTAAATGATGAAAAGTCCTGAATTGATTTTTTGTTTTAATAAAAATGATACATTTTCAGACATAGTGTCTGTTGTTCATTTACTTAATTAATTTAATAATGTTCCATTGCAGTCGTACTTGTTTGTCGAGTTTCAATTTCTACAGATGAGGCTTCGTTCTAAACTAATTAGTATCTTGAGCTTGTCTTAGCATAAAATATTTCTTAAGTACGAAGAGAACTTTGAGAGATCTAAGCTCTTGACTGGCGGGGAAATTCAGCTTGTCTCGAAGTTTCGTTACACCGAAACATGGATGTTTTTCGGAGTAAACAAACTTGTGATTGAAGCCATCTGCTGGAGCCGTTTATAAGGCAAGGCAGCTGAGAATGCCATAGGAACCGCATCTCTGCTCTAGACAGATGAGGTCAAACGCTAGGCTCGTTTGAATCCATTACGCGGACACAGCTCCCCACTCGGCGGAAGCTTAAGATGCGCCTCGGAATAAATCTGTTTGTAATTACGGTAGAAAGGGACGTTCCTCGAATGTGCTCACGAGTCAGCATAAAAAAATACGTAAATTTATCGTAATTTATATCTCAACACCATAAAAAATAATTTGATTAACAATTAATTTTCTTCAAAGAAACTGTAAAATGAATTTAGTAGCATATTCATTTTGGAATATATTTAATTATTACACTAAAGTTAAATGTACTGAAAAAGACAAGTTTCAGAGGAATGTCTATGATCTTCGTTCTCACATATTCTCTTAGAATTAATGAGAATCAATACGATAATTCATAAATGATAATTGTTTCTCTTCAGAATTAGTACATTCATAATTATTTCATTAACAAAATCAAAGCGTATATTTCAGATAATTTTATTTGAGGAAAGCATATTAAAATTTGAACACAATTGAAACATAACACTTTTAACATTGAAATATTCTTAAAATATTATATAAAACTAAAGGTTTTTATTTGTATTAAAACGAATATAATCATTTAATTAGGTCTGCCCATAGTTCATATTCTTTTCTTTTTGAGTAGGTGTAATGTGTAATGCGGTAATGTATAACCGGCCCCTAGTAACTGCTGCTAATCTCGCACGCCAATGGGGTATTTCAGATATACATTCAAGCAGACATGTAAATATATAAGGACTAGCCTTTCCGGCTGTTTACCTCAATTTGCCCTGCAGTTTATAGAAAAGTATTTAGTTTCAAAGTTAGTTTAATAAATTATTACAAAGAGATAATTAAGATAAATAATAACAGAAATTTCTGTACAGGAATTTGACTATGCGAAACAATGTCATATGATTAAGTAAATGCATATGCGTCTCATTACGAAAGCGAGTATTACAAGGCAATGTTAACCAAAGCTTGTCACGGTAACTGCTAGGTTGATGTGATATTGTACTTCCGCGTAAAGCTCGTATAACACGGCAAATCCCTGCAATCGCGTTACTCGCCGTCACATACCTAGATGGTGGTATTTAACTGACATTATGTAAATTAGGAGTCTAGAAATTCGGTAGTTTATTAATGACTGAAATTTATTAAGTAATAGTTTGTGATTGTATAAATGTACTTGGCACAATAGATTCTGATACAGTAACTAATCCGTGTTTAGGATATAATTAAGATAAATGTTACGTGTTATAATGCGTGCAGCGATTTAGCAGCGTTTTGTCATCACAATACTTTTATGTATGGCAGAAATGTATTGTTATATGCCTGAGAAGGGTCGTGGTTTGAAGGTACATGAAATGTATTGAAGAGCATGAAAATAAGTTAATATGCATCAGTTTGAATTATGAAAAATGATTGGAATTATTTTATTCATATCTTAGTCTTTTGTACTTTCTTGATTTATATGCTTGTGTAATAGAGTATTTAAAGCTTCAGTGAAACCTTATATTGTTATTACGATACAATTTCTTTTTAAAAAGTAGCGTTTAAGATTAAGCTATTTTTTTATAAGGTTTACGAAATATTACTGATTTTTAGAGTAAATTTTTAACTTTTAAGTGTTTGTGATATTGTACGTTAATTTTTCGTGGTCTTAATTAAATATAATTAATTGTAATTTATAAACTATGATTGTTAGCAGGATTTTGCCTATGCCCATTTCCAACTTCTTTCCCACGGATCTTTTATGATTTTTTTATGTGTATACGTTAAACCAACATCGATTTTTGGTGGAATTTGGAGCAGTAGTAGACGTATATTTTTCTTCAAAAAATTTCATCTAAAAATTTAATTTGAATTCCTAATTCGTGTCCAAGTTTTCTCCCCATAAAAAATACGTCAGTATAAACTATTGATTATTCAGTAAGTAGTAAACAGCTAATTCAGAAATTGAAATTATAAGTAATCAATATGATGAATTATTATCATAAGGATTATTAATTACATATAGCGGTAAGAAAATGTCGAGGCTGACACAACAAAAGCTGAAGAGAGTTGGTTTCCCACATTTTATGAAAGTTAGATATTTTTTCGCAAGTTGAACTCATTAATTAGGACTAAGTAAGCTTAATAAAGAATTCCCTTCGTTATTAATTAAGAATATCTAAAGTGGGCGATCACTCTGTGCTTGATACAATGTTCTTTTTTTCGCAAGATCAATGAAGCTTCCCAGAAAACAGCATCCGCGATAAGGGCAAGTCTCTTACAAAAATAATTAATGGTCCCCGACGCTGTGACGTGAGGTAAGACTGATAAGGTAATCACCGCAGGCAGTTACCCGATCGCTGGGGTGTCTGAAAGCAGCGCCCTTCTCAAACTCTGCACAAGTTTACCTATGCAAATTGGGGCGGCAGTGTGGCGTTATGTGGAGACGCAAGTTGTCGACGGAAAAAGCGAAACGAAGCTTTACAGCGGCGTTCAGAGAACACAGCACTAAATCAGTGAATTGGATTAATCATTTGTAACTGCGGGCGCGCTGATGAGAGTGATTGTGTGAGCAGGATTAGAGGCTGCCGGAAATAGCGGTGCCCTGTAGACAAAACGTAGTCTGCGAATAAGTTTACTGAGGCTGCAAATGGGATGAGCCTTTGAGCCTAAAATTAATAACTACGTTTCAGCGCCGACATGATAATTAAATGCTTCAGTCATATAAGGAAGCTCTTGGGAACTTACTGCTTTATTGCTGGGCTGAATGTTCAGTTAGCACTGACTTGTTTCAATTACTCTGAATCGTACATTAATACACAACACATATCTCTTGATGCAGATTGAAGCTTTCATATCATATAATCTTTATTAAAAAAATTGTAACTGACAATATCTAGATAATATTATATGGGAGTCCAATTTTGGTTTTCGTTTCAATGAAGATTCAAGTTGTGGAAAATAATATTATATAACTTATTTAACTGATTAATTGAGGAAAGCCAATTGAATTAAAATTTCATTTAAAATCCTTGAATGGTTTTGAAATGGAGAAAATATTATCCTTTAATAAACGACAAAGAAAACTAAATTAATATATGCCCAAACTCTTTATTTTCCTTCAATAACTACATAACTAAATGAACGCAATTTACTATTTCTAATCTGTGTAAAATATTAGAATTATTTGCTTCTATTAGTTTAGACAACTAAAAAAACACACAAACAGATCTGAATATGCTCTCATTCAACAATTTATTCCCAAACATAGAAAGTCGTGTGACTTTTAATTAGTGTATGTGTTTTCCATATCTCAATTGAATTGCCTTTGTATTCCAGTAGGTATGAATTATAATTCTATTATTCGTCTTGTCCAGTTTTCACGTTATTTCAGGTTTAAGGAATGTTGAGCGTCCATACAAAATTGTATGGTTTCGTTAAGACCAAAGTAACAATTTATGAACGTACAGGACATTAAATTTTTAGGTTTCTTTTATAAAACGTGCAATATTTAGCAGAAAGGTTTGTAAAAACATTGCGTCTTGAGAGAGTAGAAATCTATTTTATCTTTGCAGTTTCGTTTTTTTAAAAGAATATAAATTGGCAACAAGAACTTCAACATGGCGCTGTCGACAGTAGCATTCCATGAATCCATATTATCTCCTTATGCAATCATACAAAATTTACATACATGATTGCGTTTCTATGAATTATATTCATTATCATTTCAAACTTGTATTCTCGCTGTGTAAGTTTCTAATTAATGCAATTTCAACATTCCAGTTCTACGTCGGTGAAAATTTAACGCCACCTAACTTAATGTGGGAAAATCTCAATACATTAAATAAAGAAGGTTTATATAATTATTATTAATATTACATATTGTATTATGATAAATTTGAGAATAATCATTAATTGATTTCAGGACCGACAACGTTTTTTTTTATTAAAAACCAGGGCGATAGATTGGAAATGGTAATGTATTTTGTAAATTCACGTATCGTTATGCGCTCCGAAGTTTCAACCACTGAAGTGACCGGAGTCACTATCTATGACCTCGATGATGACAAGCAGCGTAAGTAGCTCGTGAGACGGGCAGGCGACGCGACGCTGCCCGCGGTGCTCGGATGAGTTATTCCCAAAGCGCCGCGCGTCGTCAGCACAACGTGTTGTCCGGGACATCTGCTGATTCGACGTTTCCTCCACCTTGTGGTAGCCCAAGAACGGGGACCCGCTGTCCGCAGTCCAACTCAATTTCACAAGGATTTACTCCATAAACGAAGAGCACCCTCAGGAAATATGTGGGAGTGCAACAGGGACGCGGGCCAGATATTTCTCCTGCAAACTGGATCAGCGGCTGCGTAGAATACACGATGAGCGAAAGCTGCAGGAGGGAAAAGCCGATCATATTAATGCGCCGAGGCAGAAAGTTACCAGCACGCGGCGGTCAGCTTAGCTGCTTGCCAAATGCAAATACGCGTCTTCCACGCAGGCGGTGCAAAAAAAATCTATTCCTTACTCACTGACATATTTCCATTTGACTGTTGAAACAGTACAAACTTTTGAATACGCACCCTCGGACATGTGTGCCGTTTGAATGCCATGAATGGGCTCTGCGTTCTAAGAATGACCACCGACAGTGAGCTCGTCAACGCAACTGTGTTTATTTTCAGATGTTACCTCAAAGAATACAGATTAGATCTGACTCCTACTGAAAAGCTACTTTTGTCAAAGAAGTCTAGCAAATGGCTACAGAAGGGGGAAACACGTTTATGTGTAAATTAGTATGATATAACCGAATTCAATATTTACATTGAAATTTCTCAGAAAAGTTTATTAAATATACATAAACGAAATGAAAACTAATTAAATTATTGATGAAAGGAAATTGAAAAATATTTGGTTTCATAAAAAAATCAATCCCCAAATTGGTCTACTATCACACTGTGATGTTTAATCCATTCCGTGATGAAGAATTTTAGAGACAACTCTTCATTAGAATTATATGGAAATTAAACTCACAATTACTCGGTTGAAATAACAGCAATTTTATAAATTATCCTTCACGCAACACCGGATAAAGGGATTTTCAGGAGTGGCACGACCATATCCTTCCGTTTTCCTGACCGTGACAAACAAAAACATCAGTGGCAAGGCCAGGATTCGAAACCCGGACCTCCGTAATGGGAAGACTGAAAATGTATTATTTTTATGGATAATTACAAACTTAATGAATTAAAAATACTTTAGTCTGTAGATACGAATGAGTAAATTTACTTTAGTTTCACACCTCTTACTTCAGGGGAAATACCGAAGCCACTAGTATTAAAACGTTTGTCTCTCACGCTGACTTTTCCCGCTTTTACTAGTAAATATTCGGACCTGTTTTGATGAAACTTTTCCGTTTTTGTACAGATCCGTGAGAATTTTTGTTAGGAATATTAAATTACCATCCGCCATCTTGACCAAAATAGATGGAGTCCAAAAAACCACGATTTTAACACCTTCTACTCGTATTTTTAATGATTTACAGAAAAACAAATGAAACATATACCTCTGAAGCAGCAAATATCGTATAAGCATCATTTGAAAAATTTAGAACGTAAAATTTAGCCTACCCAATTAACTTTTCTTATGTTATTGGTATATTGACAACATCTTAGCATGAGAACAGGTGTAAAATAATCATATCGGATGAGTAATAGAGTAAATAAAATAGCCGAGAAAGGACTTTTAAAATTACTTAATTATAATTATTAATTCTTTGAATTTTGAAAGGTCTATTTTCACCCGTTTCAATTATCAATTTAAGCTAATAATATGTAAAATAATAAAGTTTATAAGATTTAAAATATATGGCTATAACTGACGCGTTAGTGAAGAAAATAGATCCAACTAATAATTTTTTTAATTTTGGCCACCATAGGGAAATCTTTGTCAGTCTCGTTTTAAGGACGCAGAACAAACTGGTTCCGAAAGATACATTAACTGACTTATATCACAAGGAAGTAAATAAATTTAAAATTATAATATAATATATTGCTCTGAATAACAATTTGAAAATACATATAAAGTAGCTTTTAGAATTAAAAATTAATTTCTCAACGAAACACTGAGCCATAATTAGAGTTTCACCTTTACTTCTTTACTGCTTCACGATTACAATTTCCTAGTATCAACTGTATAAAGCTCATTTCCTCACTTCATCCACTTCACTATTTTTATAATTTGGCACGTAAAAGCTTCTTTATTCAATTTCTGGTGGTTTTGTACGAAGTTTTTAGAACAGTTGTCTGTATTTCGCGACGGTTCGACGACCGTCAGCACTGTTCCATCAAAATTAGTTTTTGTGGAAAATAAAATTTTACCCTCATTTGGATGGTAACTATTTTAACAATAAATTTCAATCCAAAATTTGGACGATAATTGTTTAAAACAAATTTTAATCCCACTTATGGATAATAAATATTCAAATAGAGGTCAAACAGATTGGCAGACGGTGTCTAAAATACTGGCAGAATTTAATTACGTACTACGTGATACTATGTTGTTTTAATTTTAGTTAAAAATTCTAAGGCATGTGAAAATTTTTCTTTATGATGCTTAATAAATGCACTTTGAAGAAAACATTCTCGGGTTTCCACCCAGGTAAATACTACGATTATTGCGTGACGTTTCGATGGCAATTCACACTGTTGCATCAAAATTTGGATGCAAAAAAAAATATTTGAATCCACATTTGGATGATAATTGCTTAAAACAAATTTTAATCCACATTTGAAATCTAACCATTCGTTTTAAACTGTAACGACTCAGTTTGTATACTAGGGCACATCAACTATAATGGTAAAACTGTATTTGAAAACTATTAAAAAATTATGATTGTTTTAGATTAATTTGGCTGCTTTTCTTTTAATTAATCTAAAAGTGAAAATGAATTGACTGGAGCCGTTACATTCGTCGTCAGTTGTGGCTTTCGAAGAACCCTAAGCCGTGCTGACTTCCGCAACGACATCCAATTTGGGTGTGTTAATATTTCCTGGCACATTGAGCCCTCCCACAATGGCCTTCCTTCCGAATTCGATGAACAACACACATTACTCTTAACGTTTCGACCCTGGGTTGCCCATTCTCTCTCCTCGAGCCACGAAACCACCACAATAGCGTTAGCAGAGCTTTTATTCAGCATTCAACAACATCCCGTTCCTCCCCTCTTGCAACAACTCAGACAAAAGGTAGTAATGACTGGCGCATTATCGCAGGCTGTTGTGCTCGGTACGTGCCGGCCGTGTCAAGAAGGCTGTGGGCCGCCATTCGTTGCTCTGGCCACGTTCCGTATTGGATCTCTCCCCTCAGCCAGCGATAGGCACTGAGGAATGGGCGACCTGTGTCACGGCCTTCAATGGAACTCACCCTAGCACCATGCTGACCACGTACTGATGCCCATCAGCACAGAAAAACGCGTCGATACGTGGCCAAATAGTGCAATCGATTATACTTCCCTAATTTCCACTGTAAGCTACATCAACCGTTTTCCCAATAAAGAGAAAGCCACGGACAACAATCAACTGAGACCATTAAACAAATACCTTCGGAGGCTGGGGATATTAAAGCATATAATAACATTATAGATTTCGACATTTCGTTTACAAAATTAACCAGCGTTATTTAAAGTGGTTAAGATTACGTGATATTTCAAGTCGATATTTCAAATGATGATTAAAATTATGATTTAAATGCATTAACAACTATACCTAAAGATAATTCATACGATTTGGAAATGTTCTACAATAATGACTATTTAATATTAGTAAAATATTATTGTGGAATTTTTTTTGAAATTTTAACCGCTGTCACATTAATCACAAATTCTTGTAACAGGGAAGATTACTTAAAAACCGTAACACAAGATGTTAAAATTAATTTGGCAGCCACATTAAATAAATGAAAGATATTCCAGTGTTTCTGGTTTACAACATTCTCTCTCCTCTCTATTATACGAGTGGATTTAATAATACATTTCATCCACTTAATTATTAATTAGCTCATATGCACGAAAAGCTGTCTGCGAGGGCTATTCTCTCGTAGACAGAACCTGCGTAGGATGTTCTCTCGTAGGCAGAACCTTGTAGGAGAAACGGAAGGGGCTACCTTTGGGGATGCCTTTTCCTCTCTCAGTTTTTGAATAAAGTTCCCACAAGCCGAAGCATCTCGGCCTGTTTTGAGAAGTGTATGTTCCGGGGTCACAGATCTTGGGCATACGGTAAGATTTGTTCGCTGTACCCATTGGAACAGTCAGCCAGCTGTCTCCTAAACTGGTCGAGGCACGGAGAAGGAAATGCTGCGTCCCCACAGAAAACTTTACTTCCGCTGTCGGAAGGACGTGGTACAAGTACCCAATTCTCGACCTACCTGATGCAGGCTTCTTCCCACATATGTGACAACTGATTAAAAATAAACTTGAGGACTTGTTTCGGATTAATTATTGAAAATATTATTTTATTGTATAAATGAACTATTACGATTAAAGGTGAATTCTCTCACTAAATAAGGACCTAGCTTTCTCAGGTGATTTAGACCATGCAGCAGACACAGTACTTAGAGCTTTTGTAGCGTTGTCGATACGAAAATTACTGGGGTAGGAAACATGGCGGTCCAGAGATGGTAAGGAGAAAAGCAATTTTTTATAAAACAATTCGATTCAGTAACTCATTTCTAGATAGAAGTGTAAATAACTAATTACATTTAATAAATTTCAAAGCGTTGTTTTTTATATAAAATTATTCTTATGAATGATCTACTTACATGATTAATAATAAAATTACCGCAAATTACAAGAGTATGACGATTTTAAAGAAATTTAAAGTGTAAGTTCTGAGTATAGTTTCATGTAAGAGATTTCGTTTATCGTAAATATCGGTAAACTATAAAAACTTAATTAATTGATATATTAGGTTGATCTCACAGTTTTGTGATGAATTTTAAAGTAAATAACCTTATAAAGGTCACAGGTATATACTATAATTTATTTTTCGGCCCTCAATTTGCCATATTCATCCGTTCCTTAGTAACATATAATAAAATAATTTAAGTAAAACTATTGTTTACGTACATTTGCATTAAAATAGTAATAACATTGTTTTTAATAATTAATAATTAATAATTATATTAATAAACATGCTTACTAAAAATACTTTACAAAATTGTGTTGTCCTGGGCCGAGTTCTTCGGTATTTTATAAAATTGGCTTTATTCTTATTACACGTCGTCCAGTATGCCACTAATTTGATTGATTGTTCAGGATTACAAATTATTTATATTTTAGTTTTTAATTACCGTTGATATATATTTATACACATTTACATATTTCACTAATATACTAACATATACACTCGTATACCTACTAACATCCTTTTGTATATCCAGATCATGATAGAAATTCTTATTATAGTTATTATGTTAATATTATTTTAATTAACACGCTTATGGAAATAAAAAATGAATGATACGTTATAAAAGAAATCAAGTTTATAATTTAGAAATAAATTAAAAGGAGACAACAGTAGCAAATAATTAACTTCATTTCCACGCACTGCAGTCAGTTTTAATTTAACAATATTCCCGTAATTTTCGACATTGAAAATACAAAAATAAACAAACTGGCTATTTACCACAAATTTAAATATTTTAAAGCCATTGTAATGAACGATTAGTTTAGTTAAGGCACGTGAAAAATGTTAAAACGTTTTGTGGTTTGTAACGTTCATGATACTATTCACAGTAAGGTGTAGGATATGCTTCATACACTAATACTGGGGTCTAGATGCCTCCTTGAACGTTATAAAGCTCGTGAAACAGGGACAGCCCAGCCACACAAGCTCGCTTTTGTGTCCAACATGACTGCAAAAACACCCTCACAGATAAGTGGCCTCGACTAATTTAGCCCTTTGAGATAAAGGGAGTATTGCTAAAATGCTTCTCTACGTGTATAGATTAACATGTTTTACATATTAACAGCTTAATCTGGGCAGAGTTCGTGCCACGGGACGCAAATGCCGCCTCCCTGTATGTTTGAATTACACGCAACGACAGCGGCTCGTCGATATTAACTTCCGTGCGTCCTGGCACGACCTGTTTCTGCGTGACGCAGCGCGTTAAATTCGTGATAAAGAAACACGATTTGATTAAACCGTGAGAACGTACAAGGGGGGAATCTAGTGGGATAAACTTATCGATTCTTTATGTCTAAACAATCATCAATTTATGTATAATTTCGTTAAATTTCATTTGTTATTAAAATAAATAAATAAAACAATAAGTTCTAAAAATATTTTGTATATAATAAACTTTATTTCCAGGTTTACATATCATGAAGTTACAAAACGTTTCCTCCCAACTTTGGGACCTACTCAGGAAAATATTTTTTTTCCCTACAATAATGGACACATGTTAGACTCAATTTTCACGAAAGACATTGGCTTGTTTAATTTATTTACTTACACTTTATTCATTCCAAATTAAATTTCAAAAACTTACAAAAACTTTTATGCAAATTAATATTGCGACGATCCGTTGTATTTCTTTCTTTTTATACAATTTCATTACGTTCAAGTTTAATTGTATTTAATTACTTCAAAGGATGCATATTTACTGTAAGTATAGTTTATTTACATATTATTTTTATATACTTGATATGAATCCTATTTCCTTATTAGAAGACTTAACATAAAATAAATTTATACCATTCTGTTTTATGCAACTATATATTTAAAAATTTGAACCACCCTTTAAAATGAAACTTTTCACATTCAATCACGTTCGCTTTTAATTATTATCTACATAGTGTTACTGAAAAATCACAGCTTAATTTGTTGAATTCTACGTCGTCAGAAAAACAATATGCAATATGCAAATAGTAATTTAATAAACAGAATGCAATTTCCCTTTAAATATTATTACAAGTTATAATTACAAGCGAAATATATAAACCCAGATAAGAATTAACATTTTTTAACTCTCCTTGACGTGAAAACATTGTCAATATACATAATATGTATATATATATATATATATATATATATATATATATAAAGATCAACTGTTCATCAATATTGTTTAGCAAACTAATGTTCAATATTTAAAAACGTGATAAATTTTTCTTCTGTTTGAATGGACACTTGCTCTTTCACCGGAAGTTGGGGACGGATATAGTCACCCAAAAGGTCGTGGCGAGAATCCAATATAGTGGGCTAACTTTTCCGAGAAGGTTCCAAATGGTTCGAAAACCAGGTTTCAAGAGTAAGACAGTTTTATCTGATGGAAAAAACTAAAATTTTGTTGTTTAAAATAATATTTATTTATCAATAAGGGTAAAAAAGGCGAGGTAGTAAAAGTTATGCGGTTTGCCTTCGACTTTATCCGTAGGCGCTGAATCAGTTTCCACTACCTTGATGAACTTAGAGACTTGGTGAATTGGATTCGAATCATAATTAATTTTTAAAAGTAGACTATTTTGTAGGAACATCCCTACAATTCCAAAGAAAGGGATAGAAAAGGTACAGGCGAAAGATGGTATCGAAGGGCTCCCGGGAAATAGAGGATACTACTGGGTATTCGTCTATTTTCAAGTGCCTTAGAGTAAATGCAATATTCAGAAGAAAAGAGAAAAAACGGGATTGTAAACAATGTCATCCTCTGATACGTGTATCTCTCATAATGTTCGCCATATCAAGGCAAAGTCTGCTATAAATTAATGTAACATATATTTAATGATTTATAATGCATGAAAACCAGTCCAACTTTAACGTAAAGAAGTGTAAACTAGTGTTATCTGAACTGAGCCTCATATTCAGTAAATTTTACTATACAATTTTTTTTAAAACCCATATAAATGGTGTACATATCCGTGGGACAACTTTTGAGGGGTTGTAAAGCTTAATAAAATGGTCATTTTTTATGTAGGAATGTATTGTCGGTAGTGTGTTTACAAAATCATCAAAATGCTTACAGTAGCTGCCCAAAATTGTGACTACC
The DNA here is from genome assembly GCA_037074705.1 of Zhengitettix transpicula. Lineage (NCBI taxonomy): Eukaryota > Metazoa > Arthropoda > Insecta > Orthoptera > Tetrigidae > Zhengitettix > Zhengitettix transpicula. The sequence continues at coordinate 73,346,967 of CM073593.1, read as the reverse complement.
AACAGTAATCCATGATCGGTAGCGTTGAAGTAGTGATTGGCGCACATTTCCAAAGATGCCAGGTACTTCGCGCACGCTTACAGACGCATTGAGTAGTCGAGTAACAAGGTTCTCAATTGAGTCAATTATTGCCTTCAGATGTTTCCATAAGAATTAACCAATACTCGATAAATTTCCATTGGACTGGTCCACCACGCCATAGCAATCGCTCCGCAAAACTGGCATCCCGGCAATTGCGAACAACAATTTTGAAATAGCCCGGCGTACCATCATGCTGAAACCACATTTGATAGCCAACATTCCTAAACAAAAGATCAATGTTTCAGTAAGCTGTACCACCCCTCAAAGTTTGTCCCATGGCCGCAGAATCACCCTGTACAGCGTGTGGAAAACACAGCGATATATGTACGCCGCGCCTGTATTTATTTCCAATTATCGAATGTAAATTTTTTTGTCGATAACGGGGTGCACGATTTGAAAATAAAAAAATGCTGCTACACAAAGTGAGTTATATTGAACCTTGATGCGCTTTGACGAATTTTTTCATCAATCAATTGCGCTCTAATTAATAAACCGAAACACAGTACCTCCGAAAATGTAATAAAATCATCCGTCAACACGAAACTTCCACAGGTGTTCCCGCAGAAATACGCGTTTATCTACAGACATGATCGGCTTTCACGGGAAACCTGTAAATTAACGTTAAGTTCTAACTGCACTCTTTATTGTAGCTTTTGCGGGAAAATATAGCCTCGGTCTGCACGATGACAGATTAAATACCACAGGCCTAACGCGACCGACGACGGGGAATGGGATGCATAGCCTGCGGCAATATCGGTGCTGTGAAAAATTTGCAATGTATCCGAAAAAGCTTGAAAAGCAGAACATTTTCGGAGCAGAGAGACCTGACGTGTAAATATTACGTGTGCGTTCGAAAACCCGGTTATCATTGTTTCTGGATCAATATTTTCGTTGTTGGAATGTAACAATGACCAATTTAACGAAACAGATCAGAACAGTTAAAATTTTGGTTCTGTAAATCCATTTTCACTGAATACTAACTACAGAACAGCATATACATGCTGGATGGCTATATTCTATACTGATGAATGAAAGTAGCGAATAGTTTCCATCGCCATAGCTTCTGGGTAATTTAATTTTTTCTATATTAACACCCAGGTTGGTATATTATTCACAACGGAACCTATTTCAAATAAAACAAGAAGTCATTTATAATATCGCTGCTACATGCAAGGCTGGATTGATGGGATAAACTGGTTTATCTCGAAGCAGGTGGTTATCTTACAAAAATTTTGATGATATTCCTTGTTGACCAATCCATGTTGTACAAATGAGATATTAATAGTGCAGTTGTAATGTGAGGAGCAATTCCAATTCGCTTAGGCTGTAGCTCCTTGGTATCTCTAACGGCCGGGCCGTTGCTGTGTTGGCCTCTGGTGGGAGCTGACGGCTCATGGATTTATGGCGTGCTATCTGTGCGCACATATCTCTAAACAGCCCTTCTTTATGCCCGGCTGTTGCATACGGCCGTCCGTATCGCATATTTCTAGTGCTCACCTTCATCCGAACGCTTAGTGCGGATCGGACAGAAAAGCAGCCAGCCGAGTGCATATTTCATCTGTATCTCTCCCCAACTACATACAAATGCTTTACAAATAGCCACAGTCAGATTCCATAAAAAAAAGTTAATTTTATGAAAATAGTTCTCTGATAATTTTTTTCGAGAAAATCAATAATCTTTCCCATTAACGTACGTTGATTAGCATTTTCTGAAATTGACTTTACTTGAATGTTGAAACGAAATTAAGAAGAAATACCGTTTCACATTATTTTTAATTTCTTTTTGACTTTTGAAACGTTGTTAAAGACTTATAAATTATAATAAAGGTGTCATGAATAACAGCAGCGCCAATAACCTCAAACTACAACTCACATTTAATACACCTTATTAACATGATCATATTTTCTAAACCGCTTTTATACCTTATATACAATCTATTTTAACGCTTTACTTTTACTGACGTCAGAGCGACGACCCTCACTAGAAGAAAGTTTTCGGATTGAGGGCTGGAATGTAGAAACTTTTATTTTACGTGGTACGACAACGCAGGGGACCTCCGGCTTAATATCTCATAAGAAAGCCAGCGCGTGCTCATTTCCTCCACACGATAAATCACAGCGCTCGAACGGGTTTAAGCCCAACAACTTTGGATTTTGAAGACGACACGACAACACCCTCTAGGACTACCACACCAGTCAAAAAGTTAAATTGTAAAACATACAAACGAAGCAATTTCGAATACTACTTTACTAAGAATATAAATATAAAATTGTATTTATTACTTAAATATTTGTATAATTATAAAGCTTAAAATAGGTGCATATACGACTCCCTCAGTCAAAACATATATTCTTCTTGCCCTCCAAAAAGAAAATAAATCCAATTCATGGCACCATGTAACGAAATCTAGCCTCGGAAACATCATCTCTGTCAAAGAGATGTGTATGTCCCATTCTGAATACAAAAAGGATAAAAAAATCCTTGTTTTGAATCCTTTATATATACATATTACATTTTTACACAAAACCAATATTCCATTTTTAAAAAATAAAATACGTTGCCTTCAAAATAACAGTTGAATAAATACGAACTTTTATTCAAGAACTTCAAACTTTACAACCAAACAACATTGAATTTTTGCAGTTTTTCGTCTGAAGTATTGCATTACTTTGATAAGCTAGAAAAAGGAATATTTCGGTGGTATTTTTAACTGATGTGTTTATAGTAAATTAAAATTAATGTGCTAACTATTTGCTCATAGTATAAATAAGGAACTACCTACAACATCAAGTTCGTGGTAGTAGAATTATTTATTGTTCTCAAATTGACGTAATTAATTACGCATTACACGCCTGTAAATATTGTTCTTTCCTCTAACGGAAAGAATGTAGAAATAACTAACAAAAATATTATTAGTTACTTATCACTGTATCTTTTGGCGTGTAATAATAAGGCGATTGACCGTAGATTGGTATTTTTTTTATTTCCCTTTAGCAAATAATTTTGTATAGTGTTTTCTGCGACCGTGTGTATCTGTGATCTACTATGCCGATTGAACGGGTGGTTATTTTTTTTTAGCCGGTTTGGTTTCGAGTACTTTAATTTAATTTTAAACGAGACTAATATGTATTAATATCTAATAATTCAATCCTAAATCCAGACTTATGACTATGCAATTTTTTTTTAAAAAAAATAATAATTTTCGGTGATTACTAAACACCGAATATCATTTGAGTTGTATATTATTTTTAATCTTGGACGACGTTCCTGAATGATGAAGAACTGTAATGTCTCATTTCTGTTATTAACTCATTCTGTAAATTCCGAAAGAGTATGTTGATTCTAATCAGGAATTTCTATGTATTATCCGATTTATCAGGTCTTGGGGAAATAAAATATGAAATGAAAAATTTATTTCTGTGTTGAAAATTAATAATAACAATATATATTTTTCTATTATCAACATAAAATATTAAAATTAGGTTTCAACACATAAATTTATATTTTTTTAATAGAATATGAAGATGGACGAAACCTTTTTCTTTTAGGGTAACAGGCTACACGAGGTTAATCCATATGGTGGCAACTTCCCTTTAATAGCATAGGTTTGGATTTGAAAGGATGCGGAAGGGTATAGGAAGGTAACCAAGAGTTAACTAGAACCCCCGGGCTATGGTTTAAGGATCCTATTCGTCTAAAAGTGTTGCAGAGAAAACCAAAGAAAACCTGCATCAGGCATTGAGTACTTGTCCCACACTCTTCTGACAGCGGGAGAGGAGTTTGCTCCTTGCCTCGGCCAGTTTAGGAGGCAGCTGGCCGACTGTTCCAATTGGAACAGCGAACAATTCTTACCGTGTGCCCAAGGTCTGTGACCCCGGAACATACACCTCTCAAAACAGGCCGAGGTGCCTCGGCTTGCGGGATCCTTAGTGAAAAACGGAGAGAAGAAAAGGTAGCCATTTTCTTCTCTCCAACAAAATCTCTTCTGCCAACCGAATTAAAAAATAGCTTGAAGGTAATTAAAGTGTTCAATTTGTGTCTGATTTCAATCCAGGGTTTGGATTAAATTAATATAGAACAATTTAATTTTAATAGTATTAAGTGTTAGTTTGAGGAAAATAGCGTCACATTCTCTATATTGAATGATTAAGGACCAATCCGAATTTTTTTAAACAACTGTTCAATGAATTATATTCACGTTTTGAATTTAGTCGTTGAAAGTACTAACTGATGGTTGTTTTTTCGTCTGCGTGCAACTTTGTCTCTGCGTTAAGAACGATATGACATTCAAGCCTCGCTGAGCGTTTCCGGATTTTGTGGAGAATTCCCAAGACTGTTTACAACAGTTCTTAACAGTAACGCCTGCTCCACAGCAAAGTACGGCAATGCCTCCCGCGAAAAGATTTCCTCGCCAAACCCCTGGCAATAATATTCGAGCCCGTCCGTGTTGCTAACGTGGTAAACAAACCCCCGAGAACGGAGTAAATGGAAATGAGGAGTGCATTACATCACTTCTATGGGTCGCGAATAATAAGAAAGGGCTCCCCACGGTGGAAGGTGAGTTTAATGGCTCTCCTCGCCGTGGCAGATGAATGCGGGAGTTGGCGAGTAAAATGAAAATTGAATCGATTTCGCACAAACAAGGCTGGAAAATCTTGTCGGTGGAGGGGATGAGAGTAGGTTGTGAATCAACTAGCTGGGCTGGTTTGCTTTTTTATAGCACGTTCGTTATCCGGGATATAAAAAGCTGGTGTTCTGGTGGGTGGGTTTGGTGTGGTAGGGGGATGGAACAAAGAGTGGGGGGCGGAGAGGGTTGAAGGAGGGAACATACATTCCAAAGGCATTTACATGGCCCGTTTTTATGAGCGGAGAGGTAATAGATGCTTTCTGTAGCACTCCCTTTGTGAGATGTCCCGGTTTGTAAATCATTACAGGAGTATGAGGGTACGAGTTTTTAAAAGTTTATTTTTTTTTTACTCGCCGCTACACGTGATTGTAAAGTGTGGAGGGGGTGATTCGTCAGCGGTTCGAAATATTTGAAACGTGTGCCGGAAAAAAAAAACAACAACACGAAAGCGGACATTGTAAAGTGGTTGAAAATGTCGTACCTACAAAATTTTAAATTTAAAAATCAGTTTGCTATATTTGTAATTTTTTTTTCCAATTGATAGAAACATTTTCTATTATGTAACACTTGTTCTCTGATATTTACAGAGATGCAATAAGGCGACGAGACTAGTTTCTCACTGAAGAGTCTCTAACTTACATTCTCATCTTAACGAATATAACTTTTTTAATCATTTCTGACTGTTTTGGACACTATTGATGAAATAGAATATTCGTACAAATAATTGTTCACACAACAGTGCGTTATATATGTATAGTACTCTAACACATATTTATAATTGTATTTGAGGAACACAAACCAGTCATGAACAACGGATAAATAATGAAATAAAACTTTTAATCATGATAAATCAATTAAATAAAACTCAAAATATTCCTTGATAAAGCCCAAGCCGCTAAATGAACCCTTGACGATGTCAACGGTCCAATTTAAATATTTATGAGTATTATAGATGGTTACTAAAACTTTATCAGACTACAGTAAATGATCATTGCTGTCTGAAATATTTACGGGACAACTAATTTCATATAACATGTAAAATTATTTAAAATTTCCGGCAATTTTAAAGTTCTGTTTCTCTAGTTTGTCAGTACGAAGGCCGTTTTTTGTTTGATTATTTTTAACAGAGGTTAATTTCTATGTTATAAACAATGTGAAGGATGTGACGTTGCCCCAGGAAAACCCGAGATCTTGGACGAAGAGGAAACGATTAACGTAAATCGAGAAATATTCCGTAGTAGTGGTTGGTAATCTGTGCAGTTTGTTTTAAACGTAGCTTCATCTTAAGAGAGAAATTAAATGCCTTTAAAAACGGTGCAAAAAAGGTTTTTTTTTTCATAAACTGAAATGCAAAGTTAAAGTATGATTTTAGGAAAAATTGATCGAATTTAAAGCTTTTGGTCTATTCGATTGCCGAAGAATTCAATATGAACGTAACTTTCTACACTTTTGCGTCAATCTTTGAACTTTCCGAGAAGGAAACATTGGAAAGGCAAACATAGGATCCTTTAACTATTGGTCCTGGAGGCCCGAGTTAAACCTTGGCTTCCTCGGTCTGCCTTTCCTCATTACACCCTTTCAGTCCCTTTCCTACTCTATAAGAGGGGAGTGGCCACTATGTGGATTACTGTATATCTTAGTTTCTAGTCCGCGAAGGTTGTGTTGACAGTTTGTCAGATAGCAAGATTCCACTTAGGGTCCTTTTTTTTTCAAAGTTGATGTTTCCTTTCTGTATCAGCGACGTCATCCACTGATGAGGGACACCTCCTACGCTTTCCTAAGCTTTGGGATTTAGCAAAATATTTCGACGACTATTCATGTCTTATTTTCGATTTTTTTAAATATACAGCGCTGAATCAACACAGTTCAAATTATAATATTATTTTAAATAAAATGTTGTATTTTAAATGTTACCGAACACTGTTAATAATATAATTTAAAATAACAAAAATAAATTTAATGAAACGTGGCATTATTTCCTCTTTTTGAATATAAAACATTAAATTAGAAAGTTCAACTCGACGAGGCCAATAGAATATCGAAATTTTATTTTTCCTTTAAAACGTAGACGTACTTGGTCAAAGAGTAGCTCAATTTTTATCGGCGGTACCATATTCCTTTGTATATTAGTAAATTTTAAATAGACGTATCGGGTTTCGCCATGTGAACATAGTCCGTAATCGTGATGATGCGCGTACGAGAGGCGCGGCTTCAGGATGGCGAAATCCCGCTGATTACCTCGGAGCAATTCTTTTGAGCCTCACTGCTGGCTGGCTTAATGGGCGGCGTTTACATGAAACGCTGCCACCACGAGGAATGCAGGGTCACCACAGCGCCGTAATGAAGCCTGCGTTCTATTCTATACGCCGCGACGCCAAAGTAAAATGCAATGCCTCCGCGGCTTTGCAATCGAATCGCCGTCACTGCTGCTGGTCTTTTTGCAGGCCATTACAGAAAAACGAGAGAGAGAGAGTGGAGGCTGAAAGCTCACTGCGGTTCCGACGATTATCAGCTTTTGCAGCCGCTCCGTAATTTTCGCTGAACAGGGAACTATTACTCATGACAAATTAAAACAATAAAATTCTCGTATATTTTTAACAAAATTACCAAATCTATGTTCAAGTAACGTTAATATTAGATGAATTAGACAATTTCAAGTGAAGAAGCCAGAATTTAATTTCAGTAAATTTCTCCTGTATAATACGTCACTCACATTGAGTCCGATACCGCCGATAATACAAATCATCAGTAACAAAAGGTCATACAGTGATTGTGGAACTGGTCTGAACGATGAATGTCAACAGTCTCAAACCCAATGCTCCATTCTGCACACGAACCCAAATGTTTCTTACTATAATGTTGTTTTTTTTAGGGCAACAGACTACATGAGGCAAATCCACGTTTGGCAACTGCCCTTTAATAGCATAGGAAGGGATTTGAAAGGGGGATGCGGAAGGGTATAGGAAGGTAGCCAATGGTTACTAGGGCTCCCGGGCTATGGTTTAAGGATCCTACCCGGCATTCGCCTAAAGAAATTCAGGGAAAACACTAGAAAACCTGCATCAGGTAGGTCGGGCATTGGGTACTTGTCCCACGCCATTCCAATAGCGGGAGAGGAGTTTGCTGTGGGGACGCAGCATTCCCTTCTCCGTGCCTCGACCAGTTTAGGAGGCAGCTGGCCGACTATTCCAATGGGAATAGCGAACAACTCTTACCGTATGCCCAAGGTCTGCGACCCCGGAACATACACCTCTCAGAACAGGCCGAGATGCCTCGGCTTGGGGGTACTTAGTTGTAAAACGAAGAGGAAAAGGCATCCCCAAAGGTAGCCCCTTCGTGTCTCTCCTAAAAGGTTCTGCCTGCGAGAGAACATCCGCAGGGACTGCCTGCGAGAGAATAACCCTCGCTGACCCCTCGTATCCCCAGGATCCTTACTATAATGATCAGCCTATAGTAATTTATCTAAGATGAAGTGTTCAAGCTTGAGAGTCAGAACCTTTCTGGAAAACGGATAGGGCTACCTTTTTTTCCGTTTTTCCTTTTTTTGAGTTAAGAAACCCGCAAACCGAGGCACCTCGGCCTGTTTTGAGAAGTATACGTTCAGGGGCGAAGACCTTCGCCATAGGGTAAGAAATTATGGCTAATCACATTGGAACAGTAGGCTAGCTGCCTGGTAAACTAGTCAAGGCTCAGAGAAGGGATAAAACCATCTCCCGACATAGGTAGAGCGTGGGACAAGTACCAAATGCCTGATCTACCTGATCACTTTTAGACAAATGCCGGGCAGCATCCTTATACTACAGCCCGGGGGACTTATTTAACCCTTGGCTAACTTCCTCTACCCATCCGCATCCCCAATGTCAAATCCCTTTCTATGTTATTAAAGGGGAGTTGCCACCATGTCGATTACCCTCATGTAGCCTGTTATCTGCGAGATAGAATTAACGATTTCATGACAATATTCGTGCTCATTTTATTTGAAACGAGTCAAATCTTCATTCTGATCTGGTTATTCAATTTATGTATTATCCTTTGTCGTTTATACCTATTATGATTCTTAATAAACGATAACAATAATTATCCTCTAACTTGAGTTGAAGAACAAAAACTCAATTAAAATTTTCAAGATGTCCGGTATTTTACAACGTATTGGAAAACCGTTTACCAATGTCGAAACTGTTGTTAAAGTATGTTGCGTAATAAATTTCGTTAAGAATATTTTTTTGGGTTGTATGTTAATAAATATTTAAATTTCATTTTTTAAACATGAAATTTCAAAACCATGTTAATGTAACGGTATATATATATAGGCCTACCTTATATTCTGAAAACGACAAATATATACACGAATGATTACCTTCACAAAGGGTACTTGGCACAAACTCTTCGTGAGACCCATTTTTCAACCCAGGTCACTGGCCTTCTCTGATTTATAACTTCCCCTTTTTAAGTCGCCACAAATATATATTCTTTCTTTGGATTACAAGAAAATATTTCGAAATGTTGTCCGACACTTTCATTGAGACTGAACGTGAACGTATACGCCTGTAGATGTCTCACTGTTTTGGGTAAAATAATAATAAAAAAATTAATAGTATACCTCGGATAGAAAATAAATTGTTTTAATTCGATTATTATTTCGTCCTTATGCAAAAATATCTATTGTTGTAAAGAAGGAACTGTTTTTATTTATTGTATTGAATTAATTTTTTTACAAATGAAAATTATTTGAAGGAAAAAAATAATATATTATCATGTAACATAATTTGAGAAGGGAAATAATTTATATTAAATAATTTTAAGTAATATAAAATATTTGTTGAATTTACTATATGAACCGTCTTCGATTCACTTTGGATTTGGGCCATGCAGCTGACAGTATTTACAGCTATTTTGTAATTGTTGGGTTTCATAATGAAAACTTCGAATAGCTCAACGAATTCAGTTTTTTTAGACTTCCCACGAAATTGTCGCCGTAAAAATGTGATTTACGTTGGAATTGGAAGTTTACCAATTTTTTCTAAATGCTGGATCGGTGATGTTTCCAAATTTCGTCCCCCAGAGTAGTAAACAACACTCACATATTAGAAATAAGATATCAACCGACGTTTTGATTACAACCGACTTGTTTACTCGTTCTCCAAAACCCGGGAAATTATATCATATCAGTTGATTTTACATTTAATCGCACTTATGAGATGAGTCTTTTCATTTCTCAGAACTTAGACCTGCATTGGCAGTAAAATTGAGATACTGTAAGCAAACACCTACATAAATTCTGTGTTTTATAAATTGTTTTTAATTTTGAAACACACAGGTCATATATGCGAAATATTACAGCTCATATTCCCCATTGCGATGGTAAATTTAAAATTTTGTATTCGTACGTTGCAAAGCGTGGGAGGAACGTGACCGCTCGGTTTTATAGCGTCCACCGCTGTTCTCGTATCGTCACGAAAGAATATATTAACAATAAAGCTTATTGAAATATTTTTCATTATAGAAACACGGCACGAAGTATGGACAATGTGTCTGTGTTTCTGTAATATATTAAAAGTCCCCAACTGCAGCTACGTCTATACTGGCGCCGTCTATAGTCGCGACCAGGAAACAAGGCTGGTGCGACAAATTACCCTGTTGCCAAATATGGGACTGACAAAGTCAAGGTCAATGTCCATAGCTGGTTCACCGCTTTGCCTATATTTTAACTTGCTAGATGTTCTAGTCCGCCATACTAATGATACTGTCAACAGCTACATCGTGTCTTATTTCAGTTGTTTGTGTGTCTGTATTTTTAAAACTTTGTTGTATGTATTAGTCATTGCAACGACACTAGTACTATTTTTCAATTCATTAATTCTCTGTTGAGGAAGTAGAACAAATAAAACAGTTTTCAATATATGTCTTGGACGTTACAGAATTCATACACGAAAAAATAAATCAGTAGACAATTTTCTATTTGTAGAATTTAAAAGCCACTTGGACATTTAAGAAATATATTATTTTCCGTGTGGCAACAGGGTGTTCCAGTCTCATTACAGAGATGAATATAATTTCCTAAATTGTACATTATATTTTTTTTTTATTTCCGCTTTCAGTCACTCAACTGTTACCCTAAATATTACCCTCATATGAGAGGTTTAATTTCAAAAGTTCTTGAAAGTAAATAATTTAAAACACTAACGATATAATGCACACAAGGATAAAAGTTAAGACGGGAAGAAAAACAGAAGAAATATTTTCAACACATTTTCACAGCATTTCACTAAGGATCAGGTTGGAAAATTCTCGCGTGGACCGTAAATCGAAGCCAGGACCTCCACTTGGTACGTGAGTGTTTGAAACTGATAGGGAGTTAACCTGGGTGGCTCAGAGAAAGAGAACAAAGTACAAAGTTCTGGGTTCGACTCCCGGTCTAGTCGACATTTTTATATTATTCAAGCAGAATATATATATACATATACATATATATATATATATATATATAATATGTAATACATTAATAAAAATTTAAATATATTGCAATATTTCATAAGTATTTATAAATATGAATTTTTGACTATATTTAATGTTTATCCTTCAATAGTCGTCATTAAAAATATTTCGATTATAATTTCTAAATTCAAAATAACGAGAATTTTTAAAATTTAATCGGTATAATTCCAGTTTTTTTTTCAGTTATAGCTTCATTATAATAATTTTTCTAATTTTTATGTTTGTTTTAAAAATTCCCTCAGATTATTCCAAGATTTGTTACCTTATGATATCCTAAAGGTTAAATATATTAACTCTCATGTTGTGTGAATGTGAGCAAGAAATTGGAAATTGCGAGAAGTTGGTTATTGTTTACGAGGTGGAAAGCGCGTTGCCCTAGGCAGAGCTATTTTGTCGATTAGCAGCACAATTCGTAAGTAACGGCTGGAGAGGATGGCACCAAGCCAGTGACAGTATTTTGCCACCACTGTGGAGTAAGTGCTCCTGGTAGCCGAAGCATGCATAATGCAGTGACCTTCTCTTGCACGATAAGTGAATCCCTCCGTTCCTGCCAAAGTTGCTTAATTAAATACACACTACATCAAAGGTGAAGGATGCCATAGTGTGAGTTAATTTTACAAACTACGTCTTTAAATCGAGTAACCTTCTACGTCAAACGAGTCAAGACGATTAATGAACGCTTATCACTCAGACACATGATACGGCAAATTAATTGTCCTCCATAAGGAAAAAGAACCTCATTAAAGGACACTTACAATGTTATCAACACTTATTGCGACGTATGAACTATTTCCATAAGGAAAAAGAACCTCATTAAAGGACACTTACAATAATGTTATCAATACTTACTGCGACGTAAAAACAATATTTTTATTGCTTTGCTTACAGATATATACAAAGTCTCATAAAACTGTTTTAATGTGCTATGCCTACTTAAGTGTAATCAGCGTTTGTCTAAATTTCAAATATTATTTGACTTCTGGGATTTAAACCATCAGGAGAGTTTGCATTATATTATGTAATTGTTTGTGTCGCGTTATTGCAACTAAATTTTATTTGGCTTCCATTCGATTCAATAACAATTTTCAAACACTGTATAAAGAAAAAAGGACTCCCTATTATTTACAGAGAAGAAAAAAACATTGATCTAAATTAAACGTTTATATTTTTATAATTATTTTACATTAAAGCAACTCTGCGTTCATCACAGAATTTCTTAATCAAAATTAATTATATCCAACATTTATTTATTATAGTATGGAATGAAAACACTGCAAAAAATAATTTTTATCTATACTAATATTTCGAACGAATACAAGCACGATTTAATTAATTAGGCAACTGATTTACTATTCAAAAGACATTAATTTTCACCCCTTTATATTTTTAAATTTATTAAATACTGTTTATAATTTAAAATTTTTCATTATAGTCTTTCGTATCTGTTAATATTGTGTCATAACCTGCATATTATTCTTTTTTTCTTTTTTTGATGCATATAGGAACTAATTAAAACGACCAAATGACGAATAACGTAACGCTGTCTGAGAATGAGGCCAGTTACACGTACGTAAAGTGTCGAAATTCAATTTCGAAATGCAGCATGTAACCTGTTGCATTTGCAGTTGTAGAAGACGTCAATAAATATTCTGTCGTGGATTAGTTATGAAAAAACTTGATGGCTTGTCAAGAAAAATTATTCACATATAATGTAGTAGTTACTTTTATCGCAAGGTGGCCAGAGTTAGAATAAATGGAAATTCGTGAATTATCTTCAATTTTATTTTAAAACTAGCTGGGTGCCCGGCGTTGCTCGTGTACTTATTTATATAAACTCGAAAAAGTATTTAATTGAATACTTAAATATATTCCTTGAGTATTTCAGGATATAATCGTCACTCAGTCTTCATACATTACGAAATATTACATTGATGAAATTGTTAGCTAGACTCACAACTAATACAGCGCGAAAATTAACTTACATTTTCCGCAAGGATGGTAAAGTAATTCGTATTCTTCTTTATTACCATTCGATGGAGTATTGCTGTCTAAAAGAAAATACTTCTGCTTTATTTCATTCCTAATAAAGGAAATATTTCCTTTGTTCGTTGCGTAGTAACGTCTTTCTCTCGCGTGACGTCATTGTCTCTTGGCGCGCAGTAATTTAATATTTAATGATCACGGTTTTTAATTATAATTCTTTCCACATGTATGCTAGGCGTTTCTCACCCTCACAGTACCGTTTCTCGTATTTTGAAGAATATGTGTACCAATTTTTGTTTCATTCTGTCCACGCGATAAAATTTGTATAAAGAACAACGTAAATACATACATACATACATTCATACACACATACATACATACATACAAATATACATCCTTTTTTAGTATATAGAAGATAGATAGATAATAGATCCCTTTAAAAGGGAATCAGACGTTTATTATTAATTTGAAAGGAAATTCTTACACAGATTATTAGTTAGCAACTTGCATTTCGCATGCAAATGCTTGGAATTAGGCAACGGCTAAGGTATTTGTCTTTAAATATTTATGTTATCAGAGTCAAGTAAATTTCATCTCACAGCATTATTACGTTAAAGGAGACTGTAGTTGCATGTAATTAATTAAATGCTAAGAAAACTAACGTAGACAACGAAACTTGATACTACTGTAAACGTCTTAGTCAGAAAATATACCATACTTATACCTTAACTCTAAGAAAAACAGGAAAATGTTTCAAACACATCGTTTATCCTCATTTATGATAATATTTTAATTTACAATCTTCAGAGACCCGCTATAATTTTATTCTAACTGATTTAACGATAAAATATACCATGTTTGTATAAAACTCACATCAGGCACAATTAATAAATTGGATCACAAAATATCACAATATATTTTTATTAAATATTCACGTATATTTTGGCTTAATGGAAATTCATGAATAATTTAATAATCAAAACATTTAAAATGCATTGGCTAGAGCCAGACGTAAATTAATTACACAATATTGCGAAGTATCTCGTATATGAAATCTTCCTCTCATGGGAATTAAACTTCAGCTCAGCACTTAAATACAATATTTATTTATTTCATAGCTCTTGACTGTAATGTCGTTACATAGGTCAACTTATTTAAATCAAACTTTGTTTATTAGATCATATATATTACTGGAAGAGAGAGATTTCACACAATTTTTCTATATTTTTATTATAATTTTTTGTTTCCTGTCTCATTGCTTTGTTTTTTCAGAATGCATACACCTAATAATTTCACATTAATTGCAGAATGAATAGTAAATTACTAACGGAACTGAGATTTTTGTTAATAAATATTACTCCTAAATTTTAATTTATTAGACGAGAATAATATCAGCATTTTCTATAAATACTGAAGCGATGTAACGTTTTATGCTATGCAGAAAAATAAAGGAGTTATACATGATAATAACTTTTGGTATGAATAATCAGTTATATATCATACAACTATAGTTGATAATTCGCGATTATAATTTTGATTGACAATGTACAATTTTAAAATGTTTACAGAGAGTAGCGCTGGGTGTTTTCGACATTTCGATATGTCACATTTCTTTCCAAGTAAGTGCACAATAGTAGTAAATTTTTTTTTAGTCCTCCTACTCGAAGTTTAATTGCCATTTGAAAAACATTCAAATTGGCTTGTATTTACTGTTGAATGGACTATTATGCATTAAGCTAGACGTTCCAACAAATTGCGGAGTGAGCTATTTGGCATAGCGAGCGGGTCGTAAAACTTTCATGATTTCTAATCAATGGAATCAATGCGAGCACGCTTCATAAATACCTCAACCGTTCGGAAGTCACGTCCCGTGAGCATTCGCTGAATACATAAACTTTTTTTTTTTTGCGGCATTTTAATTTTCTTCGCTAATAACAAAGCTTGATGGGAATGTCAGAGCGATGGCGTTTGAAATGCGGAGGCTGCGTTTTACAGTGGCAACTCTGGCTTGTCAGGACGTGTAGCCGAAATCTGTCCGCAAAGGGAACGGAAATGACTGGAAAATGATAACAGAAAAGTGAATTTGCATATTGTCTCTCGTGTACTGGAAAAGCAGATGTTAAGGTACAATGGTGTTGAAAAAAATAGTTTATTGTATGCGTTCACTTGTGTGAGTACATGAATTGTATAAAGCTTTCCGAGAGAAAACATTTACACCAAAAACCATTTATATCAGACAATACTGTCGTTTTGTTGCAGATAAATAAAATAATAATTTTGTGGATGATAAATGGAAGTACTGAATTACTCAAACCGTCGCAACAGAACGTCTTAAATTCAATTACTCATTCACTATGTTGATAAGAGGACTAAAGGTTTGTTATTTATCTATTTTCCAGTTACAATTTTTTTTTAAAAATTATTTGCATGAAATATGCACTATTTGTACGTTTCAAGTATCAATGCGTACATCACTTTTCTCTCTTGCAATTTTCAATTTATTCTACGTAACTACATAACCATGTGAAAGACAACATTTAATGTCTCATATTTATAGAAATTCACGCACATACCTTAAAAATTATTTATTCACATCTACATAAATAAAAAGTTAATTTATTGAAGACTTGAATACGATAAACTTTCAAAAAATGTAATAGATTTTAATGATTTAATATTTGTATTTGACCTTTATCAAGGTACAATGTTGACTATATATTTTTCCGAACTTAAAGTGTAGAGAAATGGTTTAGAAGAAAGTCAGAACACAAAATTGTAAAATTTAATCAGACTCGACCTTGTCTGAGCAAGCACCAATCAAAAACACACATCGTAAACTGTTGATACAATTCTATATGTTCAGATACAGTTGAAAGTAATAAATAACCCCAACAAAAAAGGTTTCACACAAGCAAGATAAATACCATGTAATGTTATAAATCTAAATAATTAAAACGCTAACGTTCCTTTATGTCGGTACGTTTCAACAGGATAACACAAAACTGGTTGAACATATATCAGTAATTTGATTTGTAAATGTTGCATTCATTCAAGTATAGCTTAATTTGATTCTCAAAATATATTTAACGGATAGTAATGAGAACATGACAGGTATGTATCGAATTTTTATCGCAGGTAATATTTCCATTTTAAATAATATTTCATTTAGTGTTTTTCTCGGTTATTCTTTAAATTGCACCACCGTGATAAAAGAGAGACATTTAAATTGAAATTATTTATAACTGCGTTTAAAAAATATTTGTTACCGTTTTCTAACTGAATATTAAAAAAAATAAGACGAAGATCCATATCTCAAGAAATGCTTTCGACACGAGTATAAATGTCCGTGGAAAACCTGTAATAGTAAAAAAGCACGAAATATGATATAATGGTTTATAAAACAATATGCATAACGTCTAAACACGCAGGTTTTGCTTTTACAAACTTTTTATACATTAAAAAGGCTTAACTGAATAAAGAAGAAAACAACATGTGTTTTAAATGTTTCAAATATTTGTTTTTCAACTTCGTTTATTAATAAATATTAGGTTGACTCCCGAGACATCGTTTGTTTATTTAGAGACATATAATTCATTTTTTTGTAATTTTTTTTAGGGCAACAGGCTACATGAGGGTAATCCACTTTGGGCAACTCCCCTTTAATAGCATAGGAAGGGATTTGAAAGGGGGGATGCGGAAGGGTGGAGGAAGGTAGCCAAGGGTTACTAGGGCCCCCGGGCTATAGTTTAAGGATCCTACCCGGCATTCGCCTAAAGAAATGCAGGGAAAACCCTAGGAAAACCTGCATCGGGTAGGTCGGGCATTGCATTTATAAGTAGCTGAGAGTTCAGCGCTTAACAGCTGCAGTGAACCATTTCATTCATTATTTAGAATAATTAGAAGTCGAATTAATTTTTTTATAAATTTTTATTATTTTATCATATATTAAAGTTTACAGTGCATATAGACAAACATATTCAATCAATGATTTATTACTCAGATAATTTTATTAGTTCTGAATTTTTTAAAAAATAATTTTTAATTTTCAAATAGGAATCAGTTGGTTAATATAATTCGTTCCATTCCCCTGTGAATTCTGCTGTTACATTTGAAAATAGACAAAGGTAAACTCAAAAATTGTTTCTAAAACCTAATTTGGTTTCTTAATTTTGGAAACCTTTATAAAGTTACAATATAGGAAATATATTTTTACGAAATTAAAGTTGCGAGTGAGGGTTTAGAGGAAATTTACGCTTGAAGTATTCCATGAAAAAAATGTATATTTTAATTAATTAAGGGTTCTCTATATATCGCAAAATATTAGAGACTTATTTTGTTGTAAGAAAATACACACATCTCTTTGTGTGTTTCCGATAACACGACTGACAAACCAAACCGAGTTCGAATCGCAAAAAAAAAGTAGGGGGGGGGGGAATTTTATCCATAAACATATGAAAAACGCGCAACAAAATTGCCAGAGCGTGGGCTCAAAACTCAAAATCCTGCGTCCGATAACAAAGAACAATGTGCGGCATTAATAAAATATTGCAATCGCATATACATTTCAACATTAAAACCTCTCGCGCTCTGGTTGCGGGAGTAGCGGCTATTGTTGTTTTAAATACGGCCGGCTGCAATAGGTGGCCGGGATATTCGGAAATGACACTCACTACTGGAGTGAAGAGCGGGGGGGGGGGTGAGGTTTACGTTTTGTACGCGTGTTTTTGCGGTGCACGGGGCTGACCGCTGGGTGTGGCGTATAAATTGACAAAAAGGGAAATTGATAGTCTTGGGTCGGCCACACGCGCAACGCAATACGAGTCCTGCCTGAATCGTTACTCCCAACATGGGCTTTCTAAAACCTCGTACCTCACTGTCGTAAGAACTTCGAATGTGTTCCTGGTGTTATGATCGCGGATATGGGGAATTGGAACCGAAACAAATGCCTGCTGCTAATCTGCCGTGGGAATACATACACTAAATCCGAGACCTATATTTTCGGGGAAGTTGAGACTACAAACAGAAAGGAAATAATGGAGAAAATAGTGAATATATGTATATGGTGATATGAGAAAATTCACGGATGTAATTTTTGCTGTTGTCAAATATGGCTAGACAGGTGAATAAACAATTTCTGGTACGTTGATTCAACTAGGTTCTAAGCGTTTTCTTTTTTATAGTGATACAGAAATTTCCCGATTTACCAGTCTCATAGCTGGCTCCGGAGTATATTTTACTAACATGTCTAATTTTCTGGCCACGAACTTATTAGGTCACAGTCCTCAATTCATTTGATTTCAAAGGTATCCAAAATTCTTTGATATCAATCCCACAATTATGTTCCAACAGTTCCACAGTTTATACAGTAGAATCCAGAATAAACCTTCTTAATACTCCACACTATTTTCATATATATATATATATATATATATATATATATTGTAGTAATTGGTAATTAAGACATTGTTCTAATTGGAAAGTTGGATTGTAGAGGACTCATTATTAGTGGATATAGAGCGGACGCCGCAACAATCCGGCGAGGCAAAGAAAACATTGTTTATCAGTTGAGAGAGTTTACGCGCTCAAAATTTACGAGAGAGTAAAGCAATATTCAGTCGGGAAGGAGACAGAGCAACTAGTTGCAGTAAAGCATCGAGAACCAACCAATTTGTGTTAAACCAACTAACAAACAACGCCAATTGGAGCCTGTGAACATTTAGAGTCTGTGAGTACTTAGAATCAGTGATGTCCCCAAAATTGTGCACGAAAAGCTAAAAAGAGACCTGGGCAACCGTAAGTAGAGAAAAACTTAAAAATTATTTGTAAACCGTGTTTAAAAGATAAAAGTCAGATCGTTCTTTAATTATTTAATTATCGATAGAATGAGATTGTTAATTCTTGATAAAATTGAAATTGTTAAATTCAATCTTTAGTATTATTTCTTCCGCAACAAATTTCGTCTATGTTCAGACGCATTGATTTCCATAAAAGGTAAATGTAATTTTGATTAAAAAAATTCTCCCATTTATCAAACCCAGTTCAAGACCCTGAGATTCCAAAATATTTTGTGTATTTTATACTTGTTATAAAATTAATAATAAATATTGTTTAATAACTTTCACTTAAGTTCTTTCATTTAAAAACGCCACATTCATTTTTATTATATTAAATTATTACAATATATATATATATATATATATATATATATATATATATAATTAAATTAATTGTATTTAATCATAGGCTAAACCATTATGTTTCAAACGATTGTCTACCACTTATTTTTACCGCTGTGAGTGTCATGCCAATCTTATTAATTTTTTAATTGGTTGTTCTGATACATCATTTCAGAATAGTATTTATTTTATTTCAACCATAAAAATGCAGGAGTATGTACACAACTGAGAATTGAAAACATATTGGCTTCCAAATGATGCAATTTTTACATAAGAAAGATAAATAATTAGCCAAATAACAAATAAAATTGAACTATAAAATAAATACCGAACAAAGTTTCTGTCGAGAGGTGATTCAATAACACAAGAATAACATGAACGACATATTGTACAAACCAGGTGACGGGACTCAAAAGCGAAGTTGTAACATTCTCGAAGATAAAATATACAGGAAAAGAGAAGTTATCCTAAGAATAAAGTATAATAGTTATTGTTGAGTTACACACCGTCAAGTTAACTTCTGTGAAACTGATAATATGAAACTCTTTGCTTGTATATTATCTTTGCGATTAAGTTAGTTTTAGCTTTCCTTTAGGGTTCATTAACTTGTTTGTGTTGCGTGTTATTCTTGCGGGCTCTTACGTTTTTGAAGCAGCAAGAATTGCGGAAGTATTGTGTGGTATTTTATCACTTAATTTTTTTTCGGTTACTTGCCCATTTTTTCATGTAATTAACATACTTTTAATACAGCCGTTTATTTTTGCTCATACATTTATTGGCGAATTTAATTATTATGGTCTTCACCTTACAGTCTATTTGTGACAATTGGCGAAGTTCAAAAATATTATTTCTAATTATCAAAATTATCCTAAATTCGTTCTTAATACTTTAAAATTATCGAGGTAATACGTGGTAGAAAATTTTTTTATTTTTATTTTATTTAATAATTTTTCCCGTGTTCATTGGCAATAAACAAAATTACATTTCGGCTGTTTATTGGA
This sequence comes from Zhengitettix transpicula, assembly GCA_037074705.1. Classification (NCBI taxonomy): domain Eukaryota; kingdom Metazoa; phylum Arthropoda; class Insecta; order Orthoptera; family Tetrigidae; genus Zhengitettix; species Zhengitettix transpicula. The sequence goes on along the minus strand of CM073593.1, from coordinate 73,326,603 downwards.
ATTGGATGTATTTTGTGTGTATAAATTTTTTTCTAGAACGTTCAATTTTATTATTGTTGCTGAGTATCGCGGCATTATGTTTAATCTTCGTACAATATTTGGTCGAAATTTCTGCACACGTTTAAATTTGTATTTGGAGCATACAAACAAACCTACATATTAACAACCAATTTTATTTATTATAATTTTACTGTCTAGACATTATTTTTATACTTCATAGTTGCTTCCTTAAACTCTCCAGACAACTTAGTAACCTTAAAAATGATTCGGTAGGTGTATTTTCTATAAACTAACTTCTCGTCGTTGAAACTAATCTGATGTTCGCTTCGAGGATGTTCAATCTAATTTTGAAGGGATTATTTATTGTAACTCCACGGTCAGACAATAACAATCGGTTTGAGGCATGTTTTATTAGAGGATGATTGGCATTTGTGAAAGTCTGATGGTATTGTTTAATCTCATATAATTAGCACACATTTCTCCTTCTCTGGTCTCAATAGGTTATTTTACGCAGAACTTGTACTCCACGAAAACTAATATCCATTTATTCTGTTTCCTAGAATCTTCTTTTCTGCTACTTAAACTTCACCAAGAAAAGGAAGAGCGACGCGGTTTGTGTAAGAGAGGAATTAGGATTCTGGCGAAGGAGCAGTTTGAGTGAGTTTGAAACATTGCATGCATAGCCTCTAGGCAGGGCTGTATTACAAGTTTGCAACTCTATCTTATTAGCCTTGATAGATGGAGGGCATCACAGCTGCGGGAAATTGAATTTGTATTGCAACTGCTCGCTGGAGTCTGTGGGGACGCCAGAGATATTAGATCAAGCGTGTCGGAGGCTTGTGGGAGGGCAATAGGTACTTCAGTGGTTTACCTGCCTCCGGTACGGGCCAAAGCTGGTTCAAAGAGCTCTGAAGACGTCGGGTAATTAGTCCCCTTTGTTGCGTCAACACTGCCAAATAACATACGAAGAAAATTGTCTGCGAGTACTTCTGGTCTAAATGTTGGAGTTGGGGAAATCTAAAATACATTTTTCTAGAATTTAAATTTATTACGACCGATATACGGTTTATTGACGTTTTCGTATTTTATTCCAAAAGTTTTATATAAGTCGCATTTTAATGATAAATTTAATTACACACATCTGGAGCGTTCGGGAATATTGCCGCATTCATCCAATTATAATTAATTAATAACATCTCTATTGTGTTTGCTAAACAGAAGTTTATAGTAAATAAAATATAAAATTAATTATAAATATCTTTCTGACTACTACTAAATACAGTATACGTTTTAAAACTTCCACAAGTCAAATTTTATATTAAATGTAATTTTTAAACATTCACAAATGAAAATTTTCGTCTCTTCATTTACGTATTAGAAAATAAAATTTAGTAGATTCTGATGAAAATTCCTTAATTACGATTAAAATATTTTTGGTGTAATATTTTACCGTGCGGTTCATCTGAGAAACATTTCATTTAATTGATCGTAGGAAATAATTTTTCACGTATAAATTACTCATCGATGGAATATTATAATTTTAGGCTTATTTTAGAAATAATTTACATATAAACATTAACGAGGATTTTGTATAAGTACTACAACTTGAAAAATCAATGTCGTTGTGCTCGAGTAAAATGTATTTAAAGCGAATGAGGAAGTATGACTAAACATTAACTCGCTTGCAACAAGAATGCCTTGGATGATAAGTGGTCTTTGGTCCAGAAATAAATGCATTATGAAATTTTGCATATGACAAATAGATGGAACGTGCATTCAATGCAGAAATAATAAATAGTGCCTGTTACGGGATTAATTGTGAAATATCTTGTGCAAAAAAATAAGTTAGATGAATTTCCTAATGGTAGAAAAAATTAGATTTTTCTAATTTTATTGCATTTAACAAATCAAGTATTGATATAAATCATAGGCAGAGGGAAATGCTTGAGTTCCATACTTTTTTTTGTAGTTCTCAACGACAGTGCAGATATGTATTTTGTGTCTTCCTATCCAGTTTCCGGTGGAAACGAATCACGAGAGATTTCGTTTCGTTGGGACGTGTCAGGCTTCGTAGAAGCTCATGGCTTTTTTCCCACGAGTACATAACGTCAATAAATGCCAGTCAGGCTTGAAGTAAGGACGTAAACTCTCGTCACATTTATCCTCAACTAACCCACTTTCCTATTTCATGTATTTCTGACCACATAGTTTAATCGTCTCTAATATTTTATTTCAGTTCGATTTATATTAAAACGCACGAAATTAAAAATGATCTAACATAACAGCCACAAAAAACTATGTACACGTGTTAAGTAAAGTAAAAGAGTGAAAATTATGATTTTAAATCTACAATATCTTGAATAATTTTAATATACATGTAAAGTTGTGGTGTAGTGATCAATAATTGTCTCGCGTCAGAGACGTAGCGGATTCGAATCCCGGCAAAAGCAGGAGAATCGATACGATGACTTCTAAAAAGAACAACAGGATGTGTCTTGTAAGTCAGAATATCTCTCATGAGGTCTCTCGAACAAGGGATAAAGAAAAAAAGTCGTGTAAATCGTGACCGTAATTGGGGATGCGTCATGAAAGTACATTTACATGAAATTTCGGCGTCTCATGCAGTGTGAATAATCCATAAAGAGTGTAAATGGACAAAATATGTAAATAAAATAAGATACATTGTATAAGCTGAAACACGATTAATATTGAAATATGTATGATAAATGAAGCCAAATTACGATAAAAGTTATTTATTCGCCGATTTTTTACCTTTCTTTTTTATGATAATGAAGAAATGAATTTAGCTTCAACAAATGAGGCAGCAAGACCTTGCGACCAAATATTTTTTAAATGATTTATACGTCAATTATTAAATCTAAAGATGTCATAATAAAGGACGAAAGGTTGGTATATTTAATTTTGTTCGAAACAATTTTCTGACTCAGTTATTTAAACACAAATTATTAATAAACAAATTACTTATAAACAAATTATTTATAAACAAATTATTTATACATAAATTGTTTATGGCTATATTATTAAACCTGAAGAGGTCCTTAAAGAAGGACGAAACGTCGGTAATTTTTTATAATAAACAATTTTCTGAGTCATGGCGGTTGGCTATATTTTACTTTTAGAATTAAGTAAAAAGGCTAAAAGAAATATAAAATTGAATCATACTAAAGCTACGTATCAAACAAATCATTTGTGTTCTGTTGCCCGATTGACCTTTGTCCATCTCTCAAAAATATTCGGAACGTAAGCAGTGAACAAACACTTCATAACAAAAGTTTAACACCTCTCCCGCCGGTTTCAAATTTTAAGCTCTTTTCTAAAGCAAAGCCCTGTATCGCGGTTTCAGTTGTACGTAAAAATACTGAAATAGCCCAGTAATTAGCTTAAGCTAATTACATAAATTACAAAAAACGGCACACAAAAAAATTCCTTAATTCCGAGAGGCCTCCGGGACTTTTACCTACCGCAGACAGAGCAGATAAAATTCTTTTATTCCTGTTTTCTGATTATTATACAACGGGGCGAAATTTGTGCAGTAGCGCCGGCCGTATTCGCAAAATAAAAACCTTCATTTAGATGTGTAGCGCTGGTCGTGCAATGGTTTTTGTATTCATGAACCTGGCGAGTACGAATAGTTAGTGTACGGGAGCGGGGGGACGGAAGCGAGAGAGGGAGAAACTAAAGTGATATGAAGAGAACATTCCTTCCGAAATTGAATTTCACGCATGCGCGGGCATTAAAAGCCTGGGCACAGGGAGACACCGTGATAATCTCCATAATGGCGCCACGACAGTGTTCCTGCCAGAGTTCGGCTCCGAGTGCAGTTCGCGGAAGACGTCTACAGCTCTCTAATTAGTAATGTTATTGCGTCTCTTACGGCGACTTACAGGGATTAAGCAATTATGGTTTTGCCGTGTTCGCGAACATGTGAGTGAGGAGAGAAGTGTTCATTGTTCTCAAGACATTGGCATTGCGAGCCGTTACACTTAAGACCATTGCGGTACTTGTATTGTAGAGTATCAGACGTTTACTGCAGATGCCAGAACGCTGAAAATAATGAAGCAGAAAAAGAAATTGGATATTAAGAAAGACGAACCGTAATTGAGAATTTATAAGCTTCAAAACTAAGTTCGCTAGAACTCGTAAATAGAATTTATATATGAAATTTGTATCTATAACAGAATACAGTTGTTTTGTGGAACCCATGAAAAAATTACATACGGTACCAAAATATATATTTAATACTTAAGCTAACTTTCTTAGGTATTAAAATAGCCAAAAATAATAAAAAGAACACTACGTAACTCTCCTGAAACTTTTTGCTGGTATTTTCAGATGTGAAAATGGAATATTAGAAATAATAATAAAAAACAGACAAAATAGCACATAAGTATGATTTTGTTGATCAATTCAACCTCTGATTGTTCAAAAATATTACCTAAATTTCCTTTCCTACACCTGACGACGACAGAAAATTTGTCAGAAGATTTTGATATTGTCTTGTAGCACGGTAGTTTATCAATTAGTATATATATATATATATATATATATATATATATATATATATATATTCATTTATTTATTGTAATTAGATATGAGCAAGGGTTGAGAGCTTGACAAGGCGGAATTTGACCAGGCGCCAGTCACCATGTCGGAGAAATAATCCGTTCAGCCTGGACGTAGGCACGCAGGTTGTTAACCCTCAGAGGTTACCAGGAGTGTCACACCGTGGGAAACGATGTCTCTAAAACAACCCAAAAATTAAATATACTCTTGACTGTCTGGACCAATCACATTTATTGGTTCTGAAACGTGCCTGATCCAGAGTAATCTGAGAGTACGAGGGTGCAACATGGCCCCGGTCAGAGATCCACGCAATGTAACTATCAAGTGTCTCAATCCATGACGCACCTGGGTAGGTTTACCGTCGTTCATGGTTAAACCTGACATTTAAGGGATCTTATTGTTTTGGCCGGATAGCCGAATATGTATAATTTGTATATTTTCAAGTAAATATTTGTCTATCTTCAATTTCATAATTAATTAAACCTTGATACGATCCCTTACTTTATCAATTATAAACTCACCCTTTACAGTGTTTTGAATTACTCACACGATTTTTGGTCTGTAGTTTTGGCTATTTTATATTTAATGTCACTTACATCACGGTTCTTATTACACTAAAATATTATCTCATATTACATGTTTTAAAATAAAAAAAATTATTTGAGAGATTATAAACATTACATTTGTCAGAAAAATTTGATGCGAAGAATAAAGCAGGGAAAGTAGATTAAAAGTGTGCTTACAGAACCTTGTAGGAGAGATACGAAGGGGCTACCTTTGGGTATGCTTTTTCCTCTCCGTTTTTGAACTAAAGTTCCCACAAGCCAAGGCACCTCGGCCTGTTCTAAGAGGTGTATGTTCCGAAGTCACAGACCTTGGACAAACGGTAAGAGTTGTCCGCTATTCCCATTGGAATAGTTGGCCAGCTGCCTCCTAAACTGGTCGAGACACGGAGAAGAGAATGCTGCGTCCCCACAGAAAACTCCTCTCCCGCTATCAAAATGGCGTAAGACAAGTACCCAATGCCCGACCTACCTGATGCAGGTTTTTCTAGGGTTTTCCCTGCATTTCTTTAGGCGAATGCCGGGTAGGATCCTTAAAGCATAGCCCGGGGGCCCTGTTACCCTTGGCTACCTTCCTCTACCCTTCCGCTTCCCCCCTTTCAACTCCCTTCCTATGCTATTAAAGGGGAGTTGCCCAACGTGGATTACGTTCATGTAGCCTTTTGCCCTATAAAAAAAAGGAAAGCCTGTTTGTGTATTTTATGCAATGGACCGCTTGCTCACGAATTTTGCACGAGTATTAGTGAGTTTCGTGAGAAAATATATGAACAATTTTTATCACGTTCATCAAAAATGTTTGGGATGGAAAAACTAATTAAACATGAGAATTTTAGTAAATAATAGAAATTAGTGTCTAATCCCTTTTTTCTGGGACTGTGATATAAATGGTGTAACTCTCAATGCCGTTTAAATCCAGTTTCATCTCGTATATGAATGGGAATGAGAACGGGAGATATAATAAAATATCCCCAATTAAACAGAGATTATTAAAAGATCCGTGGTTTTCAGGCCGTTATCGATCACGATCAACAAGTAACATAGGGAGTCTATTAACGTCAGCGGAGTGGATTTGAGATCGCCATTTTTCTCCCACGCGTTCCTTTATGGTGATTGGGTGGGTTTTCTCTCGTCTTTATTTATTCTTACCTCATGGAGGTGAGACTGAAAGTGTTGTGCTAAATCAGTGAAAGCGTTAGAAATTTAAAAGAAGAAAAAAGTCCAGTTACTAAAAATTACTTTCTTTTAAAACTTTAGATAGAATTAGTTCCTTTCCTTAATTGTATATAATTGGAATAAATAAATATCTGCGAAAATTCGTAAAATGCGCTAGTTTAAATTATAAATGTTAAAATTTATTAACCGACAATATTATTAATATGCATATGATATGCATATTTTTAAGAAAAACTAATACTAATTCGTTTACCATTTAAAAAAATTATCTATTAATATTATATATTATTATCTGTTCTTAACTTCATACTTCAGTTCGAAAAATACTGTGAAATTTATTAAATTTTATTTTTGGAAAAGTTACAATTATGTGCAAACAAATCACTACCGAGTTTTCCTAATTTATATAATATATTGTATTAAAGCTCTTTTGGCCTGCAGCTTCGATTTATTTTTCATAACTATCAGATAACGAAGCATCTTTGACCATGACTCCAAATATTTCCTTCAATTCTATTTTATTAACTGGTCAAGTTATGTCTGTTAAAAAATAATCAGATGTCATTAATTTTAAATTAAATCTATATTTATTTCATGTGTCCCTATTTTTGGACTTGATGCTTTTAACACATATGATATGTGAATTTATGGCAAATATTTCACAATGGGATTATTTGTCACTTTATTTGAATATTGTTGAAGAAAACATTTTACCTTATTTAAGGAATAACTAACGGAAATATTACTTTATTTGATATTGTTTCATTGAATTAGTGAATGCTCAAATCACAAAATCTGAGTTAATGTGTTATGTAAAAATAGCATTAATTTTTCTAGAGTTTTAGCTCTTCTTGTCCCACGTGGAACCAGACAGAAAAATAATTTGGAAACATTTAGTTAAAATGTGAATCTGCTTGTCGAATAATGAAGTTTGATATAATCATATTTATCTAAACCACTGTAAATGACAACTACGTACTTGTTGACAGACTCAGTTCTAATATTTGTAACTTCCCAGAATAAAACACACTTTATACACATTTCTATTTCGCAGAAGCGAAGCGTTGAAACTATCCTTTAATTTAAAATTTCCATTTGACGTAGGTGGAAAATATAGTAAGAGATATTATAGGAACAGGAGGAGAGAGGAAAGGAAAAAGAGACGGAACAGGGAGAAGCAACGATAATATTACCTCACAGATCCCCAAGCGAAATGAAAATGAAAATAAATGGAGTTGGCACACACACATCAGCAAAGTTACAGTTCTTACTAGAGGAAAATGTACGCGAAGAGAAATATCAGAAGACACAGGGCGTGTAATTGAACTTCTTCAATTCCGCACTAAATGAAAAATATTTAATTTACAACGGAAACATCAAATTTGAAGTCAAATGTGGTGAAATATTTACAGTTTACAGATTTGAATTAATTCCTGCAAAATTTAATAAAATGTTTTCCAATACAATCCCAGAACGTATTTAAAAGAATAATGCAAGCACTTCTCACAAGATGAAAGCTATTATCCAAAGAAATTGAACCATAAAAATGCCCATGTTTTCTATATACAAAATAGAAAATTTATTTATCTTGATTTTTCTCTATAGTAGTATCATTCCAGGTAAACAAAAATAAATATGTATAGCATATATTTCATAATAGACAAGTATTTCGCATCGAAATCAAATATTTTATGATTTAGAAAATAATGTGGTATATCTACAGTGTGTATCATTTGGGTGATTGGCACACGAATTATTTTAGCATAAAAAATAGCTATTAAACTCAATATGTACAATTTTCAATGATTACTATAAGAAATTCCAGAAATAATTACTTGAATTATCGAATAGTACAATTTTATTTTTTGATTATTAATAATAAATAATTATTTAAAGGATTTTGGTTCGATAATCGACAATTTTAATATGAAATTAATTTTATATTTTGTATAAAATCATTAGAAAATTTTGATAGTACATAAAAGTTTTTTGTTAACTGAATTTCCAGTGTTATAATTTTAGTTTATATGCAGCTAATGGTTCAGTACATTAAAATCATAATTTTCTTCTTCTGAAAGCTGCAAGAGAATATTCCTCTAAGACAACAAACTGTTCTATCCAAATGAAATAAATATTTTTATGTTAAATTCCCTAAATGTTAAACATTAGCGTTACAAAAAATAATAATTTTGAGTTTTCCCGTCAATTTTAGAGATTTAGGTTTGAGATAATGTGCATTGATTAAATAGTCAACCTAATTTCTTCGTTTTTTTTATGATAGTTGAAGTACAAAGCTCAACAAATAACATTAGCTCGTTGGTTTACAGTTAATATTTATCAATATACAAATTATTTGATATGTGTGTACCATAGCCCTGTTAGTACCAACGAACAGTAAATGCGTTGTTACACAAGATTCTTATGGTTGTTAAGAATATATCGTAGTAATTGGTAATTAAGGCATTGTTCTAATTGAAAAGTTGAATTGTAGAGGACTCATTATTAGTGGATATAGAGCGGACGCCGCAACAAACCGGCAAGGCAAAGAAAGCATTGTTGATCGGTCGAGAGGGGTTTTACGCGCTCAAAATTTACGAGACGAACAGTTCAGTCGGGCAACAGACAGCGAATAGATCAGACGAAAAGTTTTACAGTCGGCAGTCAGAACGAAAAAATGTGGTTCAGTCACAAACAGGCTTTCAAATATTAAAAAGTAAAGCAATATTCAGTCGGGAAGGAGACAGAGCAACTAGTGTGTATTCGGTGGTCGAGCGTAGATTCATCATGCTGGCCATAGACGAACCAATGAAGTCCATTTTCAACTAAAGTCATGAAATCTACAAATCCAGGTTGCAGTAAAGCATCGAGAACCAACCAATTTGTGTTAAACCAACTAACGAACAACGCCAATTAGAGCCTGTGAACATTTAGAGTCTGTGAGTACTTAGAATCAGTGATGTCACCAAAATTGTGCACGAAAAGCTAAAATGAGACCTGGGCGGCCGTAAGTAGAGAAAAACTTTAAAATCTTTTGTAAACCGTGTTTAAAAGATAAAAGTCAGATCGTTCTTTAATTATTTAATTATCGATAAAATGAGATTCTTAATTCTTGATAAATTTAAAATTGTTTAAATTCAATCTTTAGTATTATTTCTTCCGCAACAAATTTCGTCTATGTTCAGACGCATTGATTTCCATAAAAAGTAAATGTAATTTTGATTATATAAATTCTGCCATTTATCAAACCCAGTTCAAGACCCTGAGATCCCAAATATTTTGTGTATTTTATACTTGTTTTAAAATTGTTAATAAATTTTGTTTAATAGTTTTCACTTAAGTTCTTTCATTTAGAAACGCCTCATTCATATCATATTATATTTAATTATTACAATATATTTATTTCAATTTATTTAATTAAATTAAATTATCAGGATAAAACATTGTTGACCGGGAAATGAATCGAACCCTGGACCTTCCTATTAATTTATTTCAATTTATTTACATACACTATATTATCAGGATAGAAAATTGTTGACCGGAAAATGAATCGAACCCGGGACCTTCCGCTTCCTGGTTCAGCCGAAATTTTTCTATCCTGATACTTTAATTCAATTTAACCTTAGAATTTGCGGTTTCTAGCTATTGAAAATATTTTTCTCTATATAATTTATTTACTAATCATATATATACATATTGTAATAATTAAAAAAATTGACTTTTAAATGAATGAAAGATTATAAACTTTAACAAACAATAGCTTTATTTTTAATACTTTTAAACAATTACATAAATTTAAAAATATATCTCAGGATCTCTACTGGGTTTGATAATGGCGAATCATTTTATTTATAATCTTAAACACAAATTCCAATTTTTAAAAAAGAAAAGATTTACTCGTCAATTAATTAGGATGAAATTAACTTGTCAGCGAAGTTAAACTAAAAAGATGGATTCTAATTAACAAATTTTAATCAAAAGAAGAAAACTAAATCTGACGTCTATCTTTTAATCAGGTTTACATAATTAGTTGTTTTTATATCGTTACTCACGGCTGCATTCCAGGATACCTTGTAATTGACGAAAAACTATGACGGGGTTTTGCACAGATTCTAAAATTTCTATTTTTAGATCAAAACTCAGAACCCTCGGTTGACTTTTGCTAATTCTGCCCGGCTATGTTCACAAGACAGTTTGTGCTTAGCAGGTTTCGTAGTTCTGCTCGAGTGAATATTTCGTCTTCGGCAAAATGTTCATGGACCAATCAATTCTGTTGGTTGGTAACCCTCGATATTTCTCTGCAAATTTCCTTTGAATATTAAAAATGTCTTGTCTATTTCAACTCGACCAATTTTTGTCGTGTCTGACTGCCCACTGCTTCTACTTAACTTTACTTTTTAAAAGAATATCTCGTCTATTTTAATACGACCTGTACTTGACCAAACCTTCCAGCCAACTCTAACTTCTCAATATCTTCCTGCGACCAAACCTTCCTGCTAATGCGACCTGAACTCTACCATATCGTAATGTGAACTGGACTCACTCGTAATTTTGAACGCGCATTGCTTCTTCCGACAAAGCAAACAATACTTGGCTACATTGTTGCTGTGTTCTGTACCGCCGTCAAGAATAGATTTCGCAAACAATTTTTTTTTTAATTTCTCAATTAATGTCTCGATTAATTGGCATTTTAATATATATATATATATAATTTTCCCATGATAAACATAATTTTATCTCTTACAACAAATAAAATGCAGAATTTAGACAAAAATGTGTGAAAACAATTAATAATAATGTGATATTACACAAACTACAAATGTTTTTGGTTTATTTGTCGTAATTGCAAATAGGTCCTTAAACAGTAAGTGCCTTTTTAGGTGGAAAGTAATGGATAAATCTAATTCACCTGAGATAGAGTACAAAGGCGTATATTTTAAAGAGCCGTAATCTGAGGCACTGTGCCTCCTACGCGGAGGAGATGCATGAAATATTTGTGCGCCGGCTTTCTTCGCCAGAGCCTGGAGTAAGCCGCCTCAGCCCGGTGTTTTTATTGCTGGCGAAGGTGTAAAGTTTATTTTTATGTGTACCGCCGGTAGCAAGGTACGCGTAAGTCTTTATTACCGAGAACGATCTGACGGCCTTGCGATATTTATCTTCTTAATATCGCGAACTAATCCGCCTTGGCTGGGGGTAGCTGGCTGCTGCTGTTAATTTACAGCCTTGCGAAGAGAATCTGTTGGGCGTCCCAAGGGGGTTCGCCTTATTTTGTTTACTTTAATATTTTTGTCTTGTGGAGCCGAGCTGCAGCTATCGCAGAAGATTTTGTTTCCGCGCATCAAATTCTGCTGCCGTTTTTTAAAAAATATTATGATTATAGATAAATGTCTTTAAAGACCAAATTCACGAAGTCGTATCATTAATTAATTTCGCCACTTCATTATCGTTTTCATTTGTAGAAATATTAAAAGGTTAAATTACTTAGGTTACAGATGCAGGAAAAAAATTGTCGACTGACGTGTAAGAAATATGTAAAAACTCGTGCGAAAAATATCAGAGCAGACAGTAGAAGAGGAGCATGATATTTTGTATTGATAATATTTCTATAGACACATTAATTAATGGATAATATAAAAATTTTAGCAAATCACTTGAACGTTTCAGTGAATTAATATAAATTTTTATATTTAAAAATTGATAATTTATCTATGTTGTATAAAATAAAATGGTTAAAAATTGGATGAAAATTTACAATTAAATAAGACTTCTTTATATTATCTAAAAGAATAATTAAGAAAGAATTGAAAAAGTAATAAAAATTTTAATCTCAAACAAATAAATTAAGTATCATATGGTTACTCGTTTATTTATTTTATTATTTCTATTCTAATAAATAAAATTGTTTGTATGTGTGTGTGTAGGATCCACATACAAATCTAAGCGTGTGGAACAATTTCGCCCAAATTTTGTTCACGTAATGCTTTCGAACAGGAAACTTACACTGTGAGTATAAGACACGTCTACCACCCACAGCGGCGGAGATGGAAAATTTGGAACATGTTAAAACGGCCGATATACCCGTTAAAATAAACTTTTTCGTGGTCAATGAGATTTATAGCGTTTTACCAGATAATATTTTGTACATAACTATGGATATGGGAGGGTAGAACCTTTATGGATGCTGGTAGATGGGCGTTACATAAAAATAACCCAGAAACATCCAATTCTGGAGTCAAATCCTGAGTTATAGATATCGCTGAGATTAATTATGAAAACCCGGGCAACTCCAGCACCCAGATAGTTTATTAACAAAACAGAAACTTTTTATATATATATATATATATATATATATATATATATATATATATATATATATATTTAATATCATTTATCCTGACAATGGTGTTATTAATAAATTTGTAATGAGTTTATAAATGAATTCTACAGAAGATTATGGCTACTATGACATATAATTTTTTTTTAAATGTAAACAACTGTGGTGGATGCATAAGAAAGTATTAATAGACGAACAAAATGTTTGTAGTTATCAATAAGTGAGTCAGTAATCTGATGAATATTGCCAAGAAGTAAAAAAAAACAACGCAGGAGCAATCAGTTTTAAATAACCCTGTTTAAGAAACAAGTTACGAAGTACCGATCAACTCCATAGACCATTTTTTGAACCAAAACCGTACTTTTACGCTAAGAACCATAAGTAGAGCAGATAATCCCATAGAAAGACTAAGTAACCATAACGTTTATATTTACAGGTGAATCAGTAAAATTCTAAAGAAACGTAGAGATATACGAATCATCACAATTGTATAAGTCATTATAAAAGTAACAAAAAAGACGTACATATCTTTGAACTGCATGTAAACGAAAACAAACAGTTAAATAAGCTCGCTGATGAACAAACATGTAGGAACAGCGCACAGCATCGATCGTCCGGTAATCCGGCGCATGTTCCATTTTACATTTAACACACAATAGCGCCATTTGCTTGACGTATATACAATAACGATTGCAAATTAGTGACATAACACGTTTAGTTTGTATTGTTCATTCAGTTACGAATGAAGAAAGTTAAAGTAAATTGGATTGTCCAACCTATACAATCTGCAATTCGATTAATTTTGTAAATTGAAACAACACAACAGCAAACTGGAATAAAAAAAAATGCTTTGTGGTTGTTTACTTTGATTAAAAACTTTGATTTCAGTAGAGTTATTAAAAGGTACTACGTTGGATTACATTCACGCCGTTTTCATTATGTTCGCAGTTTACCACAAAAAAATAAGGATTTAAATATTAAAATATGGTTAAAATTATTTTTAAGAGAAAGACATGCACACCTTATTTGGGCATTATCTCACAAGGCTTCGATCTATTTCCGTATTTATCTTTTCAATACATTTCATATATAATTCAATCTTTTAATATTATCTGTTGAAAATGACCAAATACAGACATGTTTTTAATTTAAAACCAGTAATTTTCCTCTGCCGATCTTCAAGCCTCTCAAAAATTCTTTTTTTTTTTGCATTTAAAGATTATTAAGGTCTATATGGATGAGCTTTAATGTAAGCTTCTGTTAATTCTGAATTTTTTTTTCTTTGGAGGATATACGTGAGAAGGTCTATCGATTAGCAGAGAAAACGTCGTAAAATTACTGGATTTTTATTAAAACTTTATATTTGGCCATTTTCCTCTTTTAGCAAATTATACTTCACTGTATTAATTAGTTAGTTACTAATTGTTACAATACTTTAAGAATGACGTCATTTTTCCATAAATTTTACAGTAATTTTGCAAATACATCAATTTTATTCAGTTTAGTATTCTTCCGATTTCCTTACGTTCTTTATTTCAACTTACAAATACATTAAAGATTTAGTTATAGAAAAACACTTTCACGTTTATTTGTTTTGTGAGTTTTAGTATACACCTGTGACAACTACTCTTACTATAATAATTATAATATGTAGCCTGTTACTAAATAAAAATAGAAACCGATTGTTAATACATTAAAAAACACTCCACATAGTTGTGAATGGAATTCAAAGAAGGCGGAAAGATTATAAAATGGAAAATATATAAAAGTATCTGAAAAAAATGATAAGTTCCCAAATAGTAGAGTATTTAGATTAGACAATAAATGATGCAATAAAACGAGGAAATTCATAATTATAGGCTTATATTGGTAATCGATATAAAAATATGGAAGACGTTTGTTACGTTTTATCCTTTTAAAAATATCGCGTACTCAATCAGCTTAAGAATTTAAAATATCGTTTCCGTACTATAATAATATTTTTAAAGAGTGCTAAACGAAATTATTAATTACAAAATATGTATTAATATTAGGACGTTTTCATGTCGTCGATAGCCGATATATGCTTTTATATTTTTATTAGTAGCGTTCTATGACGGCATGGTCAGAAATTTTTTGGCAGGAACGTAATTAGTTTGCTGGAACTGGAGCTGGTGAGTCACTATTCACTGGGGACCTCATTATATTGGCTGCCAGAATATCGTGTAGAAGCTTTAAGGTTTGAGGGAACCTTTCACAAAATCCTCTACTCAAGCCTTATTACCGACCGATCGCTTGGTTCCCCTTAATAGCATGTCGATATCTTTCATAACAAATCACCCTGACTATAATAAAATCTCAACTATCATAAAGGCTATGGAAATGTTTACAAATACCTCTTCGGTATGTGTGGTGGTTATTTGTGTTATTGTTGTAAACTGATATCAATCAAATGACGTGGAAAAGAGAACAAAAAAATTATTTCAAAGCATACCAGGCCTACATATCGAGTTAATTAACCTGTAATACAATTCTACTACCTAAATAATAACATTATACCCCACAAACAGAGAAAATAATTCAATTTTTATTTCACTCAATAATATTGATCAACAGAGAAAATATATTTGGGTAGAAAATAACAGAATCATCAAAGTAGCCAAACCAACATTATAAAGATCATTAATGGAATTAATTAACTGGGAATTTAAAAAAATTGTAATTTCAGGATAAGGTTAAATGAATAATCGTTAAAGAGCTAATTGTTAACGCGATTCTAAATAATATTCAAATAAAAAAATTATTAGTCATAAAATCGTATTAATTTATTTTACGCCTGTGCTCAAAATGTTAATAGTAACAATTCAATTAACTTTAATGTCTAGATAAATTTCCTATCAGTTTGTAACCGACAATTTTTATGTACTGATTGACAATAGAAACATAGCAATTCATTATTCTAGGATCAGTGTATAGCAAATTTACTGGACTAAATGTGTAAACACTTTCTGTACTTTAATTATGGTCAATATAATTAAATAATCTCAAAATTTTGCATATTTTAGCAATCCAAAATCAACTTCTGTGAAAATAAATTTAATGACAGGATGTGATATGAAATATAATTAAAAAGGAAACCATTGGTTTAATTAACCAAGCAAAAATTAAAAAGTTTTATTGTTACGGTCTTGTTACTCAGTGGATATTAAAATTAAAAAGAGAACAGTAAAAAAAATTGAAGATATTAATTTAATTTCAAATTTCATGGCATTATAGTTTCCCATAAAAGAAGAGTCAGAATAAGGTTTATAAAAAGTTTATTTCAGAAGAAGAATTCAATCAACAGCGATCCCTTTTTTGTTTACATTCTTGGTTTAAGGCGCTTACTCAAGATACGGACCGTTGGCTGCTCGAAACGGCAACAGTCCTCGAGGAAATCACTGGAAACGTTTAACAACTTCTTTTTCGTAGTCTCGTGTTTAATGGCTCCTAACCTCTCACACACATACACACACACACAGATAAAAGTTATCTTTGCAACGAAATAACGCTTTACAACTTTTGGCTTATATTGAATTCTCTTGAAAAAAAAGGGTTTAATCGAAAGAAAGTGGAACCCTTTACCATACGTCTCAATATTGTTCAAAAGAGAATCATTGTCCTTGTTTATTTATCAGAATATGTTGAACTATGGAAATTTTATTTTATCGTTGACGAAATAATGGAACCATAATTTCTAAACTATTTTATTATTTGCCGTTCTACCGATAAAGTTGGGTACCGACAAAAATTTATCTATTTTATAATATTCTTCCAGGACTGCACAATCCGCATATAAAAGTTTCCCCATCTTGGAACTGTGGAATGAGTGAGAGCGCTTATTGCTGGAAAAATCTTGGGAAGGATCAAGCTATAAAGGATCAAATCACAAAGAGTTTTTAAAAATCAATTAAATATTACTTTTATTCAAGAAAAATTATTCTGCATATTTATATCGGATTATAGGAGTAGAAATTTATAAATTCATTGAGAATTATATTTAATATTGAAAATTAAGTTAGATAATTAAGAATAATCACGTATGAATATTTTGCCTGAAGGAGTTTTTCAAGAATTTGTTGAATTAAGTTCAAAATTTGAGTTTAATTAAGTTTTCAAAGCTGCAAAATTTAATAGAAGCTATCAAATGTCATTAAAACCAATTATACCACTGAAAAATATAGATTAGTTCAGCAATTATCACGTGTCGTTCAGAAATACTGATTTGTTCCCACTTAATTCCTTTTACGAAGTGGTTTCAGAAAAAAGCGAGATAAATTTTTAATTATCATTTGAAACATTTAATTCAGTATCACCAAAAATTATGGTTCTCTTCCCTGTTATTGTTCAGACAAAAAAATTGACACAAAACGTTACGTTATAAAATGCTTATTTATTTATTTATTTTAAGGGCAACTGGCAACATGAGGGTAATCCACGTTGGGCAACTCCCCTTTAATAGGATAGGAAGGGATTTGAAAGGGGCGATGAGGAAGGGCAGAGAAAGGTAGCCAAGGGTTAACTAGGGCCCCCGGGCAATATTTTAAGGATCCTACCCGGCATTCGCCTAAAGAAATGCAGGGAAAACCCTAGAAAAACCTTCATCGGGTAGGTCGGGCATTGGGTACTTGTCCCACGCCCTTCCGATAGCGGGAGAGGAGTTTTCTGTGGGGATGCAGCATTCCCTTCTCCGTGCCTCAACCAGTTTAGGAGGCAGCTGGCCGACTATTCCAATGGGAATAGCGGACAACTCTTACCGTATGCCCAAGGTCTGTGACCCCGGAACATACACCTCTCAAAACAGGCCGAGGTGCCTCGGCTTGTGGGAACCTTAGTTCAAAAACGGAGGGGAAAAGGCATACCCAAAGGTAGCCCCTTCGTATCTCTTCTAAAAGGTTTTGCCTGCGAGAGAATATCCCTCGCAGGTATTCAAAATGCTTTTTTTTTAGGGCAACATGCTACATGAGGGTAATCCACATTGGGCAACTCCCCTTTAATAGCATAGGAAGGGATTTGAAAGGGGGGATGCGGAAGGGTTCAGGAAGGTAGCCAAGTTAATTTTAATGCTTCTTTTTGTGAATTTCAAAACATTAAAATATAGTGAGAAATTTTATGTTTGAGATTTCAACAGAATTTAATTACTTTGATCGTAATTCTTTGACACTTTATTCCATTGATATCATTTATCTCTTGAAATTGTCCGTCTAAGTAATATATAAGTAATTATTCAATTACTGAAGCAAGAAAAAAAAATTGTTTTATGCAATTCATTGAAATATACCATTTTTTTTGGAAATATTTATACTGTTATTTTGAGTGATACTTGTAAGTTATATATTGTCTATTTATAATTTCATAGACAGTATCTGATAATAGAAGGTATTCTGATAAATCGTTTCAGGTTTATCTGCTCCATGGTTACAATGTATTTAACATCATATAAAAACCTCCCAGGTTTGAACGCGCGGTTATATCCTGTGTGGAACACGACGTTTCGATAGAAAACTCCGCCATCCTCGTCAGAATATAACGGCGTTACATAGTCACCAGATTTACCGAGAAAAATCACTATTAAGCATTAAATGGAATACAACATTTTATTTTCAATTTTTTATAAACGATTCTTTTCAAATAAATACTTTTATCGATTTTATGATGGTGTTGTACGTACAAATTAATACGTTCTATCAACAGATACATAATTCATATGTGGAACTAAGAGGCTGATTTATACTATATACTTGAAACCACCCCCGCGATTTCGCCGTCTTACGACATTCATAAGAAAGTTCATGGCGCGGAAAATGCCGTAGTCACCTCCATTCTTCAGAGAGTCGAGTGAAATTCCACAGAGGCGGCGGGGAAGAGTGCGAAATCCATAGCGATGCTTGCATTGAGGTGCAAGGTTGCATTTGCATTGCATTAGATGGCGACCGGATTTCCGCGCGGTCGTGGCGCTAGCAGTTATATATCTCGGCCGAGGATCAGCGAGCGGCCAGGCTGTGGCTGCGAGCCAAGGTACCTTCCCAGCAAGTAATTGAAGCCCCGTCCTCAATATTTCAGCAACATCCGGCTGCACGCCGCCCCGTTTCTCCGGACACAACTTAAGTCTACTCCAAGAAAATTTATTGGCTTAATTATTTAGAAGCGAAGCTTTTACAAGATTAAATTTTGCGGTTTAAAAACAGAATAACCGATTAAAGGAACCTTTTGGAAATATCCCAATAAAGAAATACAGAAGAAACATAAATCCATGGTTCTTAATCCATGTAGATTTATTTTACTATCATTCGTTTTAAACTCCATTTCGAAGTGTAGCTCCTTATACCCTTTTTTTTCACTAATATGCGTGCGATTTACTTTTTCAAACATGTTATTCATTGGAATATTTTTATCAAGAGTAAAAATGTATTATAAAAATCTTTTCCCGTGTTCACGACTTTTTATTGTTCATTCTCCTAATATTTGAATGCTGTAACGCATGAGTTTTACTTTTTTTAAAAAAAATTTCAAATATATTTGAATGCCTATTAATTAAGGCATTAATTGTAATTGATCATCTAAATTGTTGGAGAAACATTATTGACGGCGGTACCGAACACTACAAGCGACAATGAAGGAGAGTATTGTTGTCTTGGTTGGAAGAAGGAACAACGCGCACAGAGACGGAGGGAGAGTTCAGTTGGTGACGGATTTCAGTCGAGGACGGAACTAAAATTAATTCAGTTGGAAATCAGAGTTCGTTCGCATTAAGTCGTCGTGGAAGTATAGCTGTGAACAGACCAGAAGTAAAATATCCAAAAAGTATTTGGATACTTGTAGTTTAACAGCTAGAACTATATTTTTTACAAGTTGCAGTCTGCGACATAAATATTCAACGCTAAACATTTAGAGCGCAGAGTCTAAACTATTACATTCGTGATTTAGACCATTGTCTTCGATTTTGGCAGCCAGGCAACTGAATCCAGCAGCTAATAAAATTTGGAACGAGAGAATAACATTTCCTAAACGAACAGTGAACCATTTCGTCAAACTAAAAGTGTTATTAGAATCAGTGTTAAAAATGGCATGTATATAAAGTGTGTGTGTGTACGAACGAGCCAAATTTGCCTGAGTACCGTAAGTTAAAATTTCCCTGAATTTATATATGTAAACCAAATTAAAAGATAGTATGTCAGATATCGTTCCTTTCTTATTGATAAAAAAATTGTAAATTAGAAGCAGTTTTTGTTTGTTAATTTCATCGACAATTAAATTTAGGTTTGTTAATTGATGAGTAAAATCTCATCCTCTTAAATTCAGTTTTGTGTTCTTTAATTATTTTGAATTATTGAGACCCTGATAGAATGAGTTATGCTTGATTTGTTAAATTGTTTAATTTTTATAATAAAAATCTTTGTTTGCTTGTAAAATTAATTTTTTTCATTTGTTAAGCCACCTTTTTAATTATAACAAAATTCTTTCACAAAGTGTGGAACGAATAAATAATTTAAATTAATTAAATGTTATTATTTTGATTATTACAATATTTTTACAATGCATTTGACCCTATTTTCTTAGCCCGGAGTCAATGTGGTGGTGGCTGTGCAGAAGTTTGTAACATTAGTCGATGAAAAATCATGACTAGAGGACACTGAACCGGCCCAAGTGCCTGAGAGCAACGTTAATTCCGGATCCTACAAATTTAGAAAGTTAGTAGAGACGAAATTAAGAGTTTAAATTAAATGCCACACAAAGTTTCTGCAATCCATGTTTCTTTTGTTATGTGATTAAAATACATAATCCCAGTGAAACTTTTTCTGTCGCCCCACCTAGGAAAACGTCACCCATTTAGCCCACCTGGTATAGGTGGTAAAGTTGTTTTTGACCAGCTTCCTGAGATATCTCAAACTCCGGACTCGGGACATCTTTTATTATTAAACTAATATAGGATATATAATGGAATAAATTAAATATGTGACGTCTAGATTTGTGGTTTGGCCACCAATTTTGGACGGAGTCTGACAGATAAATTTTA
Source organism: Zhengitettix transpicula (assembly GCA_037074705.1). Classification (NCBI taxonomy): domain Eukaryota; kingdom Metazoa; phylum Arthropoda; class Insecta; order Orthoptera; family Tetrigidae; genus Zhengitettix; species Zhengitettix transpicula. The sequence continues at coordinate 73,305,917 of CM073593.1, read as the reverse complement.
ATAACATGAAATTGGACTGAGAAAGTAAAACTTAACAAGTGAAAATGTGTGGTGGTTCAACAATGAGGACGACGACTTTCATCGCCCCTTGATTTGTAGCTCCCCGTACCACCACAACAACGCACTCTAATGTGACGTGAAAGCACGACCAGTTCAGGACGAGAGGCGTGATATCAAGAAAGGATAAATGAGAAAATTCAGCCATCTTCCAATAGTAATAAGTTTCTTATGCAGCAAGCGCCAAGACAGTTCCACGTTTGTAGTTTATTTAATAAATAAATTTAAATGATTTAATTATTAAAAATCCTGCGCTCATTACAACATGTGGCTCTGTGAATGTTACATATAATCTATTTAAATAATAATATTCAATTATTTGTGTATCTTTAAAATTACTATTCGTTCATTTATGCTTCTTTATTAATTTGGTTCACAAGCTGTCCAGAGTGACGATATATATATTGTAATATACAAAATAAAAACATTTAGAAGCATTTAATTTAATTATTCGTGCCACACGTTGTGGAAGCTATTTTGTAACATACAAAAATGGGTGCTTTAAAAATGAAAGAATTTATAACTTAAACAAACAAAAATTATTTATTATCAATACTTGAACAATTTACAATTAATTAATATCTCATTCTCTCAGGGTCTCAACTGGGTTTGATAACGGCGAATCGTTCAAAATAATTAAAGAACACAAAATTAAATTTAAAAGGAAAAGATTTACTCGTCAATTAACATACCTAAATTTAATTGTCGGAAAAATTAACCTACAAAGATTGCTTCTAATTTACAATTTTTTTATCAGTAAGAAAGGAACGATATCTGACATCTATCTTTTAATTTGGTTTACATCATTAACTGTTTTCTATTGTTACTTACGGCTGCCCACTTCTTCTAGGATACTTTGGATTTACGAAGCACGGTGATGGGTTTTGCACAGCTTCTACTAATCTCACAGATTCTAATTTAAATATTTCTGGAACAAAGTCAGGATCCAGGAACCTCTTCTTCGTCTCTTGCTCCCTCGGTTTCCTCCTTCTCACGGCTGCCCAGCTTAACCGGTTTTGTAGTTCTGCCTTCGATTCTTGATCTCGGTACGTGTCTAGTCCTCGCCTCTCGGTACATATTTAATCTCCAATTTGTGAAAAGTTCTATTACGACCACTCGATCGCTGAGGAGCCAAAATGCAGACTTCCAGCCAAAAATCCACCCAACTTAATGCTCTGGCTTCTGATTTCCAACTCAATAAATTTTAGTTCCGTCCTTGACTGAATTCCATACCAAACTGCTTTCGTCTCCTAATTTTGAGCACGCATTCCTTCTTCCAACCAAGACAACAATACTCTGTTTCATTGTCCCTTGTAGTGTTCGGTACCGCCGTCAATAATGTTTCTCTAACAATTTAGATTATCAATCACAATTAATGCCTTAATTAATAGGCATTACATTATTATCAATTTCACAATTAATGTCCTAATTAATTGGCATTACAATATATATATCGGTGTATCTTTTTCGTGACGTGTTCGTGATGTTTTATTTATTATTGCGTTGTTTCACATTCATACATAATAACAAATTCTAGTTTACATAAAATATTCTTAAAGATCCCGTTTCTTTACTTTCATTTTATATCAATATTTTAATTCAATAACATGCATTTTTAAATATTTGAATGTATAGTTTACTTAGTCTGAAATTTACGTCTCCTTTATGTTGTGGGCATTAAAGAATATATTTATTAAACAGCCTTAATTTTTTAGTTCCGATTGTTCATGTAATATTTGGACTTTTCTGTAATGATGTATTCTATTTTCCCAAGTGAGGAAAATAAATTTGATTAATATTTCAATGTAGTGCACTCACAAAATGAACTTTTATATTATCTATACTGAAAAGAAAATATTAGTAGTTCATAAAAGCTGTGGCTGAGGTAGTCAACATTCTCTCTGAGCTGAGAGTCATTATTCAAAGAAAACGAACAGAAATTTCTCTAGGAGTTGAAGGATTTATTAAAATAGTCTTACAGTGGCGCGATGTCCATAAACTTTCAATGCTTTTAGCCGTGAGCGAGTCATAAGTGCGGCGGAAGGATATGGATAGAGATGGCTGTGCGCACTCGTGTGTGTGTGTGTGTGAGGGTTCTCGTACATACCCAAGGTGAGAGCTAATGCGCAAAACATTGCAAGCTCCGCGATTAATCATTTTTGCTACAATTGCTTTATGGTTCTACGTAATGAATGACTTTCCTGCAACTTTCTGCGAGAGTAGAGTTTAAAGTGCAGGTATCATTCCGCCTCATCGCACAAAGTTCATGAGAATGTAAACAGAATCATTTACAAATAAACAAAATGTATAAACGTATGGAGTAAACAAATATAAGGATATGAAACGGTGGTATATAAAAATTTTACAGTTACTTAAATTTGAATAACTTTATTTTAGTTTAAGTCTTAAGAAAATTGTGCCATTTTTTTTTGTTTCTATGTGATTACTCTAAAAGTTTATTCTTTGCTAATAAGTATTCTTCTGCACAATTTATATAAGAATTGTAACTGACGATTAATTTAAAGAAAATATTTTGAAATTATTAAATACAAAACATCCTTGTTAAAATTATACTAATTAAGACAAATACATTGTCAAATAAGAGACGAAATTAAGTGGTAAATTAAATGCCACACAAAGTTTCTGTAATCCATGTTTCTTTTGTTATCTGATTAAAATTAATCTCAGTGAAACTTTTTCTGTCCCCCACCTAGGGAAACGTCACCCATTTAACCCACGTGGTGTAGGTTGTAAAGTTGTCTTTGATCAGCTTCCTGGGATATCTCAAACAGTGGGTTTCCGTCGGGTTGGTTCATCCGTTTATTATTAAACCAAACGACTATTTGAAATGTTTCGAGGCATTGAGTTTGGTGACGGTCACTTGTTTAAAATCAATATATTTGGTCCGTATATATAAATTAGCCTAAAAAATCTTTAAGTGATAAGAATAATAATTTAATATGTATACGTACAGAAGTTATTTAAAAAAGATAAACAATTTTAAAATAATCAGTTCAGTGTACTTCGTAGTAACAAAAACGTCTAAATATCTTTTATTTCTACTGCCAAAGTGTAGGATTCACAATGGTTGGGAGGTTTTCGCCAGCGAAATGATAAAGGAGGTACTACAGATAACTATAACGATCATTCTGACAACCTTTATTGTGTTACGGACAACAGTTATTGATTTCAATTGAAATTATAATGTTTTGATACAGTTAATTTCAGTCACCAAGAAATATTTTTGGAGTATTTATTTTATTAATATTTTTTATGAATCGAGTAAATTTTATTTTTGGAAGCGACATCAGTCTAGTAACTAGTTTGATGAAGGCTGTTCTGGTACCGCACTTCCGTATCACGGTATTTGTTAAATCCGACTTGCCTAATTATCTATACACTGTGATCACTGCCGCTCTACCTTCCTTAACCGAGTTAACTAAACCTGGATGTCTCATTACGCACCCCAGAAACTTAGCTCGTTTCCTTGTTAGTGTCCTCCAAAGTCTTCTTCCCTCCTAAAACTTTATCGTTCCTTACGCTATCATTGCATTTAATATACTTCAACGTTCTTCCGTACCACCATTTTATATTCCCTGTTCTAATCTCCTTTCATATTTTTCAATTGCCAAATTTTCACACCCTTTAAATCGTCAACTAGAAAAATATAAATATTTTTAAACTTAAACTGCAGCACGATTTTAATGGAGGTAGATTTCTTTAAAGAAAAATATTTTTCGTTTGAATTCTCTTCAAGTCGACTGTCTATGAAGTTGTCCAGACGTAAAGAAATTAATATGCCGCGAATAAAGAAATGTTTAACTAATACCAAACATTTATCCGTTAGTTTCTTAGTTCGCGAAAACGATTTTAATGTGCCTGGGTTGCTAAAATTATATTTATGATTTTTCCCTTTACTTTAAAAGTCACTAAAATAGTTTTGAGACGTGCTCCTATAAGTTCTATATTAACTTCTATTTCGATATTAGGGATTTTAGCTAGTGTAATATAAGCATAATCAAGGTTTATGACTGTTTTATCTATGCATGTTGATCCAGACTCACGATGAAACTACGGTTTCCTCACAAAAAGGCATTAAATATGTATAGTACATCACGTAAAATATAGTCAGATAAGATACCAAAATTGAATTTTTCCCCCAATTTTATTTTAGATTTAAAATGGCTTAACTTCGAAAAAAATTATTATTTTGAGTCTTACGAAAGTTGCACGCGTATTTTATGGTTTCGAAGTAGTTACACACAAAGTTAATTTATCGTTGACAATTAGTATGAAAATTGTAAATTACGATTAATGTAAATAAAATATTTTGTAATTATAAAATGTAAAACATTGTGTTTAAAGTATAAGTAGATACATATGTAGCCTTAAGAGACAAAAAAAAGTGCTAAATTAAGTATAGCACTATGTTTCTGCAGTCCTTGTTGCAGCCGACAGGTGTTTAAAAAATGGCACTGGTTTGTTCGGTGTGTTGCGTTCTTACGCCTCTTGCGTTTTTTATATCACCTAATGAAAGCGACAAGGATTTCAGGAACTTTGTGTGGTATTTAATTTAGCACATACTTTTGTATGCACTTTGGGTATTCATATATTTAATAAAATACCATGTTAGATTCTTGTTTAAGCCAGTCACACAACAACTAGCAAAAGTAAGGGTAATATGGTGAAACGTACTTAATGTATCGTAAAACCAAGTTCTCGTCGGTTACTCTTATTTGTTTTCCGTTCACGCTTTACTAAATCAGTTTTCACTGTGCACTTTTAAGAATTACGAGGATGATATATCGTAGTGTGCAATCAAGAAGAAAGAGGTTACAATCGTAATATCTAAACTTTAGGATATACAGTAGAGCGAATGGTCATAAAAACTCTCGGTTTATTGTTAACGACGAGGCATTGGAACGTTGAAGAATAAAGTACTTTTATAACTTGAAACGCCCCTCAATTTAGTTAAACCGCTTCCCATGGTCTAATTTCTTTCTCTGTCCAAGAAGTAACAAGAAATGCTTGGATGTAGGGTAAGGCTCATCGAGGATCCAGCAACCCAGTTTAGTCTAATATACAAGACCTGTTTAAATTAACTGATATGTTTCTAATAAGGAATTAGCGTTCTTATTAGTCAACAATTGCACTCAATTTTGCGTTACCTTCATTAATTGATTGATACAGCTGGTGTGTGAAAGATCACACTATCTTTTATTGCCTGTTTCTACTTCAACCATTTTGAAAAATATATCCGTTTACTATATTAATAACTATTTAATTGATACGTTTAGACAGTCATAACGTTGATATGAACCATTGCTTGCTGACGGTTTCCGCAAAACTAAGTTTAGTAGAAGAACCAAGTTCAACTATTTTGCAAAAAAAAGTGATTCAAGTAGACGTTTATGTCGTACAGTGTTAGGATCACACGATATCAATCAGCGTCGCAATGAATATGTGTCACAATATTCGAGGTCATCCTTAATCAAGGTTAATAAGGACCGAGGAAGCAGTTAGTGAATTTGGAGTCAAATCGTCAGTGATTATCTGAGTTTGGAATGTCAGGAAACGTCGCACGTGCAATTAAAAAAAATATTTTAAATTTTAGTACTATAAGATTAAAATTGTACAGGAATGAAAACCGAATAATATGAATTTGGTCGAAGACACGTTGGGGAAACATTTTTTTTATCGACGCTCATTTACAGTTAAAAGGACAAAACTATCTAGATATGGCATCAGAAAATACTAAATAAAGACGTGTAAAGCGTCTATATATTCCAAAATGTGCAGTATGGTTAGACAAAACAACTCTGGGGATTTATAAAACGATATGAATTCATTTCACTATATTAACAAATATTTGGCTGTTGTAAACACAATTTTTGAAGAAGAGTAACACATGACACGTATCCACTTGTGTTTCCTTGGACTTGCTAGACAAAAGCTGCGACTAAAGTTCAATTTGAAAAGAATATTCGAGAATATATTATCCTTATTATACGATAAATGTACCGGTTAAAATAGTCTACAAAGAGAGTTGTAAGGGCGAGTGAGTACACTGAATAATGTTAATTTAAAGAAATACTTTAATATATATACAAAATTAGTTAACATTTACATTTTGGCAAATATAATTATCACGTAATACAAGTAAGATTAATTTTCCAGTTTTATTTATATAATTTATATTTTTATTCAAAATATAATTAAAAATCTTTATTACTCTTTAATTGTGGACTACGAACGTTACGAAGTTTTCTCATAGAGTAAATCAATCATAATACGTGGCTAGGAATCTTATATTATAGAAATACATTTTTAAAATTCATACCATAATAAAATGTTATATTCAGCTGCGTTGTATATTTGAAGATGTTGTATCGTTGACTCGAGTTGGCGAAGTATCTGGCTCTCGGTAACAATCGGGTAATAGGACAATGCTGAGGAAACTGCGCAAAAGCGGGCCCAACGAACGGAATCTCATTATAAGTTGTTGCTGGATTTCAGGAAGCCATGTCTTCGACCACTGTCGAAGAACTTGTTAGCGGCAGCTAAGTTCAGAGTTGGATATGCCTTCAGAAAGAAGACTTTGTAGTCATCACAATTCATTTTTATTTTCCTTCCACGAAAAAATAACCATACTCTTCACTTCAGGGAAATGACTGTAGAAGATAATTAAAAAATAAATTTCTGGCTTTAAGTCACTGAACCTTACCAAATGGTCGCAATTACTAGAAAGGCAACATTTTTTCCTTCTCTTATATTAATTTACTATAGTTTTTAATTATTTTACAAACGGTAAAACATCAGTACATAAAATTTTACCCTCTGCAATTGCATAAAAATCAAATTAAAAATTATAGGAATATTAAACATCTGAAGAGATCTTAAATAATGAGATAATACATTGTATTTTGGCCATGAATTTTTATTCTAAACGGAAACTTTTTAATCTAATAATTAATAAATTAACACAATAAACGTAATCTGACCTTAGTTGGTCATTTTATTCAGCCCTTTATTTAATCATTTCATTCAAAAATGAATATTTACCAACATCAGTGCACGGCCTCAGTACGTAAGTACCGTTTTCTTCACATATATGATTAGGATAGTTTCCAAAACTCAAACGCACTTCAGACAAATTTTTAGTAAAACTTTAAAAATTACAAAAAAAATTTGCTTTCTTTCAGCATTTTTTTTCGACATTATTATGTCCATGAAAAATGATAAATGTGAATTTATAAATTACTGTGAATCAGTGTCATGCAATTTCAGTGACGAAAAATACTTTTGTCTTTAATTTCTTCTTATTTTTCTCGTTAAACAAACTCCCATTATTTCAACACTGAATTTGATTAAGTTTTGCTGTCAACATTGGATCATTTTTTACTTTCTACAAATATGGTTCCTTTTTCACAGGTAATTCCTACCCCGAATATATAATATACTGTAAATAAAACGCTAACGCGTCTGTCTGCTCGTTTGACAGGATAAACTAAAAATACGATTTAATTTTTACTTTCTCAAGTCTCAACGTAGGCTTCTACAGAAGACTTGTACGGTGGCCAGGTAGTTCACCTGCATCCCGAGCTCTGAGGTAATTCGTTTGAATAATACAACACACTTTTTAAAAATTAAAATTACATGCGAGCTAAAAAGGAACGGTAATTACGTAAATTAGTCTTCTTTAACCACGTAAACTTTAAAAGTTTCCTTAAACAGAGCCCTGATGTTCCTTGTAACATTAAATTGTACGTATCTATATAAGTGTTTTCATATGCACGAAACTTAACTAAAATTTATTGAAATGAAAAATATTAAATTTACAAACAAAGGACAGCTGGAAAGGATTAATGTTAGAAATACGATCCGATTAATAAAATTAATAAATAAGTATTAGGAAGCTATTTTTCTGGGTGTTTTATTGTAGCCAAGACTGAGTGAAAATATTATTCTCTTATTAAAATGAAAATATTATGGAAGTAGTGTGACTGTCGTACCATATGTCGGTCATGGTGCTACTCGTATCCGGTGTCTTAGGAAGTAAAACAGGCTGTTTTGAGAGGTGTATGCTCCGGGGTCGTAGACCTTGGGAATACGGTAAGAATTGTCCGCTCTTTCTATTGGAATAGTCGGCCAACTGCCTCCTAAATAGGTCAAGGCACGGCGAGGGGAAAGCTGCGACCCTACAGCAAACCCCTCTTTCGCCATCAGAAGCGCGTGGGACAAGTACCAATTGCCCGACCTACCTGATGCAGGTTTTCTAGGGTTTTCCCTGCATCACTTTTAGGCGAATTGCCAGGTAGGATCCTTAAAACAAAGCCCGGGGGCCCTATTTAACCCTTCACTATCTTGATCTACATATCCCCAACCCCTCTTTCACTCCTTTTCCTATGCTATAAGAGGGGAGTTGCCACTACATGGGTTACCCTATACAAAGCCTGTCTACAACTACAAAAAAAAATAACGGGAAATGCAGAAGACGAGGAGATATGTAGAAGGTCGGGGAAGGAGAATACGAGAACGCATAACGCGAGGATATGCAAACACCAGCTTGTACGGTCATGTTTTGCAATCCATCGCCTGGTACAGTTAACTTGTTCGGTTGTTCTTCAACGCGGGCTTGGGAACGCCACGTCATTACTCTAGAGATCCTTTGTGCGATAGAAACTACCTAAAGTGAACCTGTAACAAGGGCTGATAATTACATGAGTAGTAATAGAATGATTTACATCGTTTTGCGGACCCGTGATTATTGTAACTTTTTTATTTACTTTATTTGTTTCGAAGAAAGATGTTTGATGACACAAAAATTGTCTATTTAAATATTCGAATAATAATTTACTGGTTCTCAACTCAAGAAACTCCTTGGACCTCGTATGGTAGCAAATGTAGTGAAAAAAAAATAGTTCTCGATATACAAAGAATTTTTGTTTGGTCACGTGCTGTTCGTAGCGAAATATTTGGGACGGACGTTTGTGCTACATGAATACTGTATTCATTAATGAATTCTGTACCATACAAGTATAAGTGTGTTTAACCGATGTTTGCTTCCAATATTTGTTTCGGTGTTTACAGAAATTTTAGTACGGTTCAAAATGAACCCTAAATTACACCGGGTTTAATTTGATTGGCAATTCAATGAATTATAGCAAATTAACTGATGCGGGGCCGTGGAGGACAGTCTATGCTTCACCACAGACATTCGGTCTCCACGCGACTCTCCGTGGTCGCCAGGAAGCTCTAATTTTATTTACATACGTGTTTGTGTTTTGCATATCAATTAGTCAGCAAAGTTAAGCGCCACCGAAAATTATGAACTGAGTATGCATGAAGCAGAGCGGCGGTGATGCGTGGTGAAGGCGGTTTAATCCCGAACCATAATATATTCCGTTTCGCCTTCCATCAAAGAAGTCTTTGCTCAAAAATTAATGTCTGCTATATTCTCGCGTATAACCGGAGACTGTATTTTACATTGTTTACTATCGGTTGTATATTTCAAATGTAAAAAAAAATTCACCCCTTATCCAAAAACATCAATTTAAAATCCGTTTTAGGAATTTAATATTTCTTAAATGACTGTGTTCAATACCGCGTGTAATGAAAACCATTTTAATTTTAATTATAATAGTGTAAGCTTTGTTGTAAAAATATTATAGCTGTATTTCTACAAGGGAAGCGGGAAAGTGAAATAAATCAGGGTCTATGTTATCAAAGCAGAGAATTGAAATAAGAAGAATGTTAAATGAAATAAGTACGGGGGAATGCACATAAACTTGGCTAAACTCTACGCTCTCGGGGAAATGGGGATATTTAAAGTTGGCGAATCTGCTCTTTGCAACTGCTTTCTGCCTCAGTTGCGTGACCCAACAGAAGTTTGCGCGGCCACTAATTTCTCGTCCTTTTGCACAGAGTGTTTCCCTGAGGAGCTACAACCATCGGCCGTGGATTCCTCCTAAGATTTCCAGGCTCAAACTGTATTTTACGAGGTCCATGGAATAGCTGACAGTTACTGCTGCACGTAAAATAACAAGCGGGGAAGAGAAACACATGCTTGGTCTTACACTTTGTTTTCTTTGCTCAATGGTGGAATTTCACGGAATAAACCCACCGTGAAGACTTTTAGAAATGATACGGATAACCGTGTTCTTGACATAAAATGTCTGAAAGTTTTCTTTGTTCTATAAACACTGGAAATGAGTAATTATGATGGATAAAATTCAAATATTCAATTTCGAAGTTGTATTACTGTTCTCATTGATTTATACAAATATGTATACATATATTAAATAATATTGGGGATCATAATTATTAACAAACATAATATTTTGTTTACTTAATGAGAGGAATTTCAACCTTTAACTCATGAACTGCTGAAGTACTGCTGATTGCCTATATTATTTTTAATTTCATTTAAATTTTTATCCGAAGAATATGTAAATATAAATATTTCTCTGACAATAAAATAGGTGATTTGTGCCGAAAGTTCCAAATATTTATTAACATAAATTTTAAAAACTTGGTGGCGGCTACCCTTTAATAGCATAGGAAAGTTTTTTAAAAATCTTTGACATCTGCAAGTGTAATTGTATTTAAATGCTTGATTCTGAATTAAATTATAAGAATATAGTAAACGTAGAATTTCTTTCTGCAAGGTGAGTCTACGTGCAGTAAATTAAGTGTCTGTAACCAGTTATTTTCTACGAGGTATATATATTCTCACTATTAAGACAACTTATAAATAAACAACAGCCAATTTGGATTCAGTAAAAGATGTATGGTAAATTAAACTACATTTCGTCTCTAACTTTGCGACCTCTTTAGGTATAAGTTTAATAAAATTTTGATTTTTAAAAAAAATGGCCACGACAGTCAATGAATAATGACCTGACTATCAAAATTTTGTCATACTTCAACCTGAAGTGGTCGTAAAGTTATGTATGAAACGTAGTTTAATTTTAAATAAAGAAATTTATTTTAACATACTTCTAATTGGCCGTTGTTTTGAGAGTTTATTGGAAAAATCTAGATGTTAGGAAAATGTTTAATCGGAGAAAATGGTGTTAAATTCGATAAGGGATTAATGGAGCTTCTTTGGCTTTAATCTTCTTAATTATCATTAAAATTTTAAAAATAATTCAAATGACCACTAACTGGTATACTGTCCATGAAGTCATAACATTTCTACGTATAAAGTCATCCCGAGTAAATACTTTGACAAGATATTTATAACACTGGAATACTGCAATAAATTTTACTCTTTTAGTTGTTTCCGAATTTTAATCCGTAAATTAAATTCATGAGTTGATACTAAAATATCGTCTCTGACTTTACGACGCATTTCTTCTAGATCTTAGAAATTACGATTATGAAAATATAAATATTTCTCTGACAATAAAATAGGTGATTTGTGCCAAAAGTTCCAAATATTTATTAACATAAAATTTAAAAACTTGGTGGCGTCTACCCTTTAATAGCATAGGAAAGTTTTTTAAAATCTTCGACATCTGCAAGTGTAATTGTATTTAAATGCTTGATTCTGAATTAAATTATAATTACTACAATTTTAGAAACCATTTTAGTGTTAAGTATTAGAAATTAAAATATATTTAAATTATATATTATTTTTATATATATTGAGTGATTACCATTACATTTTATAACTACACATTTTCTGAAGTAAATAAAAATACGGCTGTAGTTGGAATTAACAGGGCCAGTCCGAGTGTGTTTCTCTCCGTCGTTCTTTAAAGACAAGTCCTTTCCTTAGAGCTATTAGATAAAGGTCTACTTAGGTCAGTAATCAACTGTACTGACCTGACCTCGAGGATAAGCTCTACAGAAATCCCCCCAGGAAATTGGGGCTATTGCTTTGAGATTGGACATAGCTAGTTTCCTGCGAGAGAAGCCTCGCCTGTGATACAAAGTGTGAAATAAAACGGCCTGTGCCCATAACGGCTGAGACGAGGGGCCGCAAAATATTCCAATAGAAGAACAGCTCCCACTCGTCCTGGTAATACGATTCAATAATGAAACGAAAGAGAAATGAAACAGCGGGGCATCAAACGACGGCTGTGTAAAACTCTGATTGAGCACGGAAATAAAATTTTACGTCTACATAGTCTTTTTTTATTTTATCCTCACAAATGGAAGCCAATGCAAGTATCTCTTAGGACGTATAACGTAAATGTTGATAACTTAACGAGTTGTTATAAGCACAGTAGAACATTGATTTAGATCGAATGTTATTACCGTTGCTATTTGCATTATCGTTAATTAGTTTCCGAAAAATAATTTCTATATTAATACAAAAATATTAAACTCGTTCTTTTAACGTCGCTTAAAAATAAGAATTCTGTAATTATAGTAAAACCTATAATCGGAAACTACATATGAACATTTTTGTTTCTTGTAAATTTAATTTCAACACAATTCATTGAATTATCATTTCATTAAGAGTACTTGAAAAGTTATAGTAACAATTTTAATTTCATGGTAGAAATGGTAGAAACATTATACAATTTATTATAATAATATCACATTTTTATTCAGTACCAAATATTAAAGATAAAACAAAAATACCGTTAATTTTTATTTGATCAAATATTAGTGATTTAGCAAAGATAAACGAAATATGATTCACTACATTTATATCTACAATATATACTTAATTTTATTTCTTATCTGTTTTTAATTCGTATTATGAGCATCAATGTAAAAAAATACTGAATTTTTCTCTGTCATTATTGAAATTCACTTTTACCGTTGATAAATATTTAAATCTTACAGTTTGTATATAAATAATTAATGGTGTTCCATTTGGTTAGCTCGTTACGTAGGTTTCATAATTATATACTAATAAATTCAAGTGTAATATATTTTTGATCTCTCATAAATGTTTTCACTTCATCTTTTCCGAATTTTCAGGTAGACATTACTCCTTTCATATTATATTAGACTATAGCACCAAATGTTAGGACCACTTCCTGTGCAAACTTTTCATTTTAAACGTTGCTTCTGCAACAACAAAAAAGACCGAATAAATTGTTGTCTCGAAAATATGTGCCTCTTTTTCAAAAAGCAAAATTTTACCGTCGGAACGTTGGGTTCAGTAAACAACACTATGCTTTACTTCTTCGGTGATGGTAATTTAACTAATTTCCTAATATGTAATTCTTAATAAAGAAGCACGAATTAGATTCACAAACCTCCATTCCGGATTTAAAAACTGAAAAATTATGGAAATTAAATCTTACAGGGTACGTGGATAAAGATTATGGTTGTAGAAGCAAATATAATACAATAATTTAAATATATACAGGTAATATACGAGACATAAATATTGCAATGTATTAAGTTTCTTAATAAAACTCCCACTAACCGCGAACTGATTCTTAAATATCTTACTTAAGAATTTGTATGTATGTATTTAATCTAAAATAGGCGAATTTTCCGGTTTTTCATTAAGCTAATGAACTTATAAATCACGTTACAATAAATAAATAAAATTATTTTAATTAATTAATTCAATCTGCTGTTACATAAAAGATAAATATTTCCATTTTCTGCTGAAGTTAAATAAAGAAATATAACTTTCCTTTCAACTAACTGAAGGCTGCAACATTATTAACGGGTAATATAATTCTGCATTATTATTTTCATTCAACTAATAACAAGTAAATACCGACTGAAAAATCATGTTTTATATTAGAAGTGTCTGGTAGTGAATACATTTTTACTTACAGTCTGAAGCTACTATTTAATTTACTGAACATTTGTTTCTGAACGCATTTATCATCTATTTTATTTATAAATATGTAAACAAAGAATATTATAAATTGAAAATCAGGTTTCAAAAATATTAAATTGATACTTTTCTGGCCTTAAATAGAAAACACAGGAGTTATACCTGAAAATAAATATTAACTAACACGGAGGCAAACTAAATTAACACTTGAATTTAATTTAGTTTTTTCGGAGTTAAATACAAAATAAATATACAGCCAGAATGAAATAAATTTGTATCAGTCATCAACAAGTAAATTGTCTAACACTAGCAGTGTGGATAGACATATTATCCTGATAGGAGTCGAGATGATATAAAATACGCAAGGAATGATCAACGACGCACGGTTCATTCATTACCTTCAAATGTTTACGTGAGGAGAAAATACAATTGACATTGGTTGTTTTGATACAATTTATGGTTATATTATATTGTTCCAGTCACTTACAAGTCTGTGAAGCTGTGTTATATATATCAGATAAATTATAATAAAGCTTTGAAAATAGATGATCAATGCGTTCAGAAACAAATGTTCAATAAATTAAATAGTAGCTTCAGAATAATAGTAAAAATTTATTCATTAACCGACACTTCTAATATAAAACACTATTTTTCAGTCGATATTTACTTGTTATTAGTTAAATTAAAATAATATTGCGAAATTATATTACCCGTTAATTAGTTAGTTGAAAGGAAAATTATATTTCTTTATTGAACTTCAGCGGAAAATGGGAATATTTATCTTTTATGTAACAGCAGATTGAAGATGTTTCAAACTCCATTACGTACAAACGCTGTGATGTAATGCGAATTTCTAGTTCCCTAATTCACATTTGCGAATCATGGTCAGTATTTCCATTCTGTTTCCGTCCTGATTAATGAATAAATAATACGACCACTTGGAGGCGTTATACAATTCAATTGCAAATTCGTTTCAGAAATTACATTTGAAATTCAGTCTTGACGCTTCCACTCCCGAAGCCAACAAACTAGAATCATCGGAGAATCCACATGACTCGAACTTGAGGCAACTGGTGTGTCCCCGTTCCTTACACCATCCAATTAACACGCAAATTTAGGCGATGATTTCCTGCAAGCTCTTTGTGTAAACATGAAGGATCATGCTTCCCCCCAAAATAACCAGGGAATAGGGACTGGGAGGGTTACTCATAGCTTTCAGCATTTACGTAATTAATTTGATAAGTTGGGAGAGTAGGAGGAATCCAATAACAAGGTGCAGCAGGCTTTGTCGGCTAAATAATTGATATGGGGCGAAATATCTTACATGAAATGAAATAACTTATTGCGAATCAAAGCTTGGACCTCACAAATAATCCAAAATTAATTTCTTAAATAAGTGCGTGGTTTTAATTATTTATTTCCTTTATGAAACAATTTAAAATATTTTAAATAATAAATAATAATCCATTTTTTAGTGAATAATGTTATCAGAATATGCAAGGGAATAATAGAAACACGATTAAGCATCGAAAGATAAAAGTATTTATTATTCGGCATCTTTTGACCCAACTGGTCATTTACACCATAATTGAGCTTAAAAAATATCATTAATGACATATATACGCGGGAATTACATTATTATATCTACTACACGAACGTATTAAGTCATAAATTGATAATTATCATTTTACGTAATATTTTTAAATGTGTCTCCAATACTTCATAATTTACAAGAGTTTATGAAATTATTAAACAATATAAACACATATTAACAATATTTTACGAATTTTAAATTAATAAAAATAACAATACCCAGCACATACCTTAAATTAGATTTTTACCCGATTTTATCTCCATGCACGGCTTCAGTCTTCAGCATTTCAAGCCATCTAACACGTCCAAAGGCAGGTTGGCTGTTTACGATAACAACACACAGTTATCGTCTCGATTGGATATCGATTACAGTCAGATATTCAAATGCTTATTTTTTATCAAGGCTTGAATCTGAAAAATCGGATACAATTGTTTGAAATTAAAAATAGTGTATTTGTTTCATTTTATTAACAACTAGCTCTGTGCTCGGCGTTGCCCGTGTACTTATTTATATAAACTAGAAAAAGTATTTAATTCTACAATAATATTCAGTCAAGAATTGACTTAACCTAAATGTAAATGTTCCTAGTTCCGTACATACTTTCGATCGATAGTGCATTAATTAAACAGCTGTAAAATACATTGAAATTATTGAATCAGTCTCAACAAACATACCTCAGAAATTCTTTACATATAGAATACTTAAATATACTCCTAGAGTATTGCAGGATATAATTGTCCCCCAGTCTTCAGACATTACGAAATATTAAATTGATGAAATTCTTTGCAAGATTCATAACGTAAACAAATAGTCGCCATATTAGTCACTAATATGGCGCGAAAATTAACTTACATTTTCCGTAAAGATCGTAAAGTATTTTGTATTGTTTTTTATTATCATTCTAAGGACTATTACGGGATAAAATTATACTTTTAACTTCAATGAAAATATTCCTGCTTTATTTTATTATGGAAAAAAAGATATATTTCCTTTGTTCGTCGCGTAGTAACGTCTCTCTATGTAGTGACGTCACGGTCTCTTGGCGCGCAGTAATTTAACACAAAATTATCACGGTTTTCAATTATAATAATTTCTCTATTTATGCTAAGGGTTTCTCACCCCCGTAGTACCGTTTCTCGTGTTTTTAAGAATATCTGTACCAAGTTTTGTTACAATTTGTTCACGCGTTGAAATTTGTATAAAGATTAACGAAAATACATACAAATATACATCCTTCTATATATATATATAGATCGTGTACCAATATTTGCAAATAAATTGATATATTTTATAAGGAATTTTCTATTAATATTTATGTGGATAGTTTCAGCTATCCTAAGTTTAATTTTCAAAGGATTGGTAGGTAGAATCGCTATTTTTTTCAAGATAAAATTTTTGGTCTGCTTTTAGGTGAGTGATTGAGCATTAATATAACTTTTATAGTGATGATTAACGTTCTGAATAATACCCCAACTAATTTTAGTATATACCCCTTAATTACAGTGAGATAAATTGATGACTTATTTGTTATATTAAAAAAGGATAACACCTTGTTTTTCTTGAACAATTAAAATAAAATAAATTTCAATATTAATTTTGCAATTCAAATAGTACATAATAAATTCTGTAACTGTTTATACATGATTATAATATAATATTAAATTAAAACGAAATGAAATTCTTAACCTATTGCTTAACATATTAACGTGTTCTCTAACAACATGGTAAGAATGCGCCATGATTTAATAAATAAAGCGATACTGTTAACTGATAATGAAAACAACTTTTAACTGAAATCCATAATTGAAATCATACGTTTTTTACCTTGCGATCTAATAAAGATTTTTTTAAAAAAAATAAACAACATGTCTCACTTAAAAATAACAGAGATACTAAAAGATGACCTGAAAGTATGCAGTAGTGTGACTACACCTATTACGAATTATATGCAAAAAAGCTGAACAATCTAAATTAATTAAGTTCTACAAACTATCCAATTTCAATATTATATGATTTTAACACTTTTATATTAGGGTTTTATTTATAGAAATAAAATTATGCTTAATTTATATAACTCGTTGAGAAATATTAAACCATTATTTCTTCTCAAAATATTTCGAAAAATAATAAAAAAATATTTCAATCTTAGAGAGGAAATAAAAAAAACCATTGGACAATTTGTGAAGGAATTTCTCTGAATTTCTTATGATTATAAGTCAAAATACTTAAATAATTTACAAAACAATTTATTTTTGCTTAAATTATTAAATTAATTAAATTGTGAAGTATCTTTAAATGCAAGAACCGTATTTCATTTTACAGTTTGCAATACGTGATGAATTCATATCGCTCAAGCGTAGTACCGAATATTATTTGTGTAAATCTGTTTTCTGCCTGCTGTTCCCCCGGTGCAGAGAAAATCAACTGAACACCACAAGCGATGTTACTGGACACCGGAAACGTTACTGGGGGGAAAAACTTTGATAATAAGCTGAGGCGACACGGGATTTACACCTCACAGCCGTTCCGCACCAAATAAAAGTAGTTATACCATAAAAAGGGAAGGAGGCTTCTAATTAAGAGTGTTGCGAACGGGCGCTACTTCTTAACTTTTGTAATAAAGTAGTGAGCCCCGCTTTTGTACAGGCTGTGTACTCTTCTGACGCCTTTACAGATAATTGTATCCTAACTGAGCGGCTGCTGCACTTTGTTCCTCATAAATCCATGTCATGTGGTGCGAAACTTGTAGAAGACGCTTTACACCTGTTTAACTTTGGGTATTTTCCTAGCGTAAACCACATTTTGCCACTTTTATATTACACCCTAAAAAACGCATTCCGACACTCTAATCCTACAAATAAATTTCGTTACAAGGGTACAACGGATCCTTTCTGTACTCAACGAATCCATATTTCGTCCACGATAAATTAGAGAATAACAACAATACACAATAACAAACAATTAATATTGACTATATTACTTTCCGTAATATTAAAGTAAGACAATTTGAACAAAATGCGTCAATAAATTATTCATAGAAAATGGTGTATTATAGATGACATTCAAAAAATAATTAGACAAATGAGCAAAATTGGATTTAAAAACTGTGAACAAAATTTATTCCTTAACAACTTATCACAAGTAAACGAATTACTGCGGTTTAAAATCGGAATAAGTTAATATTTTAAATAAAAACTCTTATTTCAAGTTTGACCCCGAAAATTAACTATTAGACGGAATTATCGGTCGATTTTGGATGTTTCAAAATTTACACCCCCGCCCCTTGGGGTGGTAGCTTTCCCTTACCCACACAGTGTTTGTTTCCGGTTCGATAGGAACACGTGTACAAATATTGATTAATATTTCTTCACTGGAGTTTATTTGTATGCGGAACATACACACAGTCCATTTAATTAATTAGATAAAAACAATTTTCGGTACCTTCGTGATTAAAACTAAATATACCAATTATCTGTAAATTAAAACAGCTTTTCCGCATTGTTTTGTAAGATTATTTACTATTATATTTTTAAAAATTCAAAGTAAATGAGGATTTAAAACTATAACATACAATGACTTTAGAATTATATTATAATCATTTAATTTTTATAATTTGTCCTTATCATTTTAGAAATAGTAGTTTTCTTGGTTTCACTTCGTAAAGAATGATAAATGTCAAAAACTATCTAGTATAATATAAAACGACTGGAATTTATTAATGTAATACTGGTTGGCATTTGTCTGTTGTTTGTCTATATTCCCAGTTACAATTCTAGATATTCATTTTAATTAGATTGTTCTTGTGTATAAATTTCCCCATACAAATTTACTTTTTTTTAATCATATAAGAAACTGTAGTTAATTTATATAGGGCGTACTTCAGCTGAAAATGAAAATGGTTTAATTATCGAACGAGTATATACTCGTGAATTTAGAATTTTTGGTTCAGTCAAAAATTTTAATTTGATTGGTAGCAGAGCATGGAAGAATATTTTAAGTAACATTAAGGTTAAAGGTCCAGTGGCTAACATTGAATGAACATAAATTTACTGAGTACGCAAATACGAAAATATAATTAAAATTTCTCAGATTCAATGTATATATATATATAATAAGTCCGAATTTTTGCCATAAATATTTACTGTTACAGCATAAAATGTATGTTGTAACATTTTGTAAATAAGATAACTGTAAAATATACAATTTTTAGTGTCGAGCATAATAACAGTATGTTATTTCAGTACATTAACTTCCATTACTTCCAGATTAATTATGCTGAAAAGAATACAAAGCAAAAAAAAAGTTATTTTAGCTACTCCCTTTAATTAAAATAATATGTCTGAGGTGAATCGTAAAATACATTTCCATAAATTATTTTGCATTGTGTACACAACATATTTTTACTTCAGGAACTATACAACTACATATTAAAAATAAAAAAATTATAATATAATTATAAACATTATTTAACAACTATAACTTTTTGTAAAGTTCACCTGAATAATATTGATATTTTATTGTGTGACGTCATTATCGTTCTAAACCTCAGAAAATATGCGACGCTTTAGCAAAGCGGTTGAAAGTGTCTCTAAAGTAAGTTCCCCCATCGTTGAGAATGGCTTATTTTATTTTCGCAGGCTGACAGTCAGGCGTCCAGTTATCCCAGAAGCATGGCAACCGCGCATTAGCGTGCTTTCTTTCCATTCCAGAAGAAGCTTATCAGGTTTCCCTCAATAGCGAAAGACGAATTCCGTGCTTCTGTATTGAATAAAACTTCAGTGGAGTAACTCGCAGAAAGTCTAAAATTAGCTAAGGGGAGAGCGTAGAAGCTGGCGCAGTGACATCTTAAGAAATATATTAGCCTCAACAGAATTCCTTAATCAAAATAAATTTGATAAGTAATTAAAATTATCAGTTACGGTCTTTACCGTACTTTGAGACTTGAGCCGTTAGAAAATATATTTCTTCTTTATTCAGAACTGCTCGTGCACAATTTTTTATTTATTTACTTCTATATCAGTCATTTTAGTAACAAAAGAGTTTATAATTTATTAATCATCAACAGTATAAAACGTTCCAATTCCCTTCCGTAGAAACATTTCTTTTTACTAATTTCCACATACCTGTAATTTCAATTTTTTTATATCAAAGTATTTATATATAAATTAAAAAAAATTATCTGAAATATTTTACAGTTCTTATATTATATGTATTGACTGAATTATGATATGTTTATACACCCATATTAAAAAATTACTAACATTTTACTCATCATTCAATAAGTGTTCAAATAGCAGTTATATGATTAATAATTTATCCAATTATCAACATTCAGTAGCTGTCAAATGTGAGTTTAACCTCATTAGAGGCATGATACTTTTAGTTCCAATTCATGTTATATGGCTTTCGGTAAAAATACAGTATATGGTATATATATATATATTGTTTATTCTGTAATTTTTAGTTATAAAATCATGAGACGTGTGTTAATTCATACGTTTATTTAAATGAACATTTAATATCAGTGTAAATTAATTAAACCTGATATAGTTATGGTTTCACAATTTGATAATTTTTAATTTTGTTACTTAAACCATTTTCGTTAATACGAAATCAACGAGTTTAAATTAAACCTATTTATTCTCAGTGATGTACACTGAATTTTGTTAGATTCTTCGTCCACGAAAACCATTAGTTATTTTACCTTTTTATCAGTTTCCATTTCATTACGATTTTCACATATGATATTACTTTATGAATTGTTACTCAAAATTATATACCGTTACTGTTAACCTTTTTCACTAACATGATTTTTAGCATAACAGCAGCAAAGGTTAAACACGAAAGCTGCTTATTGAAACTTAAATAACTGCTTAGACTCTTAATTGAAGAGATGTAGATTTTCAAAGGTGATTTCCATAAAGTTAATTACGTTTCATTAAGATTAATTTCGATTTTATAAAACTTACTCTTTCCTTGTACTAATCATCTCAATATGATAATTGAAGTGAAGCAGATTATTGCTTTTTATTTAATATATGTATATATATATATATATATATATATATATATATATATATATATATATATTATTTAAAACATGGATAAGCCGAGATAATTATCTGAGACATAAATTAATAACATTTTTAAACAATTACAGTGGTAATGCGTATACTTTCGTGAAATCATATTTAATAAATAAAAGTAAAACTCTGTAATAATTCCACGATCCCCGATGAAATATAATATTGATATAATTTCTTATTTATATTGCCCTAGCGCCAGTTGATTAATTTAACAGAAAACTCTTCTCTTTTATCAACGAATTTTATTTCCAACCTCTGTAAACAGAAAAGCTGAGAGAAAGAGTATGAGTTACGTTTTAAGTTTTGAAACTCTCGTTCGCTTTCTGGTTGCCGACATTAGCTCCTGGCGTCATAGAACTTTCACAAAGGTTAAAAGTGCTTCTACGATTCAAGTATCAAGCAAGTATTTTATATTTGATAAATCAAGAATGATTAATTGCCGCTTCGCGAAGTGGTTCCTCTGCGGCCGAGCCTGATATTTCATCACCCAGCCATGAATATTTTCCCCGCTTCCTGACACATTTCTCAATGCCAAAACTGACAGGCACGGCTCAACTGCTGATGTTTTAGGCTCCTTTGCTTTGCCCACGAGTCTCGTGTTGCGCGCAGGTGAAGACGCTGTTCAAAATTTACCCCGGCAATGAAATTACAACGCGGGCGACAGCTTCGGGAAATGCCAAATTTAACAAACCTACACCCACAGATTGTTTGTTTGCAATTAATTTACAATATCAATTTTTCGAATTGTGTTTTCGTAAGAAAATAAATCAAATTATAGTATATTAATTAATTCAGCAAATCAAGGCTTTATAATCGATCCGCAATATTGAAAACATTGCAAGAGTCGTAATGCTTATAATAGTCGTATATATAATTCATGATGTTTCGACGACTGCCACCGTCAAATTGTTAATACTGGAAAAAATCTGGAACCTTGACAACCTTATGTATTTTACGGATGAAAAATTTTCTGTAAAATTAAATCTGAGATAAAAAAAATCACTATTTACAGGTTAAACGAATTTTTATTAAAATAAAATAATTTACAACCAAATTATACATTCTCAATTTTTATAATATATAATTTTATTTCAACATATATTAAACGAGCTTTCTGTTACCATACCTTAGTCATTTTATTTTGCATAATTATTAATTTGAGTCAAATATTTATCATTTAAGAATAACGTACGTCGGTGATTACAATTTTGATTCCTATACACAATAAACATTAATAATCAATAATTGGGGTGTCTATTATTGTCTATTAGTAAAATAACTACCTGCAGTCTGTTACTTAAGTAAGCAAGGAAATCGTATCAACACGTGATATTATCTAAAAATACATGACGCGAATTTTCGTATACCGGTTCATCCGCTCAAACATTTACTGAAGAAATAGATTTTATTATTTAAAATAACCACTTTCCTAAACAAAATTAAGTTGTGCGCAATAATTTTTCAGACTAATTCACCAACGTCCAGTATTATTGAAATTAAATATTAAAAATAAAATTGTTTTCTAACGTTTTTTAATCATCAGAAAATAGGAAGTTAAATTAATGATTATACTCATTAGATAAAGTAGGCAAAATAAAGTGATAAAATAAATACCACAAAGCTTTTCTGCAATTCTGGTTGCCTTCGTCAGGTGATTGAAAAGCTCAAGAGACGAAACACCTCACAAACCAGGTTGACGAAGTCACTACAAATGTGCGAAGGTACATTAATATTTTAATGGCAAGGTTACTTTTACAAAAAATAGTCTTATTTTCCAATAAATCCAAATATTTATTTAAATAGCTCATATATAAAGTGTAATGATACTGACCTGTATGTATCCGGGTCGCAGACCTTCAGCATACTGTGTTGATAGATAGATAGATAGATTTATTCACCATTAGCCCTCTAAAGAGGAAATAGGATTCGTCACAAATGTACAGAAGATAAATTACATATAAACATATAATACACAAAGACATTTGTCTAGTCACTACAATCATACACTATCTTTAGGAAACACGACACTAATCACTTCCTGGTATTAATCTCCTGTCGCTAGGTACGGAGGGATGTCGTCATAGATATTTACTAAAACAGAAAGCAGAGGCAGGAAAACAGAACCAAAAGGGGAAAACTGGACAAACTATTTACATATTTATAGCATATTCGGCAATTTTGTAGGCAAGGCAGTTCAACGGATGTGAGACCGATTCAAAAATTCGTGTACGGAGTAATAAGTTTTACACTCCTTGACGAATGAGTTGTAGTTGTTGATGTTCTTTACGTGTTCAGGAAGGCTGTTAAATAGTGCGATACCGGAATAATGAACGCTAGACTCGTAGAGACTGAGGCTGTGCTTGTCAGATCTGAGGACTGAACGGTTTCTGAAGACTTCGTTAAGTTAGTGACTAATAAAGGCATTAGAGTTTCACGTAAGTCGTAACACTTTTTTTAAGAGTACATGAGGGTAATACAAATGAAGCAAATCCCCTTTAGTGACATGGGAATCAATTTGAAAGAGTGGAAGCGGAAGGGTAGAGGAAGGTAGCCAAGGGTTAATTAAAACCTCCGGGCTATGGTTTAACGATGTTACCCAATATTGTCCTCTATTCCTATTGGTTCAGTCGGCCAGCTGCCTCCTAAACTGGTAGAGACACAGAAAAGATAATTATGCTGCGTCACATCAGCAACAGCAACACCTCTACAGCTGTCGTCGGAAGGGCGTGGGACAAGTACCAAGAGCCCGACCGTTCTGATGTAGGTTTTCTATAGTTTGTTCTGCACCAGTTTTTGGCGAATATTGGGTAAGATCGTTAAACCATAGCCCGGAGGTTTTAATTAACCCTGGGCTACCTTCCTCTACCCTTCCGCATCCACTCTTCCAAATTTATTCCTATGTCATTAAAGGGGAGTTGCCACCATTTTAAAAAAAGTGTTATGACACGTGAAACTCTAGTGTCTTTATTAGTCACTAACTTAACAAAGTCTTCAGGCTTTAACTTCGTTGCATTGCTTTTCCAACAATTTTTCCTGTCATAGCTATAATAAATTTCTCTCTCTCTCTTCAGTTAATGCGGCATAAGTGTCTGAATCGTGAACTATCTCTGTGAAACCCCGTGACTGGTTTTATATAAAAAAACGTATATACCCAGGAAACCTTTCAACATTTAAGATAGTGTCTTGAGACTTGTACCAATGTGGTTAGACGAGTCAGGTGTTTATTATCCATTTTTCGTGCTTTGAATGTTCACTAATATACTTAAAATATTTAGTAATTTCTTAAAAAAAGTAAATTCGGTAATATTGAATTCCATTTTCGTTCGAGATTTCAAACAAAAATCGATAACGTCTACAGCGAGATGAACCAAGTCATAAAGGTGAGAGTAATTACGCGTTATTTATGATAAGAAACGCAAATGAATACGGAATGGCTTTTTAATGCTGAGAAAATGTGAACCAGGTTTTTCGGTGAATAATCGTTGTAAGCTATTAAATCGCAGACATATTGCTCCTGAAGCTACGTTTCCTCTGTCTTGCAACGGCTGGAATTCCACTTAGAGAGCAGAAAGAATGTTACCTCATTTCCTTCTTCCATTCTTGGCCTCCGAGCCATACATTTTCCTTTGTTTCCGCTTCAATCGGAAACGTGATTCACTTTACAATTGACTGAAAAGATACAACGAGAAATTATTTTACGCTCTGATTTGGATGCAGCCTCGTTGATGAGACTTTTACAAGAATAGAAGAACCAGACATTCCTATAAAAAAAAAGAAATTGGGGGAATATTAGAACTTTGAATAACATTTTAAATAAATTGTAGAATGAGAAAATTTTTTCAGTCCTTAAATTCACGATCGTTTTATTTTACGGCTAATACAAAGCGAATGTCGGATTAACTAGGATAGTCAGGAGTAATTTATGTTCAATTTTAATGAAAAATAAATGCAGTTTAATGTACAATTTTACTCCATGTGCCAGTGCATGAAGTGGCCTTTAAAGCAACTATTTTAGCCCTATAAGGATTTTGAAATAATAGTTTCTCTTACTCCAGGTAAAATGCTTAATTATATTTTTTTGTTATTTCATTCATGAAAACCATAATAGTAAGTAATTATAATACTATGTACAAATGATAATGCCCTTCGAAAACATAAATTAACAATAAACATAAATTAACACTACTCATCAGTTATTACGAAGAAATTAACTTATAAGTGGATATGATGCAAAATTAACAGCTCAAACTAGCAATTGGTTTGATTAATAGCGAAAACATACGCGGACTAATACACGCATTATAAATGTAATTTAGCACATTAAAATATAACTGCAGTACTTGTTATGATGAAATTTCACATTTTCGATGTAAAATTTTTCTGGAAGAAACGATGTTACATTTAGTGTTATCGAAGAAATAGTAATGAATTTCTGATGGACGGACCGCGAGAGTTCAATAAACGAAAAAAGCAGTAACAGATATTTTTTGTTCTAATAGTATGTAAATGCAATAATTTAAAATGTGATATATACATTTACGGAACGGAAATTACTCATTAATTAATGAGTATATACAGTAATTATAACGGTGAAAACAGATCATGGTCAAGCTAAAAGGAAAATAAATGTACGTCTCTGACGGACAGATGACGTGCACATTCATATCGGAAAGGAAAAACTCTTGAATATAAATAATGAAATAAAAGCTGATGTATAAATGTCTATGCAGAATCGATCTCTTCTCAGATTTTATAACCTGTATTGTAGATGTACTGGTGCCGTCATTGACACACGATGGGGCGTCCACAGCACAGAATCTCCTAAAAAAACATCTAACACTCTTACAAACTGTTTATGACGTACCCCTGGGTTAACTTTAAGATAAACTCAAACCGCACACGATTTATGTTCACAAACATATGCGTTTGAACGAGAATTAGTCCAAATTGCATTAAAATTGATTTATTTTCAAAAATAACTTAAACGTTCACAATAAATATTCAAAATTTTAGTCGATAAATCCTTTGAATAATATCATATTGGGATCACAAATAAGTTGACTATGGGGAAGTTTCTTAGTTAACAAAATGGCACGACTCTTCACTTCGTAAGGAGATTGACCTAACAATCCCTTCAAGGTGAAATTAAATCTTTACATAATATTCGTTTAAAAAGTACTTTTCGAGTTGCAAGACAAAAAAAATATGTTCTGATTTTTATTATTGGGTTATTTATTATGTTCACAGTACTGAAGGAAATTTAAAGAATTATACACGACATTATAAAATTTTCGTCTTCCTCATTCAATGTCGGGAGTAGTGTTGTATAGTCGCATGATTTTTATAAAAATCGCGAAATAAGTAATTTACAATTGGATTACTCCTCTTATGTTTGAATAAAATAAGTTCTCCTTGGACTTAAATTTAAATGTTTAGCATTAGTAAATTAAATGGCTACGAGCTCAGTCGTAATTGTAGCGCGTACAACTCCGACAATTGTTTCTAGCAGCGCCGAAACTCAAAATGACTAGAACTTAATATTCCGGAAGGGCCTTAGTGCTTGATGGCGCGACGGGACGGTAACTTAGCATCGAAGTTCCTCTGAAGCAGACAGAGCCGTCTTCATTACCAGGATCTGACGACGTCGCTAACTCGCAGCAACTGTCTGGGATGTGTCCAATACGGCAGATATTCCACTGGGATTGCAGCTCTCTGTAATCTCGACGCATATTCCGCGCTAAGCTTCAGTTTCTCTCTGGCGATACTAGAGACAGCTATCCTTTAAACATGCCTTACAACGATAAGAGAAAAAAAACCTTATTCATTACTGAGTGCAAAGTAGACGAGACGATAGAATGTCCATAAATTAAGTGTCGATAAAACGTCAAATATTTTAAAAATAAATCAGTATAAAATAATACTCATAGAAGTATTTAAAATTATCTAATATACTTAATCAATTTTCATTTAAAAATTTATTATGAAAACTTTTGGTAACACAGAAGTATTAATCAGCGACTTCAGTATTGTGTCTATAGCATATGGTTTAGGTTTCTTCGAAAGTAATTTCCGATTTCAGAAATTCATATCAATTCATCTTTTAACCAGATGGGATTGATCTATGTATTTTCAAAAAGAAGAAACACACTATCTTCACGTGCTGTCCAGTAGATTGCAGTATCGTGCTAACTTTAGTTTTTATCAATATGGCGTCTGCACAATAAAAATGATTTTGTTTTCTACGTTTTGCGATCTGATAATCTGTAATAACCATTAAGCAGACCTTTCGAACTAGATTTGGTTTTGATTCTCTTAGAGTCCAGAACATAAGAAAATGGTTTAAACATTTCAAAGATAAAGATTGGCTCTGTAAAAGCTAATCCTCGTGTCGTCCCCGTGTGTAAAATTGGCGATGTGTAGCTCATTCGTCAGAGTTTCGTTCTTAGCCCACACTGGAACCTGTACGTGTGAGTTTTTAAATGAAGCTTATAAAATACAACGACGGATCCGCCGTACAGGTCTAAATGATGCGGCCTTACGTTACTAGTTTTATTTAAAAAACATTCTGTAATATTATTATCCGCGTAACTTTGAGGTCAGAGCAATTTAAAGAATAGCCCTTGTGGCACAATAATGCAGAGACTAAAAAGGTGTCTACCCTATTATTGTCGGTAAAGCGTAATACGCACAGAACTATTGGCGGAAACATTTTGAGTGTTTTTGGAGCCTGACCAGTGTGGTCATGGTGAAGGAGTGTGGTAGTGGAGTACAAACGATAATGTTTGTAATGCAGCCTGTCTTGGGACTTCAACCAATCTAAATTAGCGGAGTAAAGGCTGAAAGTTCTATATACAACGTTTGGTATTAACGTACTTCTACAGTAAAGCTGTGTGATAATAAGTAGGACGACGTAAAGTTCGTGAACAGTTGTTATAGAGGCGCCGGAATTTAGTGAAGTGAAACAATATAGCATTCAGTGTAATGGCCTGTTGATTAAATTCTTCTTTAAAAGAAAATAACAGTGAAGTGTACAATTAATACGGTAACAGAACAGCCCTAAATAAAATAGTATGTAACAAACCTTATATTTTAAACTTTTATATAAATATAGTTACTTTCTCTAGATTTGTTAGATTTTTATATAATGTTTTGCTGTAGATTTAATACGTATTTTATTTTGAAACTATTTTGGTGCAAAATTCCAATCACTATAATTATTAGAGTCTCGGTAAACTGCCCTGAAGTTTTTAGTCTCATTAAAAGCTGTGAATTTTTTTAAAAAATATAATGTACAAAAATTAAAACAAAACAAAATTTGTCATAAATATTCTTTATCTTTAAAAAAAATGGTTTAAATCAAGGATAAATCCTATAAATGATCTTTTCCTTTTAAAACACGAATACTACATAAATTGGTCCCAACCTGTTGGCTTTATAGTTTATTATTTCATTAATTTGCATATTACATAATTTGACACTCTAACATGGGGTATTTCGTTATTAATATTTATAGTACATATATATATATATATATATATATATATATATATAACTTTCGTAATTCTCTTTTATCACATGTTATTTAATAATACAGATATAGATAATCGGACAAATAGTACTTACCTTTTAATTTTAGAAAAAAGTTGTCATAGAACGAATAATAACTGTCAGGCGTATAATTAATACATCTTATTTTTTTCTAATGTCTACTTTATCACGGTAATTTTATTTCTACATTTTCAATAAAAGTTACATTCATAATTATTATTTTATTAATTTAACAAAATGTATTAAAGACACTAATAACGGGAAATTTTCATTAAATAGAAAGAATATTAAATAAAAATTTTGAAGGATATTAAATATTTCGTTCGTTCAACGTTAAGTTATTCAAGCAGATCTGTGAAAACTTTCCCACACGTGTATTTTCTAAATGAGGTAGTATGCGCTCGTTATCTCTTGAACCAGAAACTGTTGATTAGCATAGGCAGTTAGGAAATACGCTTGTGAAACATTGACTAGCTATCTAGACCATTAAAGGAGAAACAATACAATTATCTAACGAACGTATTCTAAGTAATGGTAATTAGGATCCTGTGATTAAACCGAACGATTTAGCTAGTCGTATGCCGATAACATTAAACGAGCATTATCGATTTATCAACCGTTCTTCCAATATATTCTTAAATGATTTATTTTAGTAAAATTTCCTTTCTGTTAAAATTTCATCCAGTAGGCTCAAGAGAAATTCAGACGGTCACTATATTACCGAATAAAATTTTTGATCATCATTAAAAATTACTTTTGAATTTTATGATCTTTAAGTATTATTGTTTATAGTTGACGCTAATATATAGCCTAACATTACTTAAGAGTAAGTAGAAATTCGCCTTTTCTCACTAGTAATAACGATAATTTTAAAAAAGGCAAAACTAAGTATACAAAGTTTGTTATGAAAAAAATTTAAATAATCCACGTTTCATTCAAATAATATAAAATTTGTTCAATGTTAAATGTTGTTACAAAACTTTAGGCTGATTTTTTTTTACTTATTGCACTTAAATTTTTAATATATACCATTTGAAATATAGCTTACAGTTAGGCGGTTATCATCAAATAATTCATTTTATTTATTGTTACTTAATCGATTTTTTAAATTTATTTAATAATTAGAAAAATACTAAAATTGATCAGACTACGTGATTTTAATTTACTATAGGAATTCCCCAAACTATGTAGACAAGATTCCATATAGTTATTATACATAATTTATTGATCACGTACGTTCGTACGGCAACATAATTCCACTTTAAATATTATATATTATTATTGATTTTATCTATTCTGAAATACAGCTATGCTTTTACTTCGGTAACGATTAAGTTTTAACTTTACGCAATTTGTAGTTCATGATACGTTTTTATTATTTCTGGGGTTAATTCTCTTCTTCAGAGGAAGAAATTCCTGTAAACAAGTATGCAATGCAAAAAATTTCCTTAATATACAAATTTATTATTTTATTTATTATTTATTCTCTTCAGCCAATTATACTCGTCTAGATTTAATTATTTAGTCATAAATGGTCTTAAAATGTTTTACTTTCTTGTTAAATCGTCCAAATGCAGAATTTATATGGAAATTATCGTGATTATTGTTGTTATTAGGTTACTCGTATTTAATTACATAATTAAAAAAATATTATATTGGTCCAATTAATTTTACTAGTTACATCCAAACTAGTCAATTATATTGAAATGTATATTCATTGGGAACGTACGCAGTATTAAATTGTATTACAAATTTTGAAATTCATAATGAATTGAAAAATTAAATTGTAATTTTATAGACACGGAACAATTAAATTTACATTAAAATAGCGTCACACATTTCTACATTGAAATTTCTTCCGTGTTTGCTAATACTTATATATGTCTACAATAATAAATTATTTAATGATTTTTAAATAGTATGAATGTGACAGAATTTGTTGAAAACTCGGGAATGTAATAAAATTTTATTGCCTACAATTTTATATATTTTGTAGGTATTAAAGATTTAAAAATACGCACGTAATCAAAAGCCGTCAAGTTTTAATGATTTTCACAGAATAAATATATTGTTTTCTTCAATTTATCATCCTCGTATAAAAGAAAATGGATTATATCGTTCTTATATACCAACTAAAAATTCGTGTAGTAAGCCAATGCTGACGAGTTGGAGCAGCAAAAACCGTGTTCCGGTGAAACAGCTTGTTGTATTAATGCATACAAAAAAAGCTTTAGCTTCAATGCTTTATAAAAGCAGTGAGATATAGAAGAATGAATACATTCAATCACATCAGATTTAGTTCCATACACTTTTTATGAGACTACAGTTCTTGTTCTAAAAACAGTAATTTCTAGAGCAAATAAAAATTTGTCAGTTATAAAACTCCATCTATTTACGAATACTTTTCAGTTTAATTTACTTTGACACTAGTTTTTTACTTCCTCATTACCACCTGCCGTTTCCTATATGTTTTCCGTGCTGTTATTTATTACGCTACCTTCGAAACAGATAATTTATTCATATAGAGATTCTTGTGTCCTTAAAAACCAGGTAATTTATATTTTTAAGTATATGTTATACAATATAATAAATATAATAATGTTTCTTTACTATGTGAAACATATGAGCAAAGCTATATTTGCATTTATTACTGTTCATTTTAGTACTACTCAAGTACATACATAAATGAAATTCAGTAAATTACTGATTAATATAAAACTTCAATAAATCAAATTATTTTCACTATTACAACAGTCACATATAGTCTATTATTTATAGGCTAGAGTGTCATGCCAGTACCTTCATTACGTACGTAGGCCCACTGATAGCCGAGTTCAGTGTTTATTGAGCTTCTTTAAGGTATAGTCGGATGTGTTAATTGTTATAATTACTTCACATTGTTAAAACACATATGCAGTGAGATGATAATATTTACACTTAACTTGAAATTATTTTGTAAATTCTGCTGCGAAATTTGTTCCACTCAGTCCAGCTTTCTTTCATTCTGCTTCTTGGTGCACTTCGCTACGCGAATTATATTGATAAATTTTGTGAGAGCGCAACAAGCAACCACGGCGACAGACACCGTCGCTAGAACGACGTCCAAGAGATAACCTCGTACGTTGTTGAGGCTGTGAGAAGCTGTGCGTAGATGACAGGCCCCTTTGTGGCGTGCAACGTATTCGATCCACCACACACCTTGCTCCAGAGACTTCTCCAAGTGTTCCTTGAAGAGAGAGGAGTAACGATTTGCGTTTATCTGATAACTGAAAAAAAAATCATATATCAACCAAGACAAAATCAAAAGCAGTCAATGAAACATGTCTGTTTAAAAAGAAATTAATAATAAAGATCAAACTAATAAATAATAATAAAATTACGATGTAAGCGGATATATAGTAAATCATTTAACCATGGAATTGTATTGAAACTAATCATGGAAATTTTAAAATGTTATTTGAATCGGTCTCTTATTTATTAAAAAATGTTTGAACTATGGCCATCATATTATACAGTAGAAACAAAATGAGAAATGGCTTCGTGATAAAAATTAAGACCGGAAGAAGTAAGTACATGACGATAGATAACAATTGCACAAAATATTTATTCCTATGATGAGTTACATTTAAATCTTTATTTCTAATTAGTAAAATTCGGGTCTATGTATTTTTAAAAATATATCATCAGAAATTTTTGCAATATTTGCCACTGTATCTCCGTTCCATATATATATATATATATATATATATATATATATATATATATATATATATATAAACTGTTTTAATATTACTTGAGGGTAAAAGTTTTAATTTATGACATTTTATCATCAGTATTAAGAACGCCTGGATTATATATTTATATCCCTAAATAAATTATATGTTCACATAATTAAAGATATCTGAAAAATTGTTTTAAATACGTACCGTAAAGAAAAAAACCTATTTTTCAAGAATAAAGGAATTAAATTGAAAATGTAAATTACAATCTGTAATTCTAGTGTATTTAATTTTATGTAATAGCAACACTAATTTTCACCATAAATTCAAATGTCAAAAACGACTGCATATACTTGTAGAGGAATTACATTCATTTTTTTTAGGGCAACAGGCTACATGAGGGCGATCCACTTTGGGCAACTCCCCTTTAATAGCATAGGAAGGGATTTGAAAGGGGGGATGCGGAAGGGTAGATGAAGGTTGCCAAGGGTTTTCTAGGGCCCCCGGGCTATATTTTAAGGATCTTACCTGTCATTCGCCTAAAGAAACGCAGGGAAAACCCTAGGAAAACCTGCATCAGGTAGGTCGGGCATTGGGTGTTGGCAAAAGTTGATAACGCGTCGCAGATGTTATACGCGGCAGCGAGAAAATATATTATCGCTAAAAAAAAGGAGTATCGTCTTTGTATTAATGTTGCGAACATAATTACATTTTAAGTTCCTGAATTTTAATATAGCACTGAGGCTATATACTCACTACATACGTTAACAATATAATTCGATCAAATTTGGTAAAAAGAAATTTTAATTCATATATTATTAACTAGATAATATTTGTAAACCCGAGGAGACTAAGGAAGATAACACCTAATTACGAATCTAGTATAATATTTTCCTTTGGTCTAATTTTTCGTTAAACCCAATAAATATATTTCTAACGCGAAGGTCTTAAGGTTACGCTAATAGTAAAATTCACTTGAAAATAATGAGGAAGAAAAAAGGCTAAACGTGTCTCTCAGTATCTAAGTATACGAAACTTTCACCTTCAGCCTCGTGGTTATACCCGATGTAGTAAGTTTAATTTAATAAATTTCTTTCTTTCAGACTATAGAAAATTTATTGTATGAATTACTTTTCATGAGTATATTTTTAATTGGCATGGAAACTTTTACAGTGCGGTTCAAGAATATATCACATAAACATACGCACATGCGAAGTTCAAAACAGATACGGTCCCTTAACAAAAACTAATTTTATTAAAATAAATCATCATGAGTTTATTTGAAAATTATTTTGATATTATTTACTCGTATCATAATTATTATGTAATGTCTATTAATAACAATATAAAAATTAAAGATGCAGGTTTTTCTAGAGTTTTCCCTGAATTTCTTTATGCGAATGCCGGGTAGGATCCTTAAAATATAGCCCGGGGGCCCTAGTAACCCTTGGCTACCCTCCTCTACCCTTCCGCATCCCCCCTTTCAAATCCCTTCCTATGCTATTAAAGGGGAGTTGCCCAACGTGAATTACCCTCATGTAGCCTGTTGCCCTAAAAAAAATTAATTTAAAATTATAACAATTTTGTAGCACAAAAACATTTAGTTCACATAAACTCGAAGAAATTTTGGCTAAGATTACTCGTGTGCGCTAATGGATTCGTAAAACACGCTAAAGATCTTTCTTTCAGTCACAGAACCAGTAATTGTAAAGACACTGTGGTGTTGACTCAATATGATCTGTGACTGGTCGATAGTTACAAAAAAATAAATATAGGTGTCATGATAAACGTAGAATGTGGAAACAATTACAGAAAAATACTTAAAAATATAAAAATAATTTTAATACTCAAGAATTTACTATATATGAAGGAATGGAAATAATATTCCCAAAAAATGTAGTTGAAATCGATTTAACAGTGAGTAGATGATGAAAACAGAGTAAAATAATGTGTAATAGGAAGAGTATGTTACACTGGGAAAAATGTTAAACATAATGTGTAGATAAAACGTCAAGGTTATCTGCATTACAGTGATTAATACATTATCTACGAGCACATATCTAATCGTAATAAATTAAATAACTATTTTATTCATTTGTCTGTGTTAGCGGAAAATTTCTGGTTTCAATTCTTTAAGCTTATCTTGGGTCACGTTTTTGTTTTGCCTTTTAATCGTGCTAAAAGATTTTTTGTTGATGGACATTTATTCTGTCTCAGTAAGTTGAGAATGTGAGATTTAAAAAACTTCCGCACCAGCTTGTTTCACATAAGAAAAAACGAAATACAATGTAAATTATGTTACGTTCTCTGCAAAAGCCTAAAATTTAAAAGTAGTCATATCGAAATATACCTTTCGTTATTGAGGATAGAATTAATAGTCTTCTCCAGCGTTTCGTTCTGAAAATTTGAAAGAGAGATCGTGTCTCCCAATCCCTTTGTGACAACGTTTACAGCATTGTAGGGTTGGTCTGCAGCAAAAGGTACAACCAACATTGGAACTGCGTGATACACAGCTTCCTGGAAACTCTGAATTCCACCTTGAGTCACAAATAGTTTTACGTTTCTTTGTGCTGAAAATAAAAGAACGGCGGAGCATTAATTTAATACTTTCCTAAATAATTTAGTTTAGGAAACGAGGTGTTACCTAAAATATCCTGTTGCGGTAACCACTTAGCCGTCATCACGTTGCTGGGAAGGTTCCTTATATTTTTATTTTCGTATTTCCACAAAACGTTAACTTTTAATTTCCTGAATACTTCTACGAAAGTCGCTTCCATGCCTTCTGTCAAATCGGAGCTTTGGATTTGAGAACCGAGGCTAACGTAGATAAAACCGTCCCTGCTGTTTCTGATAAACGTCTGTATATTCTGCGACGGTAAAATAAGAAACAGTATAACAAAACAAAAATTAAATTCATTTGCAATATCATTAAAAAGTAAAAACACTCACTTCCGGTAGTGGATTCGTTTCCTTCTTGATGTGGCTGCCAGAAACACACAAAATGTTGGGATTGTAAGGTTGAGGATACGAAAATAACCAATGACAGTTTGATATCAATAGACGAACGTTTCTGTCATCAACGTTGGCCGGGATTGAACTTTTTCCGAAATATTTCGACGAAACGGCGTCGTGCCTTGGCAAATAAGAGTAGTCCCATTTATAACTATATGCTAAAGTTAAAAACACGTTTTTCAACCGTTGGAAGAAGGTTATATGGTCAGTAATAGGAAGCTGAGTGTGCGCCATGTATGAAGGATTATGGATGCTTCCAGTCGCCAAATGATTTTGTGTTTGCATCATCGTCGGTATGACTCCTATAAGAGGTGGCGATCCGATGTGCCGAACAAGCCCGTAGAAACAACCATAAGCAATTGTCTCTACAAGTACAGCGTCGAATTCTTTCGATTCGTTCGTCCTGAAAATGAGTACAAGTGTTAAATGTGAAAGTAGCTTAGTGTTATCGATTTTACTAAACTGTTCGGAGTTGCTCATACGAACAATCTATTTTCATGACTTAACATTTATTCGCCTGTTTCTCTTAGAAATAAAAAAACTTAAATAATTTTACCGTCTAATTACTGATTGAGATCTTTGACAAATCGTGTTATAAAACTTCTACAATTAAATATTTAAGTATAAAATAAATTAGTAGTAGTTTTACGTAAAACAATAGTCATCCTAATGAAAACCTTAACTGATAAATGAATTCATTAATTTCCGACCAAAATCAAGTTAGT
Source organism: Zhengitettix transpicula (assembly GCA_037074705.1). Taxonomy (NCBI): domain Eukaryota; kingdom Metazoa; phylum Arthropoda; class Insecta; order Orthoptera; family Tetrigidae; genus Zhengitettix; species Zhengitettix transpicula. Next base: position 73,269,417 of record CM073593.1, on the reverse strand, counting down.
TAATTTCAACAATGTTTGTAGTGATTATCAATTATTCACTATACCGTGACAAATATATTTTATACATTAATAACCACTTTTGATCGAGCATAATTTAAAAATAAAGTTACACTATTTCCTTGTTATTGATCACACGAAAAAAAACTATAGCATGAAAAAGAAATCATATTGGCTGTAAATTTGCGTCAGGATATACACAAATTGCAACAAATTATAAGAGTTAAATTTTATATTTCATAGATTAGATAAATTTTTACACTCAAACATCTTAGTGACTAATAATGTAGTTTTTGTGTCTCTGGAAACGCATAATAAAATTACTTACGGAGCAGTTTTTTCTTATTAAAACTTATTAATTTGTTCCTATTCCTCCAAAATTTTATACGAAAATAATAACAATTAATACTAGAAAACCTTACTCAGAAAAAATATCCTCCCTTTAAAATTCTTATGTGAAAATTAATTATAACTAAAGAGGTTTTTTGTTAAAACATAAATTACATGAACAATGTACTTATAAGCCACAGTTTCTAATTTACCGAGTATATAGTTGAAAAACCTTTAATTACGATTTAGGGATGGGAAAATAGAAATTCAATGTTGGGTAATAATTTTAATATATTGTAAAAACCGTTAATTTTTCTATGTTTTTTATATTGCGTTACATCACTGCTTTAGTCCAAATGAAACGTAATTATTAAATCAGATAAATTTTTTATTTAATTTGAATGCTTATATATTTTTTGTATGTGTTTACAATAATTACAGTTTTTTATGAACTACAATTTCTCCAAATTAATTATAATTGTTGTTTTATGGGAACCAGTCATAGAATGAAACTTGTAATTTAAAATATACATCTGTCTAAATATAGGTTTGGTATACAAATAATTTATTTTGTTACTTACTTGAGAAAATCTTGTACAACTTTCGATCCTAATATAACTTCACAATTCATTGTTAGGAAATTCTCCCAGTAAGCTACTTGCTCCAATGTCCCTTTGTTGTTGATGGACTTTCTGGGTAGATTTTTCGTTGACTCTGGACCAGTGAAAGAGACGTCTATCTGCTTGTAATTGGCGAGTGTGTTCTGCAATTTATTGAATTGTATCGTATCAGCAAAGAACTTTGTTAAGTATCAAAATGACGTTTTTGAAAAATAAATAAATATGAAACAAGAGTAATAGGCTGAGAAAAAAAAATTCTTTTTCCCAAACCACCATCTTTGATGAAAAAACGTCATTCGGAAATTAGTATGATTTAACCGAGTTTTAGTGCACAACATTATTTATATAAAACTAAGTTCACATGTTTCCAAACATATAATTTATTAAATGTGCCACACAGACTTCAGGTAATTGGTGTAATTTTAACACGTATTTTGCAAGCAATATTTGAATGATTAATTATGTTTCCGAAGAAAAGACTCAATTATTAAGAATCCTAAAGTGATATCGTCAATATTTTTTTTTTTGCATTTAATCAACATCACAAGATCCACAGAATGAAGCATTGAGAAAATTACCGAAGCAAAGAAACTTATGTAACTAATATAAACGACTTATTTTACTTACTAATATTGGCCATCTGTTTCTATTTGCTATTAGTTATAAAACTTGTACGTATAAGCTCTGAATGGGAAATAATTTACAGAATACGTGGCATCGGATGCAAATTTAAGCATACGACTAAATTTTCAGTTGAAGAGTTACAAAAAGTTAAGATAAAGGATAACTGATACCATTGCATGCGGTGAAACGACTTCAACAACATAAAGAGAAAACTTTAACTAACTGAAGCCATTAACGAAAAGGCGAAAGAAAGTAATATACAGTCTTTGGTCGTTTGAAGTGAGGACGATGATGCGGAACTTTCAAGAAGTATTAAGTTAGATGGAAGTTTCATAATATAATATGAAAAATCTTCGCAGTAGGTTTCCCTATTATTGTTAAAAACAATTTTTAGATTTCTCCGCCCATTAAATAGGGCGCATTAAAATATTGGGAGAAAAATTTAATTTATTAGAGCAGTATTCAAATTAATAGTTCCCTGTTTCTATATGATCATCAGAAATAAAAAATCACAAAATATAAGTCCGCATTTTTAAATAGCAGCGACATTATTACTCACATAATAATAATTCTAGAAAGGAAAATACTCGTTTAAGCTACTATTAGTTGTTTTTTCTAACTTAATCAACATGTTACTCGGATTAAAACTGAAAATTGGTTGAAAATAAAATCAAGTAAAGTAATTACTGCTCATTGTCGTCAAAAAGTAGATTTAATTCTAAACTTAGGTTTGATTAAGATGTAAATATTAGAAAGAATTTTGTTAAAGGACTGTCTTGTGAAAAAATATACATGTTATTAGCAAATAGGATATAGTCATGAAAAATGAGTAAGCGTCTGAATGGAATTCTACGCGGACTAATATAAATATTTTATAGCTGTTGATACAATATGACTAATAACAGATTTTATACCTGAATAAAAAGAGAATAACTTATAGGGAAGAAAAGCAAAACGAATTTAAAAAGTTTATAGTTATTAAAGAACTTATAAATTTGCACCAGTAAAACAGCATATAATTCATAAAAACCGAAATGCTGAAATAAAAATGGGTTCTACCATCTATGGACCCCTATTTTCAGACAGACGTGCATTATTGTTACGTCGTCGTTTCCTTCTTGACGTTCTATGTGATTATAAAATTACCTTTACTACCTACTAGAGTTGTTTATTATAGAGTCTTACCAGTTATTAACCATCTGCTGAAATAGCTACTATATCCCAAAATATGACATTAAACAACTTCCTGTGTAACGTTTCAATTCAGTTCTCTTAAGAATAATTTCGAGGAAAATATTTGACTTGAATCACATATAGTTTATTATTTACATTGGACTTCAAGAAATACGGAAATAAAAACTATCAGGCTTTCTTTTAATCAATATTTTACATTGTACCGTAAATGGATTCGTCTTTAGAAACATGGAGTTTTAATTTTCAGAATTAATAAAAATAATTCTCATTCTTACCTTAACTGGATGTGTTGTAATGACGGTGACATCGTGCCCTTGCTGCGACAGAGCAAGTGTTAGCCCGTGTAATGGCTGCTGGTGACTAAAGGACGGATAAGGAAATATTCCTAATATCTTATAAGCGTCGGAGACCACGAAAGTTAAGGTCAAAATAGACGTCAGGGAAAGCAGAGCCATGCTGAGCTGACTTATGCGAAATGTCCGGTGAATGTCATGAGCCTATTATTATATATATGTCATTATCATTCCCTAACATGTCTTGTGTAAGAAATGTTGCTTTATCTTATCGAATTTAATTGCAGTGACGTAATCAAGACTGAAAAATTCATTTATTCATAGAAATACGTACAAACGGTATTTTACACGATTAAATCCAAATGGATTGGACCACTTATAATCTTCGTTGGTGCATAAACTTGAAAAAAAATATTCAGAAATTTTGAAACAGAAGGTACAAATAATACCGGCTGTTTTATTGCAAAAATTAAATTTATTGTCTAATAAAACGTTAAAAGACTTGTATTTTACTATTAATTTTATGAACAAAATTTATTTTTATATAGTTTACATTAAAATGTCAGGATTTAAAGTTGTACATCAGGAGCTTTCCGTTGCTTTAACCATATTGATATGATAATTAAATTAAAATTACTTAGGACAACTTATTTTCAGACATGATTCTTCAATATGAAAGATTATGGCGTAAAATTTTAAATCGTGACATTTTAATGTAAATTACATTAAAATAAAATTTCATATATGACTGTGACTTAAGGGTTTTATCATTTATAATATTAAATTTAATATCTTTTTATCCAATTTTCTTTGGCTGACTAAAATATTAGGAAACTTAAATACAATTTTTCTCCCGTCGTTTATTCATTTGAGGATCAGAAAATTTCCCGATTGAAGATTTATGACGTGTCAAAGAATTTTTAAAAAAATCCTCACAATGAATATGTAAATCTGAAGAAAAAGTCTTACGTCTGTGTTTATTCACCATGTAAGAAATATTTACGACAATCAGAGAAATAATTCTTAAAATATTTTCACTGAACGTATGAATAAGGAACTGAACTGAACAAAATATTGTTCGAAACAAATCAATTTATTTGATTATGTTTTCCTCTGTATTATATACTGGATACACAAATTATTTTGAATGAACTCCAAATATTTCCGTTAAAATATTACATAATACTTGTGAAATAGTTGAAGCAGTATTGCTGGGGTTAAACAATTGGTAACACTGTTCCGTAAACAATCTTTATTTCTTTTAATGACCAGGGTGATAAAATCAATAATTAAAGAAGAATTTTTCTATTTGTTTTACAATCGTAATTTTATTACATAGTTTTTCTAAGAACCTTTTAACAAAATAATTATTTCAACTGATATCAGAATAAAATGTTGTTCGTACCAAGAACAATAATTATTATTAACAACAGCATACGTCAAATCCTAAGTTAAATGCCTTTAAAAGCTAGTTTGCTAATTTTAGTCTGCCCACAGCAATATTTTGCTTTCATATGATATATATATATATAGTTTATATTTATATTATTAGATCGTGCGTAATAAATTTGTTACCACCCGAGATTTATTATCACGGTGTATTGGAAAGTGTTGAGAAAACATTTAAATTTAGATTAGTTAAGTGAAAATTTGGAATTTATTACCACTAGGTCCATTCAAATAAAACGTTATTTTTCAAAAATGTCTTAGTTATATTTCTTGGTTCGTTTCATGTTTAAGCAAAGACCACAAAGTAATGGAATTTATACGAGGAGGAAATTAATTAAGACTCACACTTAGTGTCATCAACATAAATTCAAATAAAAATATACTTATATGAAGGAAATTGAAGTTCAGCTATTCCCATTGGAATAGTCGGCCAGCTGCCTCCTAAACTTGTCGAAGCACAGAAAACGGATTTCTGCGTTCCCACAGCAGGCAAGCTCCAGTCATACATCGAAAGGGTGTCGGAAAAGCATCAAATACCCGACCTACCTGATGCAGTGTTTTAAGGTTTTCGCTTCATCACTTTTAGGTGAAATTCCTGGTAGGATCCTTAGAAACGAACACATTCAGAGGATAATATTCTTGGTACAACTCTCCTTCAAATAAGACGAATAATATAGAAACTGGAAAAAAGGGACTCGTTATATTAATTATATGAAGGAACAGAGAAAATATTGAATCAGTCGTATTAAAGAAAAATTTATTTCATGATTCTCAAATGAAATGATATTATGCACAATAGATAAAAAATTATTTTATTTGTTAGGTACTTCATAAATGCACAGCCACAAGGATCTATATGTATTGTTCCATAATCTATATTGACCATGTTCGTGTGTCCCTAGAGATCGGTTAACGCTGTAATGTCTAGGGACTGCATTAACGTAAATGATCAGTGGCGCAATCAAGAGATTGATTTATGGACGGTAATTTAAGGAAATATTTTCATTCTAGGAACAGAAGACGGTAAAAAGTACTGTTGGATAGAACTTCAAATACGCATTTTTAAATTTCATCGTAAACACTTCTAAAAACAAGTGTCTAGAAATACCTATGAATAACACGTTTGTCTAGGATCTTATTTTGGAAAATATTGCATAAAAACATTGAAAAACACTTTCAAAGTATAAATTATAATTTATACTTCTGGTGTTTTCCTTATGAAAAAACCTCCACTCTTTACTACATGCTTCTGATTGTAAACTCAAGTCTTCTTGACGATACGATTTTTTACTGGAAGTTTTGTAATCAACAGGGAAACAACTGATAAGCAGGATTTAGGGGGCCTTGAAAATGACTTAGTTGTACTAAGTACATGGGAGAAGCGAAATAAAATTAAAATTGCAAAAGTAAGTCGATCAGTTTTACTAAAATTGGAATATAAATTAGATGGGGAAACAGTGGCCCATGAGGCAAGCTGCAAATACCTATGTAGTTATTTTAACGGTAATATAGGATGGGAAGAACAGGTAAATTATACTACAATGAGAACTCTCAAAAGGGAAATACAAAATCCAAGGAAATGAAATTTGTCTTTAGTACTCCCACTAATAGACTAGAAAGCTGAGATCCCTATAGGAAAAATCTGATAAAATCCTTAGAAAGGATACAGAAAAGTCAGTGAAATTCGTACAGATAGGACCTGGGAATGAGAGCGAAGAAGTGAAGACAGTAAGTGGAAAATCTAGGCTTCACGTTTAAAGCCTTTATAGGTCAAAAGCCTTAGAAAAAAATTCGAGATAGAATGAAAGTACGGATTCGGTACAAGAGAAATGATCAGTTGCCAAATTTAAATGCCAGACAGAGAAAAATAATATTCATTCCTAAATAGGATACTAAATAACGGGAGCAACTTCAAGAAAGTTCAGAGAAAGTGCTCTAACTGGAAGAAAATTTTGGCTTTCCAATTTGTAGATTGAAGAAATACACATACAGTGTTCCATTGTGATGGCGTTGAAAGTAAATTAGGAAAACCATGTCCTATACTATAATTATTAAACCATTTTGATTCACGTTTGTTCCACAATATTGTGGAATGATGAAATTCTGAGAGAATCAAGTACAAATCAGTATTTTTTTATCTCGGGGAAAAAAATGTTTAATATATTGTTCCTACTAAGCACTTTATAATTAAAAATGTGAGATTTAACATAAATAACATATTTTCGGTTTTTTCCGAGTTAAAAATTATTTACTCAAATATTTCAGCCTATCCGGAAGGAAATACTAAAAATACCGAAACGGTAAATAATATTTCTGGCCTTCAATGACCAACGCTTTTAGGTCGAAAAGTCGGCCAAGCGAAGGAAATTTTTTTTTTAGGGCAACAGGCTACATGAGGGTAATCTACATTGGGCAACTCCCCTTTAATAGCATAGGTAGGGATTTTAAAGGGGGGATGCGGAAGGGTAGAGGAAGGTAGCCAAGGGTTAACTAGGGCCCCCGGGCTATAGTTTAAGGATCCTACCCGGCATTCGCCTAAAGAAATGCAGGAAAAACCTTAGAAAACCTGCATCGGGTAGGTCGGGCATTGGGAACTTGTCCCACGCCCTTCCGATAGCGGGAGAGGAGTTTGCTGTGGGGACGCAGCATTCCCTTCTCCGTGCCTCGACCAGTTTAGGAGGCAGCGAAGGAAAATTATTTGTTGGAGAATTAAATTTCTTTCCAGTAAGCAAACTATTGAATTATTACAGTAAATGGATAAAGAAACTGTGAGAAAAAATATTTCAAATGATAGATGCACACAGGCACCACATAGTAATGTTTATACTATTTTATCCCTTCTTAAAACTTTAACCGCCCTCATGTCCTGCAAATTTTTATTATTCTTTACATTTCATGTTTTCAAATAAATTAATTATTGTGTTTTTAATTTTATTGTCCCTGTCGCACTCAATAAATCAGTTAAAAATTAAATAACAAATATTGTCTGAATAAAAGGTTCTTGAGTTATTATTAGGGAAGTAATTTTCTCGACGCCTATCGCCTGATGTGGCGGAACTAACCGACGAAACGTACCGCGCCGAGAAATGTACAGTCGAGTTCATAACCTGATATTTTATTAAAAAATATGATTTATAACGGGTAAGGTTACCAGATAAAATCAAGGAAGCGATTTGGAATTTAAAACACAAGGAACAATATTTACATTTGAAATTTTCAGATGAAATATAAAGCTACCTTCCCGATAATCGGACAGAAGTTAAAGAAACGGCATGAAATAATTTTCAATTGTGAAGATTAAAGTTTATTTGACCGACTTAATTATATTAGGTCACTTTCATAACTATTAAAGTACTAGAAAGAAAATGTAAGTTTGGTGGAAACAATTAAAACTGAATTATTTTTAGTATGGAAGAAATCTCAAAAATAATATTATTGTAAGAAGAATCAAAAGGAATCAAAATAGATTACAGAAAATTTGTACAATTACGTCGAATAATCTGAAAGTAGTATAATATTTTGTAATAGTATACCGCAACTTTTTTATATTTAAGCATATTTTGAAAAGGCCCCTTATTTTATTGTTATGAATTATATAATTTCATTACTATGGTCAAGTAAAAGCATAAAGAATAATACATTAAACTTCATTCTTTAAAAAAACATGTTTTTGGACTAATATCGTGCAATTTTCTTCTCCTATTAAAATGAATATATTCTATACGCAAGAAATGGAGCCTTTACTTCAGTCTACTCAGAGCAATGGCTAAAAAGGAAAACTCAATAAAATTTCCAAATAGGAAATGCAAACTTTAGGGCATAACCCTATTACGTAAAATTTCTTCCATATGATTACAGTCAGAACAGAATTTTATGTACATTTATTTCAAAACAACATTCCTGAAGTCAAACACCAGTAACATCGAAAAATACTGATAGTAACTCTTGAAATTGAGACGAATGCCGAAAGCTCTCTCTTTTAATATAGCCGAGGTAATCAAACCTCCTTACTTTTATTAAAATAAAATGGTAAATTACGTCCGTTTCTTATTGATAAGGTAAACCTTTATATTTTTTTGAGTATATCAGGAATCATATACTCTTTGCGAGTGCAAAGAAAATCATATCCAAATACAAATAAATTAAACAATGCTTACGAAATCATGTAAAAATGATTACCTCCAGGACACCTCGGAGACATGTGTGATAACCTTGATAATTTTAAATAAATTTTCCTGGTTAGGACACACGAGATAAGGGGAAATTCTGGACGAATCTATTAGTCAAGCACGTACTATATTACGCACGAGGTAATACATCTTTTTAACAAACGAAATTGAGCATTATGTTTACAACGTATGTAGTACAGAAAATATTTTTCCTTACACCTGACCCCCAAGTTACTTCAGTATCAATTTATTTTCTTTGTTACAACATGCCTAATACTTTCGTCGTTCTTGCGAATGGCGACCCATTTGTTATGCGTGTTGCATCATAGAACCCTGTCAAAATAATGATCCTAATTTACCGTGTGTGTGGAAATTTAATTCTTCTAAAGGACAAAAAATTGAACCACATGGAATAACGCCAATTTCACATGTAAAGAGAAAATGGAAATTCTACGAATTCATCCAAATATATATCCTTTTCAGCACGGAACTTAAAAAAAACAATTACTCCATTATGGAACTGAAAAAAAAATATTTCAATTAGTAACCAGCAGAGGAAAATCTTATGCCCATTATATGCATATGTCTAACTCCCACAATTCTGTTATTATGGAGGCTCTAATTTATACAAATATAAAAAAGTATAAATTCTAAACCAGGAAAATATAATTCTTATCTCTAGAGATTCATATTTCTCAAACCAGTCTGAAATTTTTTTAAGGAGAATAAGACGTACGTTATAAATGAGGAAAATGTAATAGCAATTGTGAGATAAGCCTGTTTTTCAATATTTTGTACTGAATATACGACACTGTATAATATATTTTGAGAAAATTATTGATACATATTTATCCGTGAACGTAACTAAAAAAAAATTAACCTTGAACGAACCGTAAACCATCCTAGCGTGAATAATTTTTGCGTAATCACAAATTTAAAATAATTGAATAGTAAATCGTAATATTATGAGGACTGAAATTTTATTAATTTATAATTTTTATTTTAATAACCCCAATATTTTATCAGTCACAACAGATGGAATTTCGGATTATTTTTCAGAACAATTTATAATTAGCTTTTGGTCTTCAGCAATCTTCAACTTCTAGTCAAAATATTTTAAAAGTCAGGACCTAAATTCAAGATTATTATATTGTAGTAATTGGTAATTAAGACATTGTTCTAATTGGAAAGTTGGATTGTAGAGGACTCATTATTATAGGATATAGAGCGGACGCCGCAACAATTCGGCGAAGCAAAGAAAACATTGTTGAGGTTCTACGCGCTCAAAATCTACGAGACGAACGGGCAGTCAGGCAATGAACGGCGAGGCATAAGGACCAGCAAAGTTTTTGTACAAAAGTAATAGAGTCAGGAATGTGCAGTCGGGCATAGAACAGCGAGGTGTAAAGACCAGAAAATTCATGTTATAAAAAGTTTTGCAGTCGGGCATAGAACAGCGAGGTGTAAAGACCAGAAAATTCATGTTATAAAAAGTTTTGCAGTCGGGAAGGAGAGAGTGAAACTAATGTTGTAATCGGTGGCCGAGCATAAATTCAACCTGCTGGCCATAGACAAACCAAGGAAGTACATTTTCCAACTAAAGTCACGAGATCTGCAAATCCAGGTTGCAGCAAAGCATCGAGAATCTACCAATTTGTGTTAGACCAACTAACAAAACTACGCCAATTAGAATTTGTTGACATTTAGAGTCTGTGAGTATTAGAATCAGTGATATCGTCAAATTTTGTGCACGAAAAACCTAAAATGAGACCTGGGCGGCCGTAAAATTATTTCATTAATCAATTTACACATAATATCAATTCTTTATTGAGATCCTAACACACTTTTATGATGAATGTGAATTATTAAATCGTCGGTGAACCTATCAAAGAGTAATATACAATAAATAGGGAGTCGTCATAGTCAGCTCCGATCGTTAAAAGCACTTCCGGTACCGTATAGATTTTTCGTTCTGATACATTAATGTTAGTAATATAACTTTTAAATATATCCAAAATTACATTCAATGAGAGTGAAACAATTGAGGTTATTAAACTAATATAATAATTAATTTAATGCCAACACGTTACTTAAATTATCCAAAAATCAGAATTTCGTACCATTAAACATGAGTTCAGAACAATAATTGAAATAAAAGTGTAATGCGATGAAATCATTAAATGTGCCAATGAAATAGTTCTCAATGAAACTGAAGTAGGTTTATTTTAAAATTGGTTGTTAATAATTTCCTATCAAATTGGGCGGCAGTGTACCGTTGACTTAATAATGAATAAGAAAGATAGCAAATACAGACAAAAAAGGGTAATATAAATAGCACACAACATTTGTGGGATCCTTGTTCCTTTCGTCGGGTGCTAAGAAGAGCCTAGAGAAACACAACTGCACTGGACAGTTGACAACACTCAAAATTTTAATCCTTCCTACAACGCTTTTGAGTGTTGTCAAATGACCTTTGCAGTTGTGTTTCTCTAGGCTCTTCTTAGCACCTGACGAAAGGAATAAAGATCCGAGAAACGTTATGTGGTATTGCTACAAACATTTTGTCTGAATTTGCTATCTTTACAATCAGACGTAATTGTTTTCATTTTCGTTGACATTAGTTGATACAATCTTCAAACGTAAGTAGCAATATTAGGTTTACATACTTTCGTCACATTGGGCACTGAAAATTCAAATCTCGGCCTCTTTCCCCACAACATCTCCTACTAGGATGTTCAACTAAATATCGTCTCAGGTCCAGACTATCGTAGCAAAAAAAAAATAACTGTTCCCGAAGAATCTCAACACGCTATTGGTTGGTTCAATATCCTCTTTCTTTGAATGAAATAACGTACATATAAGGCTTTGTTCTGTATTGAGAAATATGTTCGCATGACCTTTAAAAACACTACCGTGGTCCTCAAAAATATTTAAAATGATTTTAACGACGTATTAAGTTCATCAGTACACTGAATCATATACATTGTATTAAACTCATCAAAGAAAAGAATTTTTTTATAGTTTTGAATTGACAGTTCAATACAGAATTTGGTTGGAAAAGATAGAAATATAGTTTTTATGAACAAATAATTCGAGAAGAATTTTTACATCCTACCAGCAATTTTTTTGAGACATAAAATAGGTGACAGTGAGACAAATAAACTAAGATGGCTATTTCTGACGTTTCAAACAGTGAGTATCTTTCATTTTAGAATGACTAAATATGGAATAAAAAAAACTACTTAACATTTGGAAACACTGCTTTACAAACCAGACTAATAGTTGGTCCTAAGGACAGGTAAATATCTTGTCCTCGTCAGCTGTATTGAAGAACGTCGGTTTCGAGACTAATGACAATTTCAAAACATTTGTAAATGTTCAGAATAAATTACACTTATGAAAGTACTGGTATGTAGGTTACGCTTGGAGCAAAGATAAGTGACAGGCCGTGTTATTATCTAGCCTTGGGTTCTTGACAGCACTCTACGGTCTACTACGGTAGCAAAATGTTGTCACCGTGGGCTCTCTGCTTGTTTTACTTTGCTGCACACGTCCAGACTGCCAAAATATTGGGGATATTCCCGTTCCCATCAGATACTCATCAAGAGACGTACAGGGCACTAACCCAGGCTCTCGCTGCCAAGGGGCACGATGTCACTGTCATCACAACCCATCCTGTAGAGGTAAGCGAACGCACTAGGAAATTATAAAAACAAAGTAATAATTCTGTCGTTAAAGATGACATCAACAAAGAACGCAATTAAACACTCGTTAAGGTATTTACTTAATAGATTGCTCAGCATTTATCTATTTTGAAAATTTCGTACATTATAGAATTATAGAAAGGTGAAACCACAATTGTATTCAAACTTAATTTCAACAGAATTTCGAAATAATTTCCATTTTAATATAATTACCTAAAAACCAAAAGGTCGACTTCATTTTTAATTTTAAAGTTTTAAATCGCTTTTGATTTAATTTAATAAATATCCATATGGATTGTTGAAATGTAATTCACGTACAAAGTGCTAATTTCATAGAAAGTTTACTACTCATAAACTAATAATTATATTATCAAAGATTAAAGCCTTTCCCGGTGTAGTTGTTCAATTTATTGTCGTCATCTTCTAGGCGAAGAAAACTTCGCCTAGAAGATGACGACAGAGCTTTTAGTCGTCGAAACGTTGCGTTCTAGTATTGCATAATTATATTACTATTATTATCACAACTGGGGGTTACAGAAATTATTGATCCTTGACACACAGTAACATTATTTGATCAGAAACGTACTCCCCATGTATGTAAATCTCTAGGGAAACTATATTTATATATTATTGCAAGTTCTTTTGATTTTGGAAATTTAAATTTATTTTTATGTTAAAATCATGCATAAAAAGTTATCGTTATGAGTTATTAATTTTTTAAAAATTTTCTGTGTGAATTGATAAATGCGTATAAATATATAAAATGGGTTTTCTCATATTTTGTAGCTCTTACATTTATCAACAACAGCCTGATAATAATAGTTTAATTTATTTATATATTGAAATTAATATAACCTACGAAACATCTACAAACGCAATGGAGTAATTTATCTTATGTAAAGCGAAAGAAAAAATCTTATTAAATGAATTATTACGGAACACCTAAACTAAGCATTTTATTACTAACGTAACACATACAATTGCATCTCATAAATTTCTTGGTAAACCAAATTCATTTCAACATAATCAATTACAGCGGCGTATAGTTGTAATATATTCACGTCATTTACACGGTAAATATATTTTGCGACTGTTTCAGACGTCTTTATCTAACTACAAACAAATTGATGTATCGTTTACCCAAAGGGAAATGGAGAAAGTAATTGACTTCGGCAGAGTAAGGGGTATGAGTAGTTATTCACAAATAGCGTTCTGGTTGAAATTCTCGTCCACAAACTGTGAAGTACAGCTGAAATCAAACGTGATGCAACACTTCATAAGGTGAGAGAATTTAACTATTTGTTTCAACGAAACATTTAATTTTCACATTAATAATATAAATTAATAGTCAATTTGTTTTTATCTTTGTGTTTGCCACCCAGACAATCACGTTGACACCTTCGCATTTATTTAAAACGTATATGATATTTATCCTAGCAAATAAAATTATGGAGAATATAAACTCATTTATAGCTTATAAAGTACAGGATAATATTTTTTAAAAAATATTAGTAATTACAGTGGACTGTTGTCCGAAAACAGGAAGACCACCCGCAATTCTCCTAAGCTTAAATTTGTTATGGACCAACGATTACAGTTGGACCAAATAATGATTAAAATTGATGACACATTCAAAGAAATTAAATACAATACGATGTGTTTGTAAGAACTGGCTCAAGCTATGTTCATGACTTATACCTTTTCTGGGAAAATCCTGTCGAACTTCGACGGTAATGTGAATTTACAAAGGAATACTAGCTTTTAAATATAGGAAATGCGTTATGGCGATCAAGTTGTTAGGTGTTCTGTCTCTTTACCGAAAAGATAAATATGTCGTGATTTTACTGTTATACGGATGAATTTCTGAGGATTTTCCATCCAAAAATAAAATAATATAGTGATTTAAACAATTGAAATAATCATAAGAGTTATCAAATTTGTAATATACCACTGAAAATAATCACTGTATTATATATACAATTCGTATTATATATGCAATACACGGAAGAAAATAATAATTAATAAGAGTATTTGCCGACCATAAGACAGTAATTGAATCGATTTGTAATTAATGGGTATTGAATGCATAATTTATAAATTAATCTTAATTTTGAATTAATTTAAATTTTTTAAATTGATTTAATCATGGATGAACACAAAATTTATGATCGTAACATTTAAATATTAAATTCATAATCAACTGCTTAGGGTTTTAATATTTTAGAAACTCTTTTTCAAAAAAATAATGTTTATATTAAAATTTATGGATCCCAGTCGAAACTGAATTTTTCGTTGCGAATTACTGGGTAATTTTGTAACGATAATCAAGTTTCTTACCGACAGGTAACATTCTCAGACAAATTCTCTCAGGACAGGAATTATGTGAATACTTATAGACACATTTTTTTTCACAATTAATGCGCGAGGATTCAAGGTTTTGTTAACTATTATTAATTTAATGATAATTTAAAAATTACTGTAGATGATGTAATTGATATTAAAAATTTTATTATTTTAACCCGTAGGTCAGGAGAGAAAAAATTTGACTTAGTGATCCTAGAGGCTCTGTTCTATCCGTGTTACTACGGCCTCGTCCATCATGTCGGTTCGCCTCCAATGGTCGGCATTACGCCTGGAGGAATGTTTTCACATCAACTCTCCTCGATGGGAAGTCCTAACAACCCTTCGTACATGCCTTGTCCAATTACGAGGTTCACGGACCACATGACGTTCGGGCAGAGAGCGTATAACACACTGATGACTGTGGCTATTCATCTTAACTGGAATGGCCAATATTTGCCCGAACACGAGAGAATATCTAAGAAATACATAGGAAGCGGTTTCCCGTCAGTACACGAAACAGACCGTAATTACAGTCTCTTTATTTCAAATAATCACTGGGCCACGGGCTACCCTCTTCCGTATGGTCCAAATATAATAGAAGTGACTGGAATGCACATCAAGCAAAAGAATAACAAACTACCGGAGGTACTAAAATTTAGTTAACTGACATCGGATTATACTCACTGAAATAAGATTCTTACTTTAAATTATTTTGCAGGAAATCCAAACCTTCATAGATGAATCTCCTGATGGGGTGATTTATGTCAACTTGGGAACTCGTTTGACAGCTAAAGAGCTTGGAAAGGCAACTTTGAAAGAATTTACAAATGCATTTTCTCTCCTCCGCCAGAAGGTTTTGTGGCGATTCGATCCAGAAGAACTGTCCGACGTTCCGAAAAACGTACTGGCTTCAAACGATTTCTGTCAACAGGACGTCTTGGGTAAGTGGAAAACGCTAATAATCGAATCTGCGTTTCAATATTGGCGTCTCTCGATTAAAATAACTCCGGCTTGTTACAGCGCAGAAAAATGTCCGATTGTTCATCAGCTACGGAGGCTTAAACAGTTTCCAAGAAGCATCTCACCACGCTGTGCCGATGGTTGTGATTCCTTTCACGACTGAGCACGAGTTTCACGCTGCGAAAATTGAAACCTCGGAAATCGGAGTGAAGCTTATGCCACACAGTTTAAACGAGCATTCCATTTTAATGGCTGTAGAGACCGTATGGAATGATCCTAGGTGAGAAAATTTCCTGTATACCATTAACAATAAGGCAGGCAGCTCACAACGTTATTTCATATAGAAATTATTTGGAGACTCTCATACGGAAAATTTCCCTGAAAATGTTAAATCCATTTTTTTTCGTCCATGTGCATTTTAGAAAAATTTTTTGCTTTACTTACACCAAACGTTTAGATTATTTTGTTAAATAAAATATGATTTGAATCGTGAGAGCTTAAAGTTTTTCTGTCTCTAATTTACTGTTAAACCGATATTACATGTACATATTTCAAAAGTATATTTGCTTATCCTTGGAGTATATATAATGTTACTTGAAGAATAGGGCGCGTCTTATAGAAGTTACCAGGATACAAGAAGTACCGACATCATCATGAACATTCCCGTTGTTTACGTTTCAGGGAAGTGATCAGGTTACAGGGTAATGAAGTTTATGTAGGTCGTCCTCCGTTCTCTCTGTCTGTCTCTCTCTCTCTCTCACTCTCTTTCTCTCTCCGTCCGTCCGTGTCTCCCCCAGTCCGTCCGTCTCTCCCTCTCCCCCCGTGTCTTCGTCCGTGTGTGTGTATCTCCCCCCGGTCTGAGTGTGTATGTGTGTGTGTGTCTCCCCCCGGTCCGAGTGTGTATGTGTGTCTCCCCCCCGGTCCGTGTGTGTCTGTGTGTCTCCCCCAGGGTCCGTGTGTGTGTGTCTCCCCCCCGGATCCGTGTGTGTGTGTGTGTCTCCCCGCCGGGTCCGTGTGTGAGTGTCCCCCCACCCGGGTCCGTGTCTCCGTCCCTCCCCGTCTCTCTCCGCGTCTCTCCGCGTCTCTCCGCGTCTCTCCGCGTCTCTCCGCGTCTCTCCGCGTCTCTCCGCGTCTCTCTCTCCGCGTCTCTCTCTCCGCGTCTCTCTCTCCGCGTCTCTCTCTCCGCGTCTCTCTCTCCGCGTGTCTCTCTCCGCGTGTCTCTCTCCGCGTGTCTCCCCCGTGTGTCTCCCCCCGTGTGTCTCCCCCCGTGTGTCTCCCCCCGTGTGTGTCTCCCCCCGTGTGTGTCTCCCCCCGTGTGTGTCTCCCCCCGTGTGTGTGTCCCGTGTGTCTCCCCGTGTCTCTCTCCGTGTGTCTCCCCCCCAGTCTCCGTCTTCCCCTGTCTCCGTCTCTCCCTGTCTCCGTGTCTCCCTGTCTCCGTGTCTCCCTGTCTCCGTCTCTCCCTGTCACCGTCTCTCCCTGTCACCGTCTCTCCCTGTCTCTGTCTGCCTGCCTCTCTCTGACACTCAATAATGATAACCGAAATTTGTTTACACTGAAAATTCCGCTACAGTACTTTAATTCACCACATTAATAAAAAAAACATCGCTCCTTTCGTTGGAGATTTACTAGCACACCGTATGGAGATTATGAATGGGGCCAATCAGTTACAGGTAGCGTTCTGACCATAACACTTTCGTGTCATGTAAACTTTGGTGACATGTACTGACTTTTCAAATTATAACTTGCCTTAATTTATTTTTAATTTATCCAACAATACCATGAATAAAAATTACCACTACAGTAAATAAACAATATTTATACGTCGTAAGTCTGGTTTCGAGGAAGGTTTTCACGCTCTGAATCACAAAGTCGATGATAATTCAGTCAGGTATTCTTATACAAGTAAAAGTAAAAAACATTCTGTCGTGATAAAACGTGATTAATAATTTTCAACTACGTCATTGTCACTTTAGGATCCAATGAAAAATAATTTTAAATAAAAGAAAGACATGACGAGTACATAACGGATCATAACAACATGCGAGCCCGTATTTCTAAAGCATAAATTATGTAGGGTGGCTAACGTACAAAATTAGAAGCTAATGGAAAATCTGTACGTTCCATTTAAATGTTACATGATAAAAATCTGCAAAAAAAATCGTTCGTGACAATTTTGGTAAAAGCCAATCTGTGTGAACTGACTTAGTCATGAAGTTAAACAAAAATCTAGGTCATAAAATGCGTACTGTAGTGCTAGAATAATTAATATTGCAGTGAAATATCACTATATATCTATTTACAAAACTTATTTTTTTAAATAATTTTTTCGTAAATTACAAATTATCAGGGTTCCTCTGCACAAAGGAAATTTAATAATTAACTAACGTTGTATGACGTTAACTCTGACGTTACTCCACTCACGTTAATAATGAAAGTTAAATAAAATGTTCAAACATTTGTTTCCTCATAAAAGATGTTTCTCAATGACAAAATTTCTCATATGTTCCAAATTTTCCTGCACAAGTCAGCCGCTGGTTTGACAGTTATCAGGAACCTGAACCTTAACAACCGTTTTAATCGTATGGCAACAAAATAGTGTCTACGTCTAAAACTTTCCAATACAATGTGTTGATGGTCAAATTCAATAAAACTGGTATATGTTTTATATTTTAGTTTTCAATACAATGAATTTTAGATTAACCGAACGTAATTAATAATTTTTATTTACATTCAGAATAATTTCTCACATGCCAAATCAGAGATATATTCGCTCCTCTTATCTTTTTCTGTAATTACCCTTCTTTTACTTACAAAATATTTATTTTACGTTATTTTAACTGTCCTCCAACATGGAATATATTATGTTAATATGATTATTACCGTACGTAAACACATGTTTTCAAACAAAACGCGTTGTCGCTGTGTACTACGATCATTTTATGCTGTAACAGGGTTAGTCTCTCATACTAAATAGATTTTAAAATGGAATAAACTCGTTCAATATTTTAATTCCTTCAATAGGAATATATCACAGTAGTCCCATATTTGTATGTGAAGGTTTCCAGTTGAGATTAGTGTTTTGCATGTTGTAACGTTTCAGAACTCGTTAAGAACAGTATAATGTTTTTCATTTTACATATTAATTTCCAATAAAATTAAAATTTTCGTCATATACAGAGAGAGAAAAGTAAATACGCAACATGTACTCTGACATTGCAGAACTCGTCAGATGTACTAAAAACACGTGAAATATCAAATATCGAATCATTGAAACTTTTTACAATTGACAGACAGGTTAATAAGATAAAATACTATCACTTTGAATATGGATTCAGTTACAGTTCAATCCGATATGAATAATTTCGGAATTAGGCCTAACATAACTTATTAATTCGACAGACACATTACTATCTAAATTAATTATCACATCCTCTATTTGATTTGTGGCCATTTGACTCACACTGAAATTTATATATATATATATATATATATATATATATATATATATATGTCAAATTAATTGGTGTATGTTTGGGGGTCAGAGACCTTTGGCATACGGTAAGAGTTGTCCGCTATTCCCATTGGAATAGTCGGCCAGCTGTCTCCTAAACTGGTCGAGACACAGAGAAGGGAATGCTGCGCCCCCACAGCAAACTCCTCTCCCGCTATCGGAAGGGCGTGGACAAGCACCCAATGCCCGACCTACCTGATGAGGGTTTTCTAGGGTTTTTCCCTGCATTTCTTTAGGCGAATGACGGGTAGGATCCTTAAACTATAGTCCGGGTGCCCTAGCTAACCCTGGGCTACCTTCCTCTACCCTTCCGCATCCCCCTTTCAAATCCCTTCCTATGCTATTAAGAGGGAGTTGCCACCATGAGGATTACCCTCATGTAGCCTGTTACCCCTCTCCCCCCCCCAAAAAAAGTAGTTTTTAGAGGTGTATGTTCCGCGGTAGCAGACCTTGGGCTTACAATAAGAGTTATCTGCTATTCCTATTGGAATAGTCGGCCAACTGCCTCCTAAACTTGTCAAGGGACGGAGAGAGAAATGCTGCGACCCCACAGAAAACCCCTCTCCCTCCATCGGAAGTGTGTGGCACAAGTACGACCTACATGATGCAGGTTTTTCTAGGGTTTTCCCTGAATCACTTTGAAGCGCATTGTTGGATAGGATTCTAGTACCATAGCAAGGGGGGACTCTAATTAACCTTGGCTACATTGTTTCACCTTTCCGCGTCCCCCTTTCACTCCTTTTCCTATGCTATATATGCCACTATATGGATTACCCTATACATAGCCTGTCTACACCTACAAAAAAAATTCTATAAGTTTTAAGCTCGATTTCAAAAAATTGTCGTTGGTTTATATTGATTGATGTCCTATTAATGCTTGAAGAAATATATCAATAAATTAATGATGCCCGTGTAAGGTACCAAGAGAAGATGGACTACTTCTCCGTGATCTACCGTGACCACCCAGAGCCCATGCTGGACCGCGCCGTATGGTGGGTTGAGTACGTCATCCGGCACGACGGCGCTCGTCATCTCAGGAGCGCCGCCCTGGACCTTCACTGGGCTCAACTGCTCTTGCTCGACGTCATCGCCTTTCTTCTCACCATTGTGTCCGTACTCGTCTACGGCGTATGGAAATTTTTGGCTTTCATTATAAAGAAGATAAGGTTCTCGAAAACCAAACAGAAACAAATGTAAAGAGCTCTTTAATTTTGTAGACAGAGGTAGAGCCACGTTGTCATGGGCGAGGATGATACTCAAAAATCACTACGTTAAATATACGGGAAACTATAGACGAATTTCTGGTCAAGTATAGTTCGGAAATGTTAGATAATAAATGTTCCCGAAACCAAGAAAAATAGTATACGAAAGTAGGGAGAAATATAAAAATCATGGTTTATAATCGAAGCTGGTGATGATAGGATGTTAATGAATTATAACTCTTAGTTAAAAGTGAGTACTTAAAATATTATAATCCCGTCAGTTCCGTTTTTAGAGTAAGATATCTAAACTTCACTCTTTCATGTATTTACGTCACTAATTAAATTTATGCTAGATTAATTAAACTTCCATTACTCTAATTGAATTTCTACTTCACTAATTATTTCTCTTTACAATTTATTTATTAAAAGAACACTGTAACAGTTAATAAATTACTACAAAATATCTAAAGCTTTTGTCTCTCTTTTATTTTAATTATTAAAAGATTAAAGGGCAATAAACAAACATGAAAGTAAAAATTTTATGAATGATTTATTAAATTAAAATTCACAGCACGTTTCAGTCTCCATGCGGATATTGTTGAAGTGAAGATATTAAATTAATGTTCCGATCTTTAGCATATATGTAATATACCTGCGGAGAGACAACACACGGTGTGATGAATCTTTCTTAATCATCATATGTTACGTCTGTTTATTTATTTCTAATCCTTGATTAATAATTGAAATTACTGTGAATCTATAACAATTTTGGGTTCTGTATCAATTCAAATTGAAGATAATAAATGCACTGTTTTCTTAATTGTTTTCAAAATGCGAGCGTCAGCAAATGAGCTATAGACGACTTCCTTTGTTATCATTAAGAGTCAAGATTGAATTACAATTATATTTACTTTTAACTACATATGCATTAGTATAGGCTAAATAATTTTCATACTAGTTTCACTGCACAATCTATCAGATAATAGTTTCTATAGTTTATACATCATAGTCTAAGAATTATTTCAAAATTTTTAAAGTCGAATGATACTGTTAAATTTATGTAAAACATTTAGTTTAACGTTCTATTCTGTGTTAAAATTTGTATATGCGATTTCTTGATGAATAAATAAAATAGTATTATTATTTTAAGTTTGGGTTATATTATTAATATACAGTAGGTATTTAATTACTCGATACATGAAAATTTCTAGTATTAAAAATATATTTAATTATAAGTACTATATAATACTACGACCTACAACCGATAAACTATTTCAAATGCTTCAAACATTGTACAAAGCAATTACTCAATGAACACATTATACTCTGTTCGTGGAAGCACTTTAAATAATTTGTGTTATTAATATTGACTTCTAACTGCTATTGTTGTAGAAATAAATTTTTCTAAAATAAATGACCCAGCTTTGTTTACTATAACACTATGAATCCATTTTAATCAGTTAGCCACGGATTTTCAATTCAACGTAGATTTTATGCAACCCGCTGTACGCATTTCTCGTCCCAATTCACAGGAATGAAACACTTAATTGTTGGATTGAAAATATCTGTTAATTACCTCTGACACATACATAATTATAAGTTAAAGAATGTATAGGAATGACATGAGAAAATTTTCATCGTGAAACGGTGGGTTTTTCGGAATCGTTTACCTGAAAATTCGTTTGTTTCTAGATAGAAAACAACTATACAGTAAATAATGATTTTATTAAGGTTAACATTCTGATCTTTGCGACGTTTAAGCAAGTGAACATTCGAATTATTTAGAAAATATCTTTAGCTAGAAGTGAAGTAGGGCAGATGGTAATTTATTTTAGTGGCAGTGAAATGATATTTATTTAATTTATTATACTTAATGCTCTTTTTGCTATAAAATGTCGCCGAGTAAGTTCAATTGCAGTTTAATAAATTCATCTATCTAACTCTTCAATGAAACAAATGTTATCCCTTTACAATCAAGTGCAGTTCCACAGTCGGCTAATTTGGAGCACCTGTCGAGGGTCCCAGGAACAAACGAGGCTATTCTTGCGGATTTGTAAGTGTGTGACTGGTTCGCGGTGCGATAAGACTTGCTCCTGTGTCCGCTGAAATGTGGGCTCGGATCTTCCGTCGGCCGGTGGCCGTATTTCAACGTGGAGCGTTATTTCCGTCGCCCATCTGTCATGGAGCAAACTTCGTTATTGTCTGTTTGGGCGGCGCAACTAACTCTTCTCACACCTACGCTCCAAGGACAGGGCGAATTTATAATTTTATGCTAATAAATACAGCGCGTGGCTGCAACCGGAATAAACCGCCCAATTATTATCATAACCAGAACTCAGCAAAATAACTTATTAAAATGTTCCTCAATTTTATGTCGTGACCTCAAATACGAATTAATATTTGATTTTAAAATTTGAATGAACAAACCAAACTTGATAATTTCATCTCATAACAAATTTTTTAATAAAACAAATCAAATAAACACCATTCTTAATTTAACTTCAAACTATAAACTTAAATTAATAGAATTTAACCAAAATTCGAATAGATCGCCACAAAACTTATTAACAATCGTATAATACTATACATTACACTCCAATAATTTAAGGACCAGTAATGTAAGATAGTTTCAAAATTGATTTGGTCCATTTGTGTAGTTGTGTGAAAATAGTAATGAATCGTAGCGATAGAATATTTTTTATATATGTTCCGGAAGTTATAAAATTCATGCTGTTTTCACTGTAAGTGAAGTTTAATAAGTAATTCTCTGCTGCTACTATTTTATTATCTCGTACAAAGAAAATTAAGGGAAAAAGCTTAATATTATTGCCAAATTCGAACAGCGAAAGGATAATCTTCACTAAATTAGTTACAAAAATGAGGTAAACACTTTTGGCTAATTACATATCTATTGTGAAATTGATTTTGTTTTACGGTTTAAACGTATCGTATTTATTATTTGTAAAATATAGATTAATAGCGGTGGTGTATTGTTTTGTTTGGAAAATCAGCATTTATAAAATAAATCTGTTGGCTGTAATGCGTGATTATGTGGGTTGTATTGTTTTTTTTTGTAAATTATTATAGTCCCTCCATCAGAGGTCAAAACTGAAAATTCATACCAGTTATATAGAATTGGGACAAGAGAGTCGGCTAATAGGAACAGAACAAGGCATGTCAAGGAGGACAGTGACCTAACACAAAGACGAGGAAAGTTGTAGAAGCGCACTTTTTCAGGTCTAGTGGAGGCGTGCAACTGAAAACAGATTACACAAACAGGAAAATACTTCAACCTGCAATGGAGTATTGAATTGCAACAACATTCGAGTTTTATTGTTAAATTATGCGTATGAAGGTCGGTAAATTTGGAGAGATATAGATTTGTAATGTGTGTGAGTATGTGATAGTAAAAACAGGTTTTTTTTAGGGTAACAGGCTACACGAGTTTAAGCCACATGGTGGCAACTACCCTTTAATAGCATAGGAAGGGATTTGAAAGGGGGGATGCGGAAGGGTAGAGAAAGGTAGCCAAGGGTTAACAAGGGCCCCCGGGCTATAGTTTAAGGATCCTACCCGGAATTCGCCTAAAAGTAATGCAGGGAAAACCCTAGAAAAACGTGCATCAGCTAGGTCGGGCATTGGGATCTTGTCCCACGCCCTTCCGATAGCGGGAGAGGAGTTTGCTGTGGGGTCGCAGAATTCCCTTCTCCTTACCTCGACCAGTTTAGGAGGCAGCTGGCCGACTGTTCCATTGGGAACAGAAAACTCTTACCGTATGCCCAAGGTCTGCGACCCCAGAACATACACCTCACAAAACATGCCGAGGTGCCTCGGCTTGTGGAAACCTGTTTTTGTTTTAGGGCAACAGGCTACATGAGGGTGATCCACATTGGGCAACTCCCCTTTAATAGCATAGGAAGGGATTAGAAAGGGGGATGCGGAAGGGTAGAGGAAGGTAGCCAAGGGTTACTAGGGCCCCCGGGCTATGGTTTAAGGATCCTACCCGGCATTCACCTAAAGAAATGCAGGGAAAACCCTAGAAAAACCTGCATAGGGTAGGTCGGGCATTTGGTATTTGTCGCACGCCCTTCCGATGACGGGAGAGGAGTTTGCTGTGGGGACGCAGCTTACCCCTCGCCATGCCTTGGCCTGTTCGACATCAAACCGTAATAACACGACATCAAACCGTAATAACACGACAATTTCAGGAGAGTTGTTCATGAATATCGTCTACACAAAATAACGAGTGAGATCACCGAGAAGTACATCTAGGTAGCAAACCCACGATCAACATATGTAATACAGGACTCAGAAACAATGTCACGAAAATCTTCAAGTTCATGGCTCAATATCCTTTTAAGAGTTCCGTGTTTGCTCATTTTATACAATTACTAAATAAAAACCTCGTTTTTAAATACAAGAAAATTCATTTCGTCTTCTCCAAGGTGCAAGGATATTCAGTTCAGAGGAAAACAAAGAAATTTATCAGGCATTGCAAAGTTTGACCCAATCGGAATCAAGTCTGAATAATGATGAAAGGCTGTGTGTTTATTAACATGAAAATTTATTTGCAGATATCTAGAAAACTGTGTCTGTCCCCTTATGTACATCAATTCATCTAATATACATCCAACAATTCGTTTTTATTTAATGACAAAAACTGATCATCCAAAATTGTTGTTCTTTAATCATAACAAGATTTGTTCTAAAATTCCAATGATTTTAGTAGCGTTTGTGGGAAGTGGGAAGGTGAATGGTTTCTCCATGTATAGATATAATTTCATTGTTCGTTAAATACTGTACTTGTGAAGGTGCGTATCAGGCACGTGTGGGTACATGCAACGGGCAGTACGTAGTGAAGCTGGTTTGCCGGATTCTGTGTCGAAGGGACAGGAAAGAGTGTGTTCGTCCCGCATCCAAGCAATGGCGTGCAAAGAGCTCCCCCAGATTGCTGAATCTCATTACGGACCAACATCGGTAGCGGCCGCATTAACACCTCACGCCAGACTAGGTGATGGCTGAATCTGTTACGCCGAACAGCATTTGAATTAGCACGCTTCCCGATTATGACTGGAATATTAGATCACAGCCGTGGGCTCTTCGGCGATAGGCCACACGATCATAGGTCCGTGTATAATTATCAAATACGAGAGATGCGCGTGCATGGCTAGTCAGTCCTCCGAGCCTCTGGCTGGGTGAACACTACGATGCAATTATTGGAACCTGCTGTAGCTCCAGTGTTTTGCGATACTGCCGGCATTTCTGCCTTTATTGAGAAATTTAATTAATCTGCAAGCCCTTGCACACATTTTTCCGTGCATACTAAATTTAACTATTCTTTGTACATGTCAACTCTAGAAAACCCCGTCAACCTTTACACAGAAATAGAGGGGCTGGCCTAAGAGTTGGCTCCAATATTTCTTTGTATACGAATTAAGTCATTCTTAAGAAATATTTTAATGTCTGATGTTCAATCATCTGCCCTATCACATATTTAATGGTAGTAAATCAAATAATTTTTTAATTATGAGTCTCCTTTGGCAGTATAATGTTTGAACTATAAATAAGGGTTAATTTTGCTCACAAAATAAAAAATAACAAGACAGAACATATTTTTAATTAGAGTTTAGTGAGCTCTAAAATATATATTTTTATATTCCGCTTTAC
The DNA here is from genome assembly GCA_037074705.1 of Zhengitettix transpicula. Taxonomy (NCBI): domain Eukaryota; kingdom Metazoa; phylum Arthropoda; class Insecta; order Orthoptera; family Tetrigidae; genus Zhengitettix; species Zhengitettix transpicula. The sequence continues at coordinate 73,243,354 of CM073593.1, read as the reverse complement.
CCAAGATGATGGTCACTTGATGAAATCAATTTCAAGACCAACAGTCTTCAAATGTACATAACACTCAATTTCGGTTTAACAAAATTCAAGATATTTATGTACAATAAATTAAATTAGTTATTGTCTTTTTACTCTGTATTTTTTACTGTTTATTTGTTTAGTAAGGTTTAAAAATATAAATAATAAAAAATTTGGCAACACCTAATTTTTTTATTGATTTTCAATCAAGCGCATATGAATAAAAATATCAACATCGACGACAGATTTCTTATATAAATCACACCTCCCACTCTCAGATATTACAGGCTTTTACAGATGTTCAGTACACTACAGCACTGTTTTATGACTTAAATTTTTCCGTCTTATATTTGCTTTTAAAAATGTGCGATAGTAACATGTGTTCAATTAGACTCTCCAAAAAGTTTCGGGAATATTAAAAATTTTTTGGGAATACTGCTGGTCAATATTAAATTTCAGCATAATCATAATTTAATTTCTTTTTATGTTAAAAAAGAACTACAGATTTTCTTTATAAATATGAACGTTGAAAGTCGGCTGACAATTTTTTTTGTAAAACTAGATTTGTTTAACTTATCATTTTGCGGTGAGATGAGAATGCATATTGATAAAATTATCACAATTTTTCTTTCTAGTGAAGATAAAAAACTTATTCCCGGTTTTCAAGGAAGCACATCAATAACAGAAAAACCCGTGAAATTGTGATAACATGAAAGTGTGTAAGTATTTAATAATTATTAAAAATGCAGTTAATAAAAAAATTGGCAACTAATAATGTTTTTATTGATTTTCAAACCAGCACATTAAATATTAAAAAATTAACATTGATGACAGATTTCTTATATAAGTCAAAAATTTTGATGTTTGTATTAGCTTTGAGAATTAAATAATAAATCAAACTTTTCGTCCTAAAATCACTTTAATTGGCCTCTTTTCAATAATTTCAGAGTCTTCTAAGAAATATTTGTCCTTCACCGGAGCGTTTAATCTTCCTGAAATATCAGAAGAACTTCCCAATTAAAATTTTTATTAGTTTTCAACGTGGAGCATACTTGATAAATATATTCATGAACTAAGAATATTTTAATTCAAGAGCAATTGTGCCTGCCGATACTTCCGATAGTAAAATAATTTAAAAAATGAATAACATAAAATTATTAAAATACTAATTGTCCCCGTATCTTAATTGTGCCTCTTTTATTTGTATCTGTCATAACTACTAGATTGACAACCAACGAAAATTATTTTGTAGAAACGTTTTTTTTAAGGCAACAGGCTACATGAGGGTGATCCACATTGGGCAACTCCCCTTTAATAGCGTAGGAAGGGATTTGAAAGGGGGGATGCGGAAGGGTAGAGGAAGGTAGCCAAGGGTTACTAGGGCCCCCGGGCTATATTTTAAGGATCCTACAAGGCATTCGCCTAAAGAAATGCAGGGAAAACCTTAGAAAAACCTGCATCGGGTAGGTCGGGCATTGGGTACTTGTCCCGCACCCTTCCGATAGCGGGAGAAGAGTTTGCTGTGGGGACGCAGCATTCCCTTCTCCGTGCCTCGACCAGTTTAGGAGGGAGGCAGCTGGCCGATTATTCCAATGGGAATAGCGAACAACTCTTACCGTATGCCCAAGGTCTGTGACCCCGGAACATACACCTCTCAAAACAGGCCGAGGTGCCTCGGCTTGTGGGAACCTTAGTTCAAAAACGGAGAGGAAAAGGCATACCCAAAGGTAGCCCCTTCGTCTCTCTCCTAAAAGGTCCCGCCTGCGAGAGAATATCCTTCGCAGGTTACCTGCGAGAGAATTCTCTCGCAGGCTCCCGATTGTTTTTTTTTTTTTTTTTTAGGGCAACAGGCTACATGAGGGTGATCCACTATGGGCAACTCCCCTTTAATAGCATAGGAAGGGACTTGAAAGGGGGGGATGCGGAAGGGTAGTGGAAGGTAGCCAAGGGTTAACTAGGGCCCCCGGGCTATGGTTTAAGGATCCTACCCGGCATTCGCCTAAAGAAATGCAGGGAAAACCCTAGAAAAACCTGCATCGGGTAGGTCGGGCATTTGGTACTTCTCCCACGCCCTTCCGATGACGGGAGAGGAGTTTGCTGTGGGGACGCAGCTTACCCCTCGCCATGCCTTGGCCTGTTTAGGAGGCAGCTGGCCATATATATATATATATATATAGAGAGAGAGAGAGAGAGAGAGAGAGAGAGTTATTGGATTCGTTTCTACAATCGGGAGCCTGCGAGAGAATTCTCCCTCCCCCCCCCCTTCCTCTATATATATATATATATATATATATATAGAGAGAGAGAGAGAGAGAGAGAGAGAGAGAGAGAGAGAATATCAAATTTATTTTTATAAGTTTTTTTTCGGGGTTCCATTGTCTCAGAAAATCATTACAAATATATGAAGCAAAGAGTGTAAAAAATAAAGGGCTAATATTACGAGGATACGATATGTAGACGAAATCAGTAAGAAAATAGATAAAATGAAACTCAGAGGTTACAAAACAGATAAACCAGGTAGTTCAATACATCATCCAAATGAAGAAGTGGTCATAAAGCAAATATATAAGGTGAAAGTAGAAAGTCTTCCAACTCTGTTCTTCGTCAGAGAAATAATAATCTTAGAAGCCATAGAATTAATGTTTCGCGTAGTGATGGACATTGTAAAATACATCCTCAATTTTGTACATTTAAATTACCCTAAACGCAGAGACAGGAATATTGGGTGTTGTTGATGAGATTATTAATAAGATTTTTCATGCGAGCAATTCCGACGCTCGCGGTAAGAGCCGAAGGTCATAATTTGCACGTAACAACAATGGGCCTACGAAAAAAAAAAAGTGGGCTATGGGACTTGTAATGTGCGTTGAATGGATGAAGTGAAGTCCGAAGTGAGACAGCAGACCCTAGTGAGCTGTAATATGAAGTTATTAGACGGCTCCAGCGTGCTACAGTGAAACTTCCATATGACAAAGCCATACTCGTTCCGCTGTACGGCACAGGCTAATGCAAACACAATTTTAAAGAGCCTACTCATCATGGAACACGCACGAAGCAAGCCCCATTTCCAACCAAGAGTGACGAACTCTCCCCCCCCCCCCTCCCATTCCTCCAAGTACATTTTATGATCTGACTCTAAAATGTGACGAAAGTAATAAAGCAACTGGATAAATTGTAAAACTCAAAAAACTTCCAGATGTTTTGACATATAAATTCAAAAAAAATTCTCGATGGAATTTGACTAGTTTTTCATTTAAATAGTAAATTTCTGAACACCAATATGAGCCTGTGATTGAACCGCTTCCCTAACACAAAGTGAGATAAATAACTTGAGAATAGACAGATTATTACAGTAGATTTAAACTTCCTTCTCTCTATTATACGCTAAAGTTTCCTTCGGCCATTCATGGAGGAACCCTAAATTATGTAATTAAGCAGTATGAATCACAACTAATTCGAATTTAAATCCATTAGAACAAAAATATTGATAACGCGAAGGATTAACTGGCGGATAAATCAATAGAAATACTTAATGAATATATTAATATTAGCCAATATTAATGTCACAAAAAGGCTTTTAAATATGTCAAAATAATCTACAGTAAATTTTAAAAGTATCTAAAACAATTTGTCTTAATTGCATACACGGGAATCCTTGATCCATATAATTTCTATCATCTGGCAAATCCTATTCTCCTGCTAGACGTTTTTTCTTTTAGATTATTAGTATGTTTGTGAAGGGATTTTGGGACATGGAGCAGAGATTTAACGTAAGAGGTTTATTTTAATTCTTATTTAAAGAAATAACTGCGGTTGGACGACACACATAATAATTAGGAGCACGGTACCCTCTTTGTATATCAGTAGTAGGAGCCGGATAGGCATCTACGCATTCAGCAATGGACAGTTGTTCGTCGATCTGAGGTATCAGTAAAGATTTAACCTGTAGCAGAAATTCACGTAACTATAACAACTTCAAATTTTATAGCAACCGTGTGAAGTCATTAGTAGTCGGGTTGCCCATACCGTATTTTTGCGAAGGGAAAGCTGAGAAAAGAGGTACAGATGATATGGATAGGTCAAAGACGAAGAAATAGCAAGAAGAGTTGCGAAAGAAACGAAATGTGAGGAGTATAAATGTGAAACAAATAATTTATATTAAAGAGAATTAAGACAACCAACGTTCGAACAGAGAAGAACGATAATCACTGCATATGAATGAATATAAGTACACTCCTAAGGATTTGGATCAACTTGGTACAGTCCAGTCGTAGAGAGACAGCCAACTCGGATTTTTTGCAGGTGATTGATTTTATTTTTAGTTATATATTCTAGGAGAGAGCGCGGGATGGGATAGAGGGATTTGAGTCTGTTCCCGGAAGGACCGGAGGTGAACGGACAGGGTCATGACACGAAAGTGCTGATTCGGAATATTGTTAGCCTCTTCCGAATTGAAAAGTAAGGAATTCCAAATTTCCGGAATAAGAGCGCTGGGTTTGGAAACAGCTTGAGCGGTTTTAATGAATATGGCTTTAAGTTTCCTTTTGGAAATGTGAGGCTCGGGGCAGGTACGAATTATTTTTGAAATTAAATCTGTGGTCGTCTTCCCAAGCGGATTTTCCTAATTGGACGCTTTACTATATTTTCTTTGTTTAAAATTTCTATTCCTCACATTTCTCTTGTTTCGCGAATATTCTTGCTACATCTTCGTCTTTGAGCTGTCCTGTTTCTCAGCGTTGTCTTCACAAATATAACTAATTAACTCCTCAACAAATCGTATCTCTATGAATTTAAGTATTATATTGCGTGTCTTCAATTACCACTGAGGTCTCTTTTCTTACTTCTCCAACATCTCAAGCTTTCAACTGACAATGTTGACTCCGTTTGACGACTGTTACTCAAATCTCGTCTTTTCTAATGTGACCCACATTCGACTCTCCTCCAACTTCACGACGTTTCAGTCAGATTCACGCTAGTTGTAAATATAGACAGCAATCCGATCGCAAACCCAACAATAACTTGTAATACCAAATAAATCAACAGTCTAAAATCATTATTTTTCATTGAAATTTAATGTTTAGTGAAATTTCCCAGTTTTATTGTTCATATAATTTCTCTGCAAAGCTTACCGCTTAACAAGATTTATTACATTTATTTGCCCTGCATTTCAAGTGAGTTCCGCTGAGACGTAGACACTGTAAATACTTTCATGCAAAACAGCACTCAAGGAAGTCCCACGGAGCAAACAAACTTGAACCTCTATGGACACATTTCTCTACATAAAAAGAGTTTCTTTGTGATTATATTTGAGTAAGGTTCTCCTGGTGGTACCAGCAGCCCAGCAGCGAGGCGTTGGTTCTGTTTACGTCTCTGGCGAGCTTACTATGTCGGACTTAGTCGCGGCTGAGATACACACCGGCACGGCTCAGACGGTAAATCCCTTCCTCGCCGCAACCTACCTGCACGGGGATTCACAGACAAGATCCTCTCCACTACGTGACCTTACTTGTGCAGCACACCTACTTCACTTCAAGCTCGCATGTTGCTGTAGTAATGTTTAACTTTCTATTAATACGGTCTGGAGTTAAATTAGCGATTTGTATAGAATATTAATATATATCTCAGCATAAGATACGTCGTGCAAATTTGTCTCTAGATTGTAGAAAAGGCAAAGATTAAGTAGGGATACTTTGCCTTGATCGAATTTTTCAATCTACATATTAAAATAAACCTCTAATCTCCACGTTACCTAGAATCCATTAATTTTAGTTTAACTTTGTGTAACTGATGCGATGAAATACTGTCTGTAACGCTGATTTTGGTCGTTTATTACAAAAAAATAGTCTGGTCGATTTCGACGAAACTATCGTTTAGTTTTTACACATAGTTACCTTTAAAAAGGTTCTTAGCGATGACAAATTGCCATTCGTCATCACGAGAATAAATTTCAAAGGTTCCAAAACTTGATTTCAACTGATTTGCAATTTAATTTTGTGCACTTAAGCAAAATATAGCTAAATTTTGTTTTTTTCAAGTGGTTAATAATTTCAACGCTATCATAAATTGCCATTCACTTTTTGAAAAAAATATTGCAACTTAAAACATCATTATGCCCAATTTACTTATCATTCGACTGGTCGTGTTTTTAGGAGCTCAATAAAATCTTTGTTAACAAGATTAGGAGAAAAATAATTTTATTGATAGAGGCAAGAAGTAAAAAACATAATTTAAGGTGCACAGCCTTTTGAGCAGAGCTTCAATGGCATTAAATAAAAACTACCTGATACTACATGACGATATCAATATGACAAATCTTTGTAACACAAAGCAACCCTAAGTTTGAAAACCGTGTTTATGTTTCCGGATATTCAACTGGTAATTAATTATGACAAAGTTTTCCCGTGGTCCTCTTAAGTGAATTATTGGAAGATTTGCACACAATAAAAAGTAATCAACAAAAATAATTATTAAAAATATAGTTCTAAGGCTTGGTGAAATTAAATATATACAAATAAGTCTCTTCCGAAGTATCCATATCAGAATTAGAATATAATATTAGGTTTATCTGAAATAGTTATATATGTAAAGAGACGAGTTGCGACGACAGGACAGCTCAAATGGTTTGAGCAGCTGAGTAATTAGTAGGGTCCAATTTACGATTCTCGATGGTATTTTCCTGGGGTGAAACAGATCTAGCACCCTCAGGAACGGGTAAATTCGGTGCTATGGATGTCACTGGGTATATTTATGACAGCCTGAGCAACGCGCGAGGGTGGGAGGGCCTGGGCGTCGAAGATATTTTTTATAAAAATTTCTCAATATGTTCTATGTGTATAAATTTAACCCCTTTCGGGCTTGGGATGGGAGCATCCTTAAGGATGTGGATGGAGCGGCATTACATAAATATAACGCAAAAACAATCGAGATTGGAGTCGAATCCGGGGTTGTAGTCGTGAGTTTAATTATAAAATTCAACTTGCCGTTTAACTCCCCCAAGCTGGGGAGGAAAGTTTCAAACATGTTAAAACGACCGTTATATTCGTCTAATGAAGCATTTTCGGGTCAATGAGCTCAACCGTTTTCGACATGGGCGGTGAGCACATTTAGGGATAGGGGTTGAGGTGCGTTACATAATAATAACACAAAATCAACAGAGATTGGAGTCAAATGGGAGGTTATGTATATATGACAACCAGGGAAACGCCGGTCACCCAGATACTTACTATTAATATAGACTTTTCAGTAGTTATCGATCATAGAACAGTTACTATTTGGAAATATTTCAAATGATAAAAACTACTGCATTCTTCTGAACTCTGTCATAAATAGTCGCAAGAAACCAACATTGATTACAAATAAATTTGCATAGTTTAATCCGGTTCCTATGACGTCAATGTCTCGTTTGATTGTTACTTGAAATATTATTAAAAATAAAACCACTCTTATGCAAATAAACACATGCTTATCTCAACTGAACGAGTCTGAGAATCTAAAGTAAACCAATTTTATGAAATATGACAGATAAATTCATTTATATAATATTTTCTGTAAAATAATAATTAATTGCTGTAAAGTAAGTTTACTACCGTTTAATTAACAGAATTTTAAATATTACATAAATCTGTTATTTTTATAAATAACTAAATTTATTGAAATATTATTGAAATTTCTTTAAGTTATTATACAGTTATAACTAGACAGGCGTAAAAATTCAATTGCAGCTGATTTATTTAAATTGTCATAATAATCTTATTCTCGGATCTAATTATCTTTTGTAGATTTTATAAACGAGTATTCCACTTCATGATAGTGTACTAATTTCAATAACTAATCCGGAAAAAATTAAATATCATTGTAGTAGACAACGTATTACCGAAATAGGGGACGACATAAGTAAAATAACAATTGGTTAGGGAATAACTGATTTCTTACTCCTTTTTATTGATACGCTAAGTTGGGAGGAATAAAGCGCAAGAACCGTACTCAAATAAGTTCGAATCAAGGTTTAGTTTTGAGCATTCAATGGACATGTTCTGCGAATTAAGAGATACTGCCAACTATTAGGGTATCAAGGCGCAGATAATCTAGGGCCGACTTGGCTGCGAAGTGGGGCGGGCGAACTATGCGGTGTAGTAATTTCCTCCGTTGACAAGGTGAGTGATGAGTGGGCAGAGGGAATTCCCCGGCCATGGAAATACCCCGCGATCAACACAACCAGATGCATTGCGTTCCTAACTGGACGCGTTATTTACATGTTTCAGAGCGACCTACTGGTGCACAATCTACGATGAAGAACTGCGATAGCTTCGAGCTATTACGTAATGCAAATACTTTCACCCTGAGGAATGTAGACTACACTGAAAATTTCAGTTTGTGGGAGTAATTTACAATTTAACATTTAACCACCTTAGAAATAATTTGAAAACATTATAATGGAAAATAAATCACATGTCGAACAATGATTTACTCAACTCAAGCTGATGATCCAGCATAATTTAGGCTCTTAATCTATTGTTGTATAACCGAAAGTTGTTGAATTGCAATTATATTTCTAAATTTCACGTATTTCTCGCATTTATTTAAAATTGAAAACAAAGAGTGTCTGTTTTACATCGAGAGCCAACCCTTTTACTTACTAAAAAAATTATTCTTTGATAAGAAAGATTTCTATTAATGTGGAACTTGCTGGATGTCGACTGTTTTGAGCTGTTTCTTTTCGTTTGTAATTGATCAGTTCATTTCAGACCGTCTGTGAGAGGTAAAAATTAGTAAATGGAAAAACCCAACCAACAATACCCTCAATATTAACACCTCGCTGACAAATTTCATATCTAAGACTGTTTCTCTTTATAATTAGGAATCAAATTTTTCCTCTTTAAAAAAAAATCAACACCAATCATCGATACAGCCTGTTTTGTAGCATTTCGATAATAGTACAATTACGACTAATGAATTGAGTGCTCAATCCCATAAGCTGTTTAAAGTAACTGATATTAATTACTTGTTTTACACGACCATAATGGTACAGGGAAATTGAATTTCAGCACAATCATGGAAGGTAAATGGCCCAGGTGGAAATTTATATCATTAGAGCAGAAATTAAGTTTCAGATTACTGAGTTTAATTTCCTAAAACACGGACGCAGTATATTAAATTATTCAACGACGTTCCGCAGTTTATTATTACACATTCTGTGTGTTACTTAAACGTTAACCGTTCTTAATTCATAAGCAAACATATTTTAAAACAAGTGAATACTTTTTTATGACAACACTGTAAGAAAAGTTTAATAATTTTATTTCAAGTTACTTTGAATTGAAAATACGCACAACGGTGATAATCATTACAATATATATATATATATATATATATATATATATATATATATATTGTAATGATTATCACTATTTAATTAATAATATTAAATATGAAAGTTAGCCACACGTTGGTGTTATTAAACAATTAATATGATTTAATATTGTCCACGTTAATGAATCTATATAATGGAAATTTTTAAATGAAAGGAGCATGAATAAGAAAATTTATTTAAACTGACCAAACTTTTAATTTATTCAATGCTCAAAAATTTTAAATTTACAGATAAATATTCAATGCCCTTTTACGACAATCATTATGTACAAACAACCTTTTTTGTTCTTAATTTCAGGGTCTTAATATGGGCCTTTTAAATAAGAATATCATTACCCGATTTTAAAACAATCCAATTTCTGTGCCAATGCACACTTGTTAATTTATTACAAATCAATATTTTAAATAGTCAAAAAATACGAAATCTGAAAACTATCTTTACGTTAACGTTTACAATTAATGAATTTTCAATTAAACTTACTGGTTTGTTGGTACCTGGGAAATCAATTTATACCTGGTACCGGAACACTTTCACACACACATTAATTTTTAGAACAGGCCTTATTTTTCACAGGATCTATCACTTCACTTGGTAATCTGTTTGTGTGTATGTAAAGGATGAAAATATGATTGGAAGATAGGAAAGAGCGACAGACTGGCGTTTCCAACTCTGTACGTATCCGAGAAATAAGGAGCGTCAGTTAACAGCAAAGGCACGGATAAACTTCTAAATGATTATATCATATGAAACGTGAAAGAAAATATATTCATTTCAGTAAAACGAAGATAATTCAAAAACCGAGTGCTCGTACGAGAATATTTCCAGGTAATTAATGTCTCGTATATAAACTGGCAGACATGCTGAAGGACAGGCAAGAGCTTTTATTACACTTGGACCCAGTAGTTTATAAAATAAAAAATAAAACTTCCAAGTTGAAGGGAACTCCTGGCGCTGTTCTAAAAATAACACGTGTACATCAGTTATTTCATTATTAGTAATTTATTTGGTAGCACTGCATGTTATAAACGCTTAACACCTGAAAACTAAATTGCATTTTAAGTAAAGCTCTCGTTTCAAATAAAATTTTCAATTCCAGTTGGCTATAAAACTAAGTAAATTTGGTATTTCCGTAATAGTTACGACTATTTGGTAAAGAAAAGGAATACATTAATTAATCGCTTATGAATATTGATTTATTTCTAATAAATTGATTAATTAAATGAAGCCTAGAAAGGGTGGCGTAATATTCATAGTATAATATAGATTTACTTTACATCAATTTCCGTTGAGTAATGAGCATCAGAACAGACTCAGAGTTCAGTATAATATTCAGATACAATTATTATTTTTATCGTATTCATTTAAGGTAGGTTTCGAATTAAAAACATTTGATGATCTTACACAGACAATTTTTATTTTTTATTTTTTTGTGATGAGGTTTCGAAACCTTTTTTTATCTTCTTCAGGTATTTTCCAACAGAGACGTATTTAAAAAGGTTTAGATTTGTAGTTTAATTGTGTGTCTCGGATCCCTTTTTTTGAAACTGTGTGAATTTAATAACTTGTTAATCGTTTAGTTTGGCTAGTTTATTGTATTAATTTGGTAAGTTGTTTGTTTCTCCTTGTGTAGTTTAGCTTGTCTTTGTTTAATTTTACAAATACACTATAAATCTACTCACTTGTAAATACCTCCTCTGTAGGCAAATACCTGAAGAAGATACAAAAGATATCGAAACATCGTCATTATATAATATAAGGTCATTAATTGCTTTTATTATTCTTATCAATGAAATACTCTACATTTTCTTAAAATTAAAGATCAATGCCCATAAATTGTTTTAAATTTCTTAATGTGCGTTGGAACATTTTATAAACTAATATATATGCAACTAGATAGGTGTGTTTATAAATTATTTTTCTGCCAAAATTTACATTATATAAAAGTCCTCTTTCAATTATCGAGAAATTTGACTTGAGGTCCACGAAAATTATACTATATTTAAATTATTAAATTTAAAAATGTCATATTTTCCAAATTACTAGCATAATAAATGGATTCTTAATTTAAGTGACCGAAATATAGATCTTTAAATAAGTATTCATACTCATTATCCATTGTAATTATTGATAATCAGGAAAAATATTTTCACTAGCTGTCTGTTTATTATTTCAGTTGCTCGTAGTGTGTGAAATCAAACCATGGTCTCGTTAAAAGAAATATTTGTAACTAATTGATAGTTATTTTTCTAAAACTTTATTTAATTGAAATTAATGAACATAAAAAAATTAAATTTAACGTTCAAAATTATTCATTCGTATAGAAACATTTTTTAAAAAAGAAATATAAATTATATTAGTAAAGTGCAACAATTTTAGTTAGAGAATGTAATTATTCCTCAAGTTGAGGTAAATGTTGCTCATCGAATGTAATAATTCCGCTATTAATGTAAAAATTTAAATAAAATTTCTTGTTATGGTAAATTATTTTTATCATTTAATGTAATTTATATCTCATTATCAATTTTAAACATCAACAATGCGATAAACTACCGTAATGGCTGCTTTATGCGGATAAAGTAAAAATGTTAGAAATGTTTTCCACATCATTTCAATTATCTATTTATATTCCAAAAAATAAATATTTACATAATTGTATTATAAATATAATATAAATAAAAACTTGTTGCCTATAAAGTTTTAAATATTCAGACATCTAAAAGTTTTATTTTTCCACGTTAAGAGTTTCCCAAATGGAACGATACGTCGCGCCAATTATTAATATGTTATAATTAAAAATTATGTATTTGACATAATTGGCTCGTTTATTTAATTATAATTACAAAACATATTAATCAAAATATGGAACGAAATATTACTGTTAGTGATTATAAAAGAGTTTCCTCACATATAACAGAAAACGGTAAAAAAATATTAAATTTAATAAAATATAAATATATAACTGATGAAAAATTCTGATTACTTGAAGACTGATTTTTTATAATGTCACATTTCAGAGGCAAAATATAAATAAATTAAATGCGTCATAACTGAAGTTTTGAGCAGAGTACATGAACTAGGTTTGCCCCGGATTTTTGCACAATCAGGGAGCATGATCCTGTAATGTTGTAGTTGACGTTACTCGTGAAGGAATTTCCCTTTTCCGATGGATTGATCGGGCTCTTGAGTGACACCGTTCAGGGGTTATCTCGTGTCCCACAGCTGGGACCTCAAGTACAGTCTGCTGAGCTTTAACTGGCCTCAGGCCTAAAAAGAAAGGCATGGGACTGCGTGAATGCGGAGAAACTCACTTCTTAAATAGTGAATGATGTACTGCCGTCTAGAAAAACGTGAATTTCACAACCGTCGTCACACTTATCTTCAACATCAAAGGAGTTTATTACGTTCAGACCTGAATACTGTAAATGTTACAGCACCTAATTCGAGGTCCAGTTCACACCTAATCCCACTGGGAATAGTAATAACAATTGTTTCTCTTACGTTGTCGCAGCAGTCGTAAAATCACATTTCTGGATAACGATATCGAACTAACGTCCAATTGGAAAAGCCCGACGAAACAGCTCCCAGAGGAATCAAACGTTAAACTTTGCTGAACTCTTTCAGTATAACATAGAATTTATACCTGAGATATTAATTACAATAAAAGAAGTTTCTTAGAAACTCACAGATTAGTCGTAACTATAGGATCATATAGTTTCATGAATATCGAAATTATTTGAATGTAAAAAATTCCTCAGGAACTTGGTTTGGCACCACGTTTGGCAAGATTCTATTTATTTCAAACAGAATTAAATTTTGAATATTTTCAGCAATGCCAAATAAATAATCTCTGATATGATAATAAGTGAAATAAAAAATCTGCTATTCAGTCATTGGTTACTTTTGTGTAATTGTTCATTACGGCTAAACTTCGGCAGTTATTTGTATTTAAAAAAATTATTTTTCCTTTTAAACAAAGTGTTTTAAATATAGATGTAATTACTTTTATCCAAACACATAAGAGCTTACATATTTTCAATGATAAATTTAACAAAATTTATTTAATTTTTTAGAAGTTTCGTAAGTACAAATAATTTGTGGTGACTTCTCTATGAACGTGTCCTCGTTTTTTAAATCAGATATCCGATACATTGTAGTTCATCTGTATGAAAAGTAATGTCTTATGAACTGAATATATATTTGGCAATATTTAATGTTATTTATATAATTATAATATTTTTTAACAAAATAATTGGCCTAATAATTTTAAATATGTGAATCAGCCTTGATATTCTTCAATTATCATCAAATTTTATTATATAGTTGGGTCAAATATATTACTGCACATTTGTATTCTCAGTTCACTTGCTGCAGGTTGATTAACGAGGTTATAATTTCTGTGAAACACAGTCCTGGAAACCTTAATAACATTAGCTTCCCCTCAAAAGGTTCCATGAGAGCACAATATATCAGCGCGATTAATATAATCATCTTCACATTATCTGCAAGTTAGCAATTATTATCATTTCACCTATGAAATTTCCAATTTTACAGATTACATCTTGACAACGAATGTTAAAGTGCATTCAAACAAACCAAATAAAATTCAATGAGTTACAGTTAGTTACTAAATTAAAACTACAGCTAACATGTTTGAGTATATTAAAATGTATCACAAAGCGAGGCTGTGACGGGGAAGAAAAAAAAAGTGTCGCGCCATATTGCTCACTGACAAAAACAATTTCCTGTAAATTTCAGGAAACATTTGAGCGCTAATAACAAGGTGATTGCAACCAAAAAAGAAGTTTAATTGAAAAAATTCATTAGGTTGTCAGGACAAAAGCAAAGGTAAACAGCTGACTTGGCGGGTAATTACAATGGGCTGTACCCGTCTGCACAAGTGCGTGTGCCAGAGTGTGTGTGTGTGTGCGTGTGTGTGTGTGTGCTCGGGAATGGGCTAATGGCGCGGAAAATGTTCAAAGACTGCCGAGTGCGGAATGTGATCAATGGCGCGACGGGTACAAAGAAAAGGCTCGCCCGCCGCCGCGAACGTGTTTTGCGAGCATAAATTTCAATTAGAACATGCATTAAAGACAGGCGGATTTTTTTTCCCCTCTCTCTTTTCGCCGTCGGCGGGGGTGGGAGAGAGACCCTGCCAATATGCCTCACGAGATTGCCTTTCCCGGTGCTGGGGAGTTTGTGTTGCGGATGGGACCGATAATTAGTCGTTACGATTCCAAATATTACGAGCTTCATTGCTACAGTTACGTTTTCTGTGCTGTGGGAACATCCATCGGAAAAGTTGAAAAATAATTAGACGTGATTTCAGGCACGGTCGATGAAGGGCTTCCATTAAAAATGGCACCGAACTTCCTTTACTTTTCGTGCTTGAGATGTCTACATTTTTCTTTCAGGTATCGTATTATTTGACTTTTAAGGCATTATCCTGTTCTTCACAGACTAAATAACAGGACAGATAATAGATAAAATTGTCAAGATAATTTTCGTTATTATTAGAAATACGTTAGTACTTAATAATCATAATTTTTAGTATTCAGGACGAGAAAAAATAAGTTTTGGCGGTTACAAAATCTTATTGAGCATTTGTATTTTCAATTCGCTTGATTCAGGCTTTTGAACGAGGTCCACATTTTATTATCTCACAATAAGTCACTCCTGGAAAATAGGCCAACATTTTCAGTTTCTTTGAACTTTCCATACCACTACGTCTGAAATATCGCATTGAAACTCATGTATAACCCAAATGGGTGATTAGTTTCATTAAATCGTGAGAACGCGTTGTCACTTCATGGACGTTATTTCAAAGACAGTTTACACAAAGATCCATATTTATGTAGTAGTTATGCCACCTGTTGGACGGGAAAAATCTAGAAAAAAATATACACATAAATTGTAACGCAGTTTCTGTCTTAAAATTCTGTGATCAGGTAAATAATTTAGTCTGACGTTGTATTTAATATTCTTCAGCATAGAAAATATCACTCTGATGTTGACTGTATCGGCTCTTTCAACCCTTTATTATGCTGTCGTTTATATTCAATTTTTAATATAAAACCTTATTAATACGTTCCTCTCATTTAATTGGAATACAAAAAGATCCTTTGTTTACATAAATTTTATCGCTGTAGCAATTATGCAAATGTTCTTATAAATACGCACGAGTGTCGTAAATATATTCCATATTAATCATCTATTTTCATAGTCATCAAAAACCGGAATGCATATTAGTTCACAGTTAATTGAGTGGTTCCGGAAAATAATTAATATGGTAACTTTATATCTTTCCACAATAAATTTAATATCCACTGGATTAAAGTTAGTTTCTAAATGTTTTAAGTTGCAAAAATGAAATGATAAATATAGTGCTCAGTTAAAAAACTAATTGCAGGAATATAAGTTTCCTAAAAGTGACTTTTGGAACACGTAAATAATTAAATTTATTTCACAGAAACATTGTTAAAACTTATTTATTTCCGAAAATATGGCTGGCCTTCTCTGTTTAATATACGAGAATAACTGCACTGCTTCCTTCCTCGAATTAAATTGTTTAATTTTTTTTTGAGTGGCTACAAGTATCTGCAAAGTATTGTGCTGAATTAAAAAACTAATTACAGAAATATACGTTATCTAAATGTTTGTTAATATTATTTCAATCTATTTATAAACGCGTCACTAATATAAAAAGGGAAATCATGGTTAGTTTTGTATTTTTATAAAATGAGTGTTATCAAAGAAACTAAATCAAATTGATTACTTTGGCATTTAGGCCAAGGTTTTTTTTGTAATATTGTTAAATTCTTGTTGTAATATTCAGAATGGATGAATTGAAACAATGAATAAGAATTTTCTCTCTATTCTTCCCCAATGGTCAGCCAAACAACATGTGCTCAAAAAATGTAAATACGTATTTCACTTTTTCAAAGATTGAATCACACTTATGAAAATCGTGGAAATCTCAGAGATTTCAAAAAAAAATTCTGTATACTCACAGACATTTCTTTCTTCCAGGAATTGACTTGACCTGTATTATATCATTTAATGAACGCTTGGACTCGTACGCATTTGAAAGCTACGAATTTTTATTACCGTTTAATTATACTAATCAATTAGCAACTGTTGTTTAAGTTTAAACTTATCGGTCAATCATACTTTATTCATTATAATATTTACTCATAATTTTTTAAATGCTGATGAAAAAGGTTCCTGAAAAACACCGTCGATAAAAGAATCCAGCATCGAATGCGGCACATTCGGACATGTCAAATAATGTATGGTTTAAACGAAAATTACTGTAAAATGTGATTGACATACGTCGTATAAGCAGTAATTTTGGGAAGACTGAGATGACGTTAATAGAGAATGTAATTTGGGAAAGCCAATGTTGGTTCTCATTAGTGTCCTAATCTATAGTAACAAGCTTATTAATAAATAAAATAATAACTTTGAAAGGATAAAATGGGTAAATGCTTCAACCAACTGTCCAGTGCAAAGTACATAAGAGCTTTGGAAATACGAGTTTATATACGAACAGCCAAGCTTCTATATAATTTTCAGACTTTTATAGTCGTATGGACATTTAGAGATATTTTGTTACGGGTCCTCGTTGTGGCATAGCTTGCAAAAAAATAAATAAAACGAGAACAGCTAAGGGAAGAAAACCAGGTTTGGAAAACCGGTATTGTCTGGAGGAAACATCGGCCGCTTTTACGAGAGATACGATTTTGTATGTAAATGAAAAAGTAATAGAATTAACAGCAAAATGTGGCCGAGTAACAAGTGCATCTAGCTTTTTTGCATAAAAATTATTATCTTGAGATTTGCTGAGATAATTCGCAGAATCCTGACGGTGGTTGCCGACAGAAAATTCATTCATGGAAGTTACTTCTTTAATCGCCGTGGGAAGGCCGCCGGAGAGGCTGGCGAAGTTTACATGTTGTCGGAGTTTAATAGAGTTGAGAGTAGAGTTGGCCGCTGTATCCCCCGATAGCTTTACTCTCGATGTCTGGCTCTCTGCCTCCAAGGGCATGACTACCACTCTGTTTTTTCCCCCCGCTCACTCAAGTCTTAATTGAAATACTTCACGCAATGTTTCAAGTAAAGAAATCGTTCTTTCAAACTGGTATGCAATTATCAATCATGATTCTTTATTAAAATCTCATAATTAAAACTGTACATTTTTTGGATTTTTTTTAACATTATTGATATCATAACTTTGCATACGTTTTGGTACCATTTTAGTGACATAAAAATCCTTTGTATCCAATAATAATATTTTTAAAATATATGGTTTATTTATGTGTAAAAGATAATATCAGGAATAAAATATATTACTGAAGTAGATATCATTTGAACGGGAATAAAATAAAATAATTTATGATTTAATTAATTAATGAAAACTGTCACTTTTGGCAGCTACAAACAAAATGGAAGTCAGAATAAACTTGAAATATATTAACATAGCTATGTCCTGAATTATAATTCAGTCTTCAAGGAAAGAGAAATACTATGAGGGCTTTAAAATTCATGAAATATTTGTCATTACATTTCCCGCTACTTTTATTTGTGCATTTTTTAGCTGTGTCAACCATAAATATATTTTCTTGACAGTTGATATTGACTATAATGATCTCGTACATGTCAGTCGTGTCCCTGCCAGTAAAATTTATTTTAATGATACCTTTCGCAAGATTTAGCAAAGATGTTACTATTTAAATTTAAAAAAGTGCAGTGCGTTTTTCACCTTGCGAGCTGTTAAATGCGAGTATGTTCTCATTCGCACCGTAGATGATCTGATTCAGTGACGATCGTCGGGAGACTGGGGACAAGCTTCAGAAAGCCAACAATGGATTTTTCTCTCTGCAGCTTCAACTTCAGCTTCGTCGTCCCTTCCCCTGCCCAAGTCGTAGCTGTTCCGCGACCGCTAATGTATTCTTTCTTCTCGGGCGCAGTAATGGATTGGGAATTAAGGACAAGTGGGCGAGTTAAAAGCATCTATTTTCCTACATGCTTTTCTCTTTTTGCCATCATTCTCTTCTTCTAGACGGGATGGAACCTGGCGATGAGAGTGGAATATCATCAGCTCAGTTTATTTCCTAAAGTGAAAAGTAAATCAAGTAACAAAAATTGATATTTCAATATTAGCAAAGCAGACAATATTTTTCCCTCAATTACATGCCGACTGCTGAAACTTTTCTAATTTGTAGTAGTAACCTTCATAAAAAAAATTGTGATTAAAATGTAAACAAACTTATACTAATAGACGAGTTAAAAGAAAAAAATATACCTAAAGTTTTCCTAAGACTTCTGACAATATTTTAGTAACAGTTATTAACTAATTTATTACTTATAAAACGAGTAACAGATCATGATTCTCGCCGTGCTTGTGGCAGCCATCTTTACTCTAGCACTTTTTCCTTTCCCTGATTTGCAGCAACACGCTATACATTCGTTGAACATTCTCCTTATTTCCAAAAGAATCATTCAACACAAATAAGTTTTACTTAAAAGAACAGGTTAATAATTAAATTTTAGTCACAGAAATATTATTGTAACTATAACTATTTATTTTTACCAATATGACTGGCCATCTATGTTAATATATTAGAGAACTGCGTCTAACAGCACTGCTTACTTCTCTTTGCTATCTTGTTGTAATTAAATTCTTTACTTATATATAGTTTAAATTAAATAAATAGAAGAGCCTAAATCAGGGATTTAAAGTTCAAATAGAATAAAATACTATTTAAGATTTAAATAATGAATTAATAAAAACTGTCACTTGTGGCAGCTACAAAGAAAATTGAAATTTTAGTAAACTTGAAAAATGTTATACAAAACTGACTACGTAAAATTGTCCTGAATTATAATTCAGTCTCCCAGAAAATAGACTACACTCAATTACTATAGCAGCTTATGTGTTAATTTATAATTTCTACCTTTATCTAAAAATAGTTTTCATTGATTAATTAGTCACTGAAAGAATTTAATCTTCTTCAATATCATACAACATTTAATCGTACTATTATTTTTCATCGCAGACAAAGTGTTTTAATTCGTAATGAAGTAAAAAATAACATTTTTCGAATAAAAACGTAGGAAATTATTTATCCTTCGTTTAATAACTTATGCAGGTGGAAGTAAAATATAATTAATAAAAATTGATATTGAATTTGTTGAAAATATAATCACACAACTTTCGTCCTTAATATAGGACATTGTCTGGTGTGAATTTGAATATTGAATATCTAAAATACAGTTTTTTTATAGAGAAAGATATAAGTGTGTTTATTTTATAATCACACAAAAAAATCGACAATTTATGATATTGAATTATTACCAAATTTTTCGTGGTTGAGCAACAGGTTCAGATTTTTTCGTTGTTGACGATTCTGCAGTCATTCTCTACTGCTGTCTTCAGACTATGACGCTGCTTGTCGTTTGCGTCGTATTTATAGGGTCGGACTCCAACATTCTCTGCTGAGATCTGATTGGCTGCGTTTTAGACGAATATATCATACGTGTTCAATGCAGCGTTGTTCGGTGGTCCTCAATTTTTTGTCCGATATATTTTCGGCCACAATTGCAATTCAATTCAATTATTGGCTTTTCAACCTTGAATGGGTTTTGGCCTTCTCAATAATATTATTCCATTCTCCCCTATCATTCGCCGGTCGTTTCCATCCTCGTACTCCCATCGTCCTTATATCCTCCTCAACTCCATCGGTCACAATTTCACGGAATCATATAAACCCCAGCAGTTTTTAGGCCAATGTCATCTTTCTAGAACCCATAATCTGTCGATTTTGCTCCGTGGGCGTAAGTCTGTTCGTAAAACCTTCCTTTATATTTGGTGAAACACAACATAAAGACAGATCGTAGCAGCGAGTCTTGGAGTCCGACCGTATAAATACGGCGCTAACGACACGCAGCGACGAAGTCTGAAGACAGCGGTAGAGAATGACCACAGAAACGTCATCAACGAGAAATCTGAACCTGGTGCTGAACCGCGAAAAATTTATTAATAATTTAAACCAGGACAGCTTACATTTATTACGATATTGAAATTAATTTTCTTTAGTGTAAGCAGTGTATAACAGAAAAAATAAAAATAAACATACCGTCTGAAATATAATGACTGCAGACGGAAAATCGTATCCTAAGATCTTATGTTGGAAATAAAGTTTCCGTTATGGTCTAGTGTTTTCTTACGACGGATTTAATATAACTCAATACGTGCTCGAAGTGAAATTTATTTAAAGACGTAGGATAAACAATTGAATTAAAATGCCTGAAAAAATATATCTAAGTGTACATTTGTGGCGTTTTGTAGGAAATTCACTCCGCCAAAAGCATTGCATGACAAAACTGCGTTATTAAAAACTCGTCGAGTAAGAACGTAAATGCAAAAATAAAACCATTTGCGACGGTTCCTCTGAAATCGACATTTCAAGCTAATATGCTTTTATCGCTCAGAGCGTCATTAAAATGTCGGTAGCGCGAACCGGAGGATGATTGCGAGCAGACCTAATAAGCAGTGGACGCATTAATAGAATCACCAGCTCCAAGCTACTCGTACATTCATCATAGCAGGGTCCATTCCGTTACGCCACGAAGCCGACCAATTAGCGTCCCTACACCCTTTTAGCGCATCTCTGCACTTCTCCCTCATTTTGTTTCATTATCCAGCATTCATGTCGCAGACCGTGCCAACGCTCTGCCTCCAACATCCCAAACTCTAGCCCGCTAGACACACAACTCGGCGTTTATGTTCGCCATACTTCGCCGTTGGAGTTGGAAACTACTAGGACCCGCTAGTTGGAATTCACTAGTTGGAGCAGAAAATCATGTTGCACCAGAAACCATACAAACAGTGATTTACTAAATTCTATAAACTTTTGGGAAAATTCAAATTTAATTAAATTTTTGATAGAAATTATGTAAACTACTATATCAGATATTACAGGCACCATAAACATTCAACCACATTCGTAATAAAAAATATTCTAATTCTAATATTATTCGTAAAAAATTATAAATAATATTTGATAATTAATTATTAAAGATGCTAATTAACAATTATATCCACATGTTTATTATTATGTTAGGAATTATTTTTCATTTAATTATTACAAAAGGAAAATTTAACTTGTCAGTGAGCTCGGTAAACATCACTTACCAATAACCAGTGGGAATTATAAATGAGCTGTCCTGAGCTATCACAAAAATTTCATTTAAAATTTGTATCTCACACACCGGACAAGCATGAAGTGTTCCTCGAGTGTCCTCAGATTCGAAACGATTCAATGGGAAACATTTCTAACTGCATGAACTCAGGAATGGTAGATATTAAATTTCTGTTCTCACAAACTTTTGAAAGTAATTAAAAGCGGTGGGCAAAGTTCACAGGAAATACGAGGGGACTCTTATTACGTCTGATAAAACAAACCAATAAACCTGTTCCTCTCCCTTAAAGAAGTTATTTTTTTCTTCCTTTCTACAAGATGTAGGCGTATTATTGCTGCTTTCTTTCTCTCAACAGCCAATAATAGTTTTCACATAGTTTGACTCCTCCCCAACGATCCCAGTTTCTATCTGACGTTTGGCATCCAACAACCGAATTCAAGGAATTCAATATGAATTAAACTCTGTGGATTGTTTTCAAACAATTCCCATATCAGGAACACAAATAGTGAAAGTGTGTAGAATAAATTCCTTTATACGGCAATTTATTGTGTTTTTTTTAGAAATCGTTAGTAACGCTGCTGGAAGAATTTTCAACTACTAGTTTTTGTGCAGTAATCACCAATATTTCTGTCAACAGTAACGACGAAATTTTAAGATATAACTAAATACACAGACAACATGATAGGTTAAATACATTTTAAAATATTTTCTTTAATGAAGTTCATTATCCATACTATTCAAGTGAAAGTAAGTCTGTAGCTGCGGTCATAATTAAGTACAACATTAAGTGTTAATTTATGCGTAGGAAAATTAATAGATTTCCATTCTTGAATTTACATCCAGAAAGAAATTTATGTAAATATGATTCTACTCTAGTAAATTTTATTTTTAGAATCAAATCACCGAACTGTAATATTTCCGTTTTGAAATAATATTTTCTCGTAATTTTTCGTGATTACTCGAGTTTTATTGTGCCTGTGTTCACAGTATGATTTCGCATGTCTAGGGTCTATGCGCCTTGACAGTATCCCAAACATTTATTAATAAAATGACCTAATACAGACACTTTTAATTTTTATTATGACGACGTTTCGATACCTTTTTGTATCATCTTCAGGTATTTTCCTACAGAGAAGGTATTTACAATTGATTAGATTTATAGTATAATTGTACAAAGTAAGCAAACGGAATTCTAAGTGCACAAAAAAGGAAATAACTAGTTGTGTTAGTTAATTGTTAATTTTATAAGTTGTTTGTTATTAATTGAGCACTTCAGGTTACCTTTTGTTTACTTTGTACAATCATACTATAAATCTAATCAATTTTAAATACCTCCTCTGTAGGAAAATACCTGAAGAAGATACAAAAAATTATCGAAACTTCGTCATAATAAAAATTTAAAATGCAAAGTGTGTGTATAAAGTCGTTAATTGTTTTATTAATTCAAAAAAGACGTTAAATTAAAACGTCATACATCTATTGCCAATCTGTAACTGTCGGGCGTCGATCCAGTAGATGTTTTTAGCATTTGTAACAAACAAGTTTGAAATAATTCATTCCTCACAACAGATAATAGGACGCGAAATCCAAATGATTATATATATATTGTAACATGATTATGTTACATTGTCAGTTCATAGCCTTTGTCGGCGTCCCTTTGACGGCGCCGCAGTATTGTCGGTTTAAGGCGCGCGCCGAGACGTGGCGAGGCAATTCTTCAGTTCCGCTTAGGACTCGACAAGGGACGGAGGTACCAGTGGTTTAACACAAATAAATGTAAGAAACAACCACTCCCTGCAGATAGTAAATGTTCTCAATACTCGAGAAATAAATAAATTATATCAAAAATTGTTTTGGTAGTTTCACTCAAAAAATTACCTGGCGCCCATATTCTAAATGGAATCGAAAAACGCGAGGTCGAAAGGGCTTCTTGTAAGCTTATTTTCTCTCCACATTTTATTGTTTTTAATGTTAGTTATGTTTCTTCTTTTCCACCCTGCCACTGATCAATTGTAGATGAAAAATTAATTCATTATA
The DNA here is from genome assembly GCA_037074705.1 of Zhengitettix transpicula. Taxonomy (NCBI): domain Eukaryota; kingdom Metazoa; phylum Arthropoda; class Insecta; order Orthoptera; family Tetrigidae; genus Zhengitettix; species Zhengitettix transpicula. Next base: position 73,219,728 of record CM073593.1, on the reverse strand, counting down.
ATTATCTGACAAAATTAACGACAGGTTAATATCAGACTGACTTTTCTTAGATTTATTATTCATTTCGTTAGTCCTCGGTCGAAGAAATAGGATACGTCATAACATAAGATTACAAGAAAAGAATAAAATATTACAATTCCATAGTTAAAAGACATTGTAGTTTACAAAATAATATATAATTTAATGCAATGTTAAAGATATTAATATAACAGTAATTAAAGACATTATAACTATATATTGAAAAGTCCAACTTTTTTATTCTAGTTAAAGAAAAGAGCGCAGAGGATGTTTGTTCTCTGTAGGACATATGTTGGGAGCGCTCAGGGGTAAACGTGTATTTTTCCTCTGCGCAGAAAGCATCAGCAGTTTAACGAGCGCCTGTTGCAGTGTGTCTGGCAATGGGTGAATAGATGTGAGACGGCTATTATAAAGGAAATAATATATGTTTATTTTTGCTCGTGAATAAAAAAATTATTCACTGCGGGATAGTGAAAAAAAATCACTCCTATAATTAAGAAAATTATTCTATAATTTACCTTTGACTTTAATCTTCCTTATGGGAACGCGTAACCTGCAATAATACTATAAGTAAATGAACCTGTTTGGGTTTTTACGTCACTCTGTGTTACATCACCTCCTCCCACGGTTTGTTGTGTCGGTTTTAAAGATAAGACTCCGTGACCCAGAAGCTGCTGATGTTTGCGCTGTGTGTCAATACTGATATATTCCAGGTTAGACAACAAATATGCACTTTTATGAGGCCCGCGAGTACCATGATTCGCATGAAGTTGGCAGGTCTGAGTGATAGAGAGAGGCGCAATGCTGCTTCTGGGACGCGTTTCCCGTTTCAGACAAACTTACTGCTGTCGACCTTCATAAGGCCACAGAGGCATATAAAGTAATTGCTTTGAGGCCTCGTTCTATTAGCCTTTGAACCGTAATTGTGATCCAAAGATAAATGTTGAAATAATACGTAATTAAAGTCTTTAAATGTTCTTTATTTATTTTATTTTGGCGTAGAAAATCGTGTTAACGATTCAGATTTATAACCTAAATGATTCTTCCGTATTTATCCTTACCGAATTTGCATAATAAATAACATGCTTTAGTACTGGACGTCGGCGCGTATCTTCAAACCCACTACTCTAATTTTCATTTAAAAAGACAACTCACAAAATAACGAAGAACATTGACACTGCAAACTGTTCCTTTCACGTGGGCTGTATGCGATCTTCTCTTGTTTAAATTACCGACGTCAATATTTTTCCCATTTCGTGAAGATTGGTGTCGACAATCTCGAATATTTCTCTTTCATTTTTGATCACAGGATAAGACTGGTAAAGGCGATCTCCCACAGTGTAAAACACATCGTATGTCTGTTGTTTCTCTGTTCTACCTTCTAGGTTATTTTAAGATACTTCATAATATTTAGTATGTACCCATTTTTTTTATTTCAAGGTATCTTAGCATGGACTACAGGTATGAAAGTCTGTTAAAGCTCACAAAATGTTCTTCTTCCACCAAGTAAATATAATAACACAAAGTTCAAGAGCCAATTTTTCCCCTGGTCTACGTTACGCCAATCTAGAGAAAAAAAAGTTGCTGAATAAATAGTTTCCACGTAAAGAACTAATTAGTTGTCAGGAGAATGCACTCAGAGAATCATGAATAATGAACTGCTGGAAATTAAACCTCAATTCGTTAATTTTTTTAGAAGAATACTGTATCTGAATTATTTATTAAGATGTTAAGTCGAAAATTTTAATGTATAGTAAGTGCGACATTCTTCGTTTTTGAAGGTGTAATTGACACACAATAAATTATTCAGAACTGGAATTATAGACCAGACAAACTAAATTAAAGTCCCAAAAAATAAGAGAAAATTTATATGTTAGTAACAGATATCAAGGAAGTATAATTATTATTAATTAAATTTTCAAGTTGACTTTTTAAGACTGTAATAATATACCTGAATAAAACTTAGAAATAAAATAAGGCGGATCTTAATATATTTGTACGTTAAGGATAAGACTGAGTTGGAGTTGGTCGTAGGAATATTCAGTGCAGTCACGTCTTTAGCGTCTAGTCGACGGTATCTTGTATAAGATGTAGGGAAGTTGATAAAGTTGTATCTTCAGTACCGTCAGAGACTTGAACAAAGTAGAACGCGCTAAAGAAGCTAAAATTCACAGTTTAGTAACATCTATGTAACTGTATGGGGCCTTCACAACCAGGAGACTGTAACAAGACTAAGTTCAGCGTAAATTTCTTTAGATCGAGAAAAATCTTCCTTCCTAGCGTCTAGGCGCCCCCTCGCGTTGTAGGGAACCAACCAAGAGATTCAGATTCACTCGCGTTCTTGATGGTGAGGTCCATTCAAATTGGTTAATACTGGGTCGACCTGTCCGGTGACCAGATCTTGCCTACTGATCACCCCACATCCATTCACTTCTGAATGGCTTCCCAATTCTCTAATAAAATAATAATAAAAATAGTAATATAATAGTAGAAGGAATATAAAACTAGACGACAACATATTTCAACCCAAAAACACAACGCTTGTGTTTGCATAAAAATTGTACCCTCTCCTCGTCACAAAAATTGAGCTGCATTTCCTCAAAACCACCCAGTTATTTGGAGTCAATGCAGAGATATGAAATTAAATATAGGACTAACTCATTTTTTATCTTTCATAAAAGTTTTGTTCCTGCAGCTCTTAAAGTAACTTTTGTTTATTAAATAGTTAAGCAATTGGGCCAGCTGCCTCCTAAACAGGCCAAGGCATGGCGAGGGGTAAGCTGCGTCCCCACAGCAAACTCCTCTCCCGCTATCGGAAGGGCGTGGGAGAAGTACCCAATGCCCGACCTACACGATGCAGGTTTTTCTAAGGTTTTCCCTGCATTCCTTTAGGCGAATGCCGGGTAGGATCCTTAAAATATAGCCCGGGGGCCCTAGTTAACCCTTGGCTACCTTCCTCTACCCTTCCGCATCCCCCCTTTCAAATCCCTTCCTATGCTATTAAAGGGGAGTTGCCCTAAGTGGATTACCCTCATGTAGCCTATTGCCCTAAAAAAAAAGGATAACACGCTGTTACATTTTTAGGGTGAATTTAATTGGCATTTATCTTTTTCTATTCTGCCTGAAATCCGTTTGCTTTTACTTTATCGTTTCTTTATGATTTACAATACTTTTTCCATAGAAAAAAAAAAAATTTTAAAACCGAGGTTGAGGCTCAAGAATAGAAAAACAAAAAACGGTCCTCATCCCTCCTTTATTTCATCGTGACTTTAATGTGATAATTTTTTTTCTATTTATTAAAGCTTCCAAACAGATTTACTGAAGTAAAGATACTTATAATTTGGATTTGAAAATTAATTAAGTTTCGTTCTATTTCACCGCATGTATAAAGGAGTTGCGCATAACCATTTTAATTACCATTTAAAAAGTAAGTGGCGCCCTTTGAGCGGGAATTCCTTGGGCGCGGAGTTTACTTTTGTTAACCCAGTGGGGCGGTCGGTGTGGTTAGCCTGTCGACATTGTTTACACTGTGGGGAACGTGAGAGGGCTGCTCGTACCTGGGATGGGAAATCGATGCCTACGGCGGACCTGTTCGGTTATCAGCCGCTAGAGGCGCTACATCACCCCACACTTACAGCTCTCTATGTCATCTGAGGCACAGTCGCGTATGGGCGATAAGCAAGGTGGCCCAACACTCACGCCATGGAATTGCTAGATCAAAGATATGCATCCCAAAGAAACTTTTAAACTCGACGCAGAAAGAAATATTCACGAAACTTATGCATTCATTCGGCGTATCTTACATAATCTGAAATCGATACAATAGTTCTTATTCAAAAATGCATCCATAGTCATAGAAGATATCAAACACCACATTCAATCCGTGAATATGATTAAAAAGTATATAAACTAATACAAAAATTAGAATGTAAAGTTATAGTACATAATTTATTTTTTTCCAAAAAATAATTTGGTATATGTATAAAAAACCATTACATCAATTAAATTTGTGTAATAAAACCTAATTTTGTGTTCATTGAAGGTTTCAGTGAATGTGGCTGCAGGCTAACAACAAAGCGTAAAATAGTTAAAATTTATACAATAAATTAAAATTCATCACGATATATAATAGACTGTATTCGTTTACGCAAATAATAAGTACCAAACCAGTCACGTTTTGAAAATAACCGCTTCTGAAATGCTTTTGAAAAAGATAGTCTCAACATTGCCGACATAATTGAAAAAAGAAAGAGGTTTGTACAGAGGCATTAGGCAGGGAAAAAGATGATGTACGATTAACGAAGGTATGTATTGCAATCGACAAAATTAAATAAAAGGCAGATCATTTTGAATGTGGGACGCATAAATGGCCTGATGAAATAAATTGTAAACAAAGTGGGTTAAAATACATTATATAAAATACACACTTTATAAATAATAAAAACTGTAACATAATACACAAAAAATTAATTCAAAATGTGGTGTAAATTTATCATATTGTAAATATAATTTTATAATTTTAATTAAGTATACAATATTAACTTTTCATTTAAATATTTATTCAAATAACTGTAGGTTGATTTTGGGTGTCGTCAGATAGGCTTCACTGCTCGCCACTAGCGACACCTCAGTTAATAGAAGAGATCAACTGCATTAAAATTATTAATTCTTTTAGCTAAGTACTATAATAATTATTATAAAAATAATTGGTTATAAGTACCAATTACACAATAGATTTCTTTGCTGATTAAGTATCATGACTTCCATACTCCAATGCAATTTAAGTTAAGATGTGCATTTGAATAATATTTAAACTAATCTAAAAATAATATTTTACTCGTCAATTTTCTCCTTTTTTAAATAATAACACATTAAATATTATGTTTCGATAATTATAAGCATTGCGACGTAAACTTTCTGTATTTTGTATCCCATTTAGTATAGAAAATATTTTCTAAAACAACACTCATCGAATTGAAATTCTAAAATGTGTCACTTGTTATAATAGCTTTGACTTGGAGAGTTTAATTTTCAATTATGAGACTTTTAATTAATATCTTTGTTATCAATATCGGTAACCTTGTATGAATTTTCTTAAATCAAGACATTAAGATTGTTTATTTGAATAAAGAAAAAACTTGTTTAGCAAGTTACACTTTCTGGTGCTGAACCATACAAGATATCTTTATATTTATCATAATCAACAATACAATTACTTTTCATTGTCATAGTGCTCCTTTTATAAGTATATTATGTAGGAATAATTTTTTTTCTTTTTTATAACATACCACTAACCACCGTAAATTATATTATTTCTAGAAGTATTTTCGGACAATTTTGAACCGATTTTCACAAAATATGTTCTACCATATATTTTATACACATGTGAATATCTTTGGCTTTAACATAGCTTTTATTCGGCTGGACTTATTTACCAACTTAAAGTATTATTTAAAAGATATATAAAATAATAATCAACGTATTTACTACATCTTTCTTGTCTAACTTAACAGATTCTCATATTAAAGAATGTGTCTAATTGACCTCACTGACGATCAAATACTAATACACATTTATTCTATATTTTCTTCATCAAATTGTGTGTCCATGAATTTATCTTCCAGAAATATTAATGCTAATGTCTCCATTTTATTCCACTACGGCTTCTGTTACATCCATCACTAGATACAAAAATGGGTTTTCTAATCCTTTTAACACTACAGATGTATCTGTAACAAACAAACGATTTTTTGAAGGAGACGATATATAGAAAATTCTGGTTGTGGAGTTCCATATTGAATTGCTTCTATTTGAGTAATAGTTGAGGGTTCTATATTTTCTTATGCTCGAGTTGCAAGATATTGCAGAACGCGTACTCTGGAGTTAAAATATATCAGACCTCTGCAAAGTTTCATTTAATCACTTGAACTTGTTCGTAATAATTTGATGTATAATTCATCTAATTTCACATAAATTTCTGATATATTAGACGAACAACTGTAAGTTAAACATATGATCAGAAATTTTTTGATAACCCAAACAGGACCTTGCCTATACGATAGCAACGTTTCCGAGAATAATCTTGCGTCATCTTCGACGACTATATGCTGTTTCGCAACTCTCCGAGGTCTCTCAAGATATTTTGTTGAAGTTATCGCCGTTAAAGTAGAGATTAACTGAAGAGAATTCTCTTAGGATATACTTGTGGTATATTTTATACTTTCACCTTCTTTGCTCAACGGAAATAAAATTTTGTGTCGGTTTCCTTTACTGTACATTAGATATTCAAGTCAATATTAATGACAATTTCAGTAATTTCAAAGTATTTAGCTTCCAATTCTGTTGTACACCACAATAATGCATTCTGTAATTATATTCTTACAATTATTATCGTAAAAAGATAAAAATTATGGGTTTTAGGAAATTATAATTTTTTTCAGATGAAAAAAATGCAGTATTCATTGTGCTTGGGGTCTGGAAGTCACCGAACGGCTTCGAAGGCAGTTTCTTTATTCGTGCGCAGCCAATGCAACATGTAACAGGCACTTCTCGTTCACGGACGCCGCCGCCCGTGCTTTATAAATTGAATCCTTCTTTATGTGGGGGTTTAATGGTCTGGCAAAGGCGATGTTATTTGCGCCCATGATGGAGCGCAGAGTCGCGGATTGCAGCAGGTCTCCAGTGGCTGCCACTAGGTTGAACGTACAGGACTCCAGGGAAGGGAAAGCTGCCGCGAGCCATACTCCGCTGCGAGATATCCGCACACGCCCACGCCCACTGCCCTTTCGAGGAGTTAACTTTATGACGCTCTTGGGGAGAAAAGGGCTCCAAGAAGAGGGCAGGCCCAGGAAGGCGGGAAATTGCTTAACGCGTGCTCTCCTTATCGTTTTTCTATTTCCAGGAAACAATTTATACAGACACACTGAGCAGAGGCATGCCAAACAGTAGTGGCATTAAACGATACTCAAATTCATTTACAATTTAAATATTTATGAATTGAGATATATAGAAAGATACGCGATGAGATACCGATAGATAGGGTGTAAGTGTAATGCTGACGTAATGTAAGCAGGGACAGAAGAAGCTAAGAGAGACTAAAAAGACAGACTGTTAACTCTTTTCTATATGGCTTTATGTCTAATGTTTTGCCTGTTATTTATATCTTTGAATGATATATATAGTAATGACTAGGTGCTTAAAATTATTCAATAGTTAATTTTTATTGTAAGATGTATTACGGTAATAGTGAATGATTAAACATTGATGGACGCTTCAGTTAGATAAACGGTAGATATCAATTGTTGTAGTACAAAAGGTACATATATGCATCATCAGAGCCGAGGTTTTTATGACTCGGCAAAAAGAAATTTTGTGATTGGTCGAATTTTTAGAAGAGTAGAGACAACCCAAGCAAAGCAGAAGGACACTCTGTAGCTGGAGTTGTATGATATCGGTCACATTTGACATTTCTGTCCATTTTTACTAAAAATTTAATTCTGAGTGCAAATAAACGTGCATGCCTTTAACATCATTTTGAAATTAATATTTTACTAATTAATAATAATATAAATTTTACTTAATTAATTTTCCACAATTTTCTCTCAAGTTTATAACAAATAATATTAACGTAAAATGAAATGAGTAGGATGACATTATATTTTAACGTCACGAGTGAATAATTGAAGAGTTAGACTACTCTGCAGTACATTTTATTTACTACACGAGACTGAATTTAGTAACAACTGCAGTTCTGATAAAAACTAATGGATGGCGAAATAAATATTTCAGCTAGAATATATATTAAATTTACGACATTTTGGTGTACTATTTAATCAATATCAGCAGCAGAAACAAGAATTTCATTGTATATCCAAAGAGATTTGTTTGAAAATTGATTATCTTATACATCTAATTCAGCTTTTCGTTAACTTATAAATTAAATTCAGTTTTCAAATAAATGTTTACTGGCATATTCACATTCTATGTTTACAGAGCAGCATACAATTTGAACATTCCACTTAAATTGTGAGGATGAGACTGTAAATGATTGACCACAACATATAATTATCCGTTGTTTAAAGAGCGGTGATTTAATACAATAAAATAATTTGCTTATTATGTATGAATAAACCATTGTTATAAATCCAGGCATTTGGTTATATGTACATATATAAATTTAATTCTACCCTATAAAGTTACATAACCATTTATCTATATCACGGAGGTAAAAGATATGCACCGTATTACGGGATGTAATTAAATAGGTTCTCAATGGGCTTTATATATTTTAAAACATTCTCTATGTAATAATGCGTTGGTAACCGTTATTGTGTTAATACTGAAAAATTTATTACGATCTTTCTCCGATGTACTAAAAGATAACGTCAACTGCCATGTATGGCAAACACGCGTGTAACCGTCCATTGTTTTGCTTCTGCTCTAGCATACTCGTGTACCAAAGCTTGTTTGGAATTTAATGCATCGGATATCATACGCATCACGGTCATAATTTCATAAATCTGTGACAATAGGCATAGCTGGATTGGTCAGAAGTTAGAGCAAACGGAAACCATTCACACTCAGTCCACCATAAATTACTCTGGAAATCTTTGACAACAACAGTGTAAAATAGTTTTATGTTGTATAAACATACGAAAATTGATTATTAACCTAGATTGAAAATTGCACACAAAGTACGAAAGTAAAAACTGCTGCAAATGCAACGAAAGAAAAATTTCTAAACTTACGACAGATAACTTTGTTTCTGATTAAAGTTACAGAAAGACAATCTAAATACTAAAGGAATATTTTAACAAAAAATGGTTCTTAAATATAAATAATTCTCGTGATTCAAAACAATTTCACAAAAAAAACATTGAGCACTTTGCTCTCGCTTTTTGCATGAATAGTTATCAACAGCCGGGTAAAGAACATGCATTGTTTTATAATTACATTCAATGGACGATGCGGGGGTTGAGTGAAAATGGGGAGAGTTTGGTATCGAATTCATAATTATAATGGACGCTAAGATGATTACTGACCCTCGCAGTATAAGTTCAAGTTTTTTTATTCAAATAAAGCGACTCGCTAGAAACATCTAGAGGTCAGTGTGTTAATTAGATTCAGTACAATTTAAATGAAGCAACCATCTTAATATGAAATGAGGAGGGTGAAGCAGTAAATGACCATAGGATATCACGCATTACGTCGGAGCGTACTTACATAGTAAGATTTTTCAATTTTCAGCGAGACTTGCGTCATCGATCACGATAATCTAGTCACAGGTGCAGTACATTATGGATTGCGGTTTGTATGTGTGACAGGTTTTCACTTAACAATTAAATTATTCTTGCACCTGGTGTTGTAATTAAAATATAATAATCAATGTTAGATCCGAATTAATATTATGGCGTGTTTTTGACTTATATAGCGGTTTGTATAATAAAATTATACTTTTGAATATCTGTATATGAAATTACTTCTATTTTTCACCCAACATAAAATGTATTACTTTTTTTCGTGTCTAATATTTAGATACATAATTACTGTGGTAGTTAATAATAATTATAAAGAGAGAGAGAGAAAAAAAAGAGAGCGCGGTGAAAGAAATTTCTAGCGAAACCTGGAAAAATTTCCCAACGGGTGTCAAATCTTTTAGGCTACATAAAATGTGAAATTGTCGGATACTTTTTATTTGCTATTGAGCGTTAACAGCTGAATTATTAAGTTTTTAATATTCATTAAAATATTAACAATAATTTTGAATCTGATGTCCATTTATACGTTTTTAGCCGAGAAATTTGTAACATGGCTTCAAGCTAAATGTATTTATCAACTACGATTGTACACTATAAATTAAATATTTATGAAATCCGTTACATTTATACAAATTAGGTATTTAGTTTGAAAATTTATATTTCACATATTTCTCTTGCAATATAAATCACATATTACCAATATGAAATTATAACACTCAAACGTAAAAAAAACTTCTAACGTATGTTACATCCACGAATTCTCTTTATTGATCTTTGTGGACTCTAAACCTGTTTTATATACTCTACGATAAAATGTACTCTGTATGTTACTCACTCTTTACTTCTATTATTATTCAAAAAATAATAAAAATTGATCATTGAACGTTTAGCTTCACCAAAAAATATTAAACATTCGTTGGTTTATCGTTATTTTCATTCTATTAAACATATTTAAATATTTTAAATAGTTCATATTTACTGTAAATTTATTAAACCAATTCTATCATAAAGATTGGGAATGTACCGAATGACAGTATTTCAATTCAAAAGTATTATATGTATCGTTGATTACCGTTGAAGTTATGAGTCAAGTGTTTCGTTCCGAAAGTAATGTAATATTCTTGCTTAAGCCAAAAACAGGGAATTCTCCCTACAAAGAGAGAGAGAGAGAGAAAAAAAACTAGCAAAATGAAATTATCTTCCTGCCGCCCTCTCCAGCAGCCCTCATTTCAACGTTGACTGGCACAAAAGGAAGGAAAAAATTTCAGCGTCCGCGTGCTTTTTTCTCTAAAAAAATGAATGCCTGCTAATAAATCGCTGTAGACTGGGAGCCGTTTATATGCTCCAGAAAATTAAGATATTGTGGCGTGAGGTTTTACGCCGTGCGGTTGTGAGGGGATTTCTCTGAGTGGAGCTCACAACTTCTTGTGATTTCTCACGAGAGTTGTGTCGCTTGCAAGTTGCTGATGAATGAAACAGATTCTCGGACCATTTATTCGCTAGATTCACGAGCCGCATCTCTTAACTTGATTTGGAATATTCATCTAGATGTTCCGGGAACCTTAGGGTAATTTTAAAAGCATATATTTACGTGGCGTCCGCTGACGGGAAATTAAACATCGGTGTGTTTCAATTATGAACCTTGCCTGAAAGTGTATTTCAATTTATCACAGTCGAATGAGAATTTATGTCGCATATATTAACATGAATTAAAGTGGCAGTATCAAGATTACTCCTGCGCGAGTAATTACATACTCAATGTACACTCCTCGTCAGAGAGGGAAAAATGAGCGCCTGATCATGAATTCAACAATCAAAGCTCATTTGCTTCTGACATACATTAGAGTCTTAAAGGCTAGGAATGAATAGCTTTTTACCTTGCAGTGTGTAATAACGCAAAGGATAACGCGCCCAATTTACCCGAATTTAAAACGATATTTTTTTTGTTTAAACGTCAATTCGTCGCACGTGGAATGCTCTTTGTGGCACAAATATAACGAAAGGGATTTCAAAGATTTCCAAGATTGGAATTCCAGCGGAGGAGGGGCTTTACATTCCCAGGTGGGAAAATCCTCTCCAATCTTCGGAACAGATACTTCAGTGGAGTTCGCTGGAGAGACAGGGGAATTAAAATGCAGACTCTCAGTCGCCAATGGAAAAATATTTCCACTGAGCGCGAGAAAATAACATTGGTTGAGAACGATCGGTCGGACACCTTTGGGGGACGGTGGAAGGATTTAGGAAAAGCAAAAGTGTGATTGGAGGAGAGGAGAAGTAGATGTGGTACGAATCGGTGGAATTAATCTAAATAGTCCTGCTAAGAGGACAAATTTGGACAGTTCAATATATTGTTCTCGGAGTTCAACCGGGTTTTGCATAATTCTAGTAGAACGCAACGTTTCGACGACTAAAAGCTCTGTCGTCATCTTCTAGGCGAAGTGTCGGAACCATTTTTTTTTTAGGGCAACAGGCTACATGAGGGTAATCCACATAGTGGCAACTCCCCTCTTATAGCATAGGAAAGGGATTTGAAAGGGGGATGCGGTAGGGTGGAGGAAGGTACCCAAGGGTTACTAGGGCCCCCGGGCTATATTTTAAGGATCCTACCCGCCATTCGCCTAAAAGTAATGCAGGAGAAACCCTATAAAAAACCTGCATCGGGTAGGTCGGGCATTTGGTACTTGTCCCACGCCCTTCCGATGACGGGAGAGGGGTTTACTGTGGGGTCGCAGCTTACCCCTCGCCATGCCTTGGCCAGTTTAGGAGGCAGCTGGCCGACTATTCCAATAGGAATAGCGGACAACTCTTGCCGTATACCCAAGGTCTGCGACCCCGGAACATTAACCTCTCAAAACAAACCGAGGTGCCTTTCCATTGCATATTATATATATCCTCCACTGAATCATCACGCTGTGAGAGCCAATCAGCGCTCAGTCAACAGTCCGCCTCCGCCACGTCAGCATCAGTCAAAAGGCCGGCCACTCGCCGAGGTAATATGCAATGGAATGGTTCCGACACTTCGCCTAGAAGATGACGACAGAGCTTTTAGTCGTCGAAACGTTGCGTTCTACTATAATTATGCAAAACCCGGTTGAACTCCGAGAACAATATATTTAACAACTGCACCGGGAAAGGCTTCAATCTTTGAAATTTGGACAGGTTTTTTTTACAAAAGTTATTGATAGTTCTGATGAATAAGATGAAGCGTAAAGGGAAGGACGGAGGCAATTTGCAGTGGTCGGGAAGAAAGACCGAAAATTTTGCCAATGGGAAAGATGTTGCAACGTCAATGCCTCCTTTCCGAGAAAGAACCTGGTATTCATCCTGTCGCTAGGACGAAAACTTCGATTGAAAGGGCTGAGAAGTTTTAGTATTAACTTTTGATCCTACAATTATTAAAAATAGTGTGCTGTGCGATACGACACACAAAATAACCCGTAATTAAAATTTAGTCCCATGTTTCGTTATGAGTGTTTGAAGTTAAAAATATTGTCATAAAATAAATTTACAAAATTATGAATTTCAGTAAAATATTTTTATTACAACAGTTATCGACTTTGAATATACACTTTCTTGCTTTGTTTACTTTAAATGAAGTTGAAATTAATATAAGGCAGGTAAAAGCCATTTCGGTGACACATGACTGGTACTAATTTAATATTTAAAATAAAAGTTTTATCATTTGTATTTTCTAGGAAATTCATGGCTTTAATTGCAATCAAGGGGCTGGAGTAAGGGACAAAAATTAATTTCACTTTCACGGTCATCAAATATTTCGCCCAGGACCTTTGAGGGTGAGATTAGGTTCTACAATGAAAATTGGAGGATAATGCAGTATTAAAAATTTTCAATATTTATATACATTCGGTTTTGATGTTTTAAAATTATTTTGGAACATTCATAATATATGTAATTGTTTTTACTGAGAATTATGATTTCATAATCCGTATATTCCTTAACACGTACAATATTTCGAAGCATTTTTTCCCCCGTCTGTGTGAAGAATTCGGAATGCTCTCTTCTTCGTTGCAGGGACTGAGGAAGCACAGATATCAGTGTAATCTACTATCAATTAACTCGGCCTGTCTCTTACACCTGCACGTCACCACCGTCCGCAGGTCTCAACATCAATCACTCGCCTCTGCGCCGAGTCCCGTTTCTGAGAAACCACTTCACTAGGAAACATAATGGTTTTTTACTTTGTCTTCTCCGAAGACCATGCCTAGGCTTGAGCAAAATCCACAGATGACGCAGTAAAACGAAACAATTTTGCAATAAATAAAATTGTGAGACTGCAATCATAAATTTCCGGTATAAACGTGAGAAGTATTCCGCAAGTAAGAAATTGGAAGAAATGGGAGTTGAATCTTCAAAAACAACCGTAATAACTACGATTTTTATGTTAGTGTTAGTTTAGGAAACAACGTAGCGAAATCATGTGACGTCATCGGGCTTGATGTCAGGGAAAGGGGGGGGGGTAACTGTTCTCAGTTAACTGGCATCAATAAATACTACGAAAGCGAAGCCATAATCGGATATTGTAATGCAAAATACATTACAATCAACAGCGAATCAACGTCATTTACTTGTATGTCATTTTGTGTGTGTGTGTGTTACCGTTGCTAGGTGACGCTAAGCTACAGCAAACTGACTCGTCGAGTTAATTAAGTTGTATTCGGAACAATCATAATATTCAACGTAATTCAAACCTTGGCTACTCAAATATATTCGTATAAAATTTGGAAAGTAAACGTTTTACATATTGATAGATAAGATTGTTTCATTTTAATGCTCAGGAAATGTTACAAAATAAATAATGTCACCAAATGATATAATTATATAAATTAAATAATTACGAATACAAAAATCAAAATAATTAGAATTTAATGATGGATGTAAGTATGTATTTCGACTAATAAAATCAATAGGCAATTTTAAGTCAGAAAAAATAGAATTTATTCAATTAATATAGTTTTACATATTAAATTTGCGACCTCATCAGGTGGAAAATAAAAGTTTGTTTTTATGGACAGGTTAATGGAATAAATTCTATTTTTTTCTGAATTAAAATTAATTATTGTTTATTTAATTATAATGTAACTATTAAACTTTTATAAATCGTCTATATAAGTCATAAGTCCACAGAAAAAACATTTAAGAATCTTATTCTGTCCTCAGCGCTCTCTTGACAATAGTGAATTTAGCCTCCTAATGTTCCGTGATGAAACCAGGATAAGAAAACGAGATATCACAGATTAAATAGGGATATTTCATCATGAAAGAAAGAGGAATTTTCAGTTTTGTACCGTGGATCTCATTACAAATATACAGTTTCATAATTCATTATTTGACATTGTGAATACTTTCTGCAAGTAAAAATAAAGGCACCCCAGTGTTTTAATAACGTCGGAGCTGCGAAAACAGTGCCTCAGGTCGCCAATTGATAATATTCAGCCACGCCCTCGAATCCCCATCCCCCATTTTCCCCTCCACCTTCCCTGGCAATATTCTCAGCTTAACGGCTCTCAGCAGCATCTTCCGTTCCAAATAGAACGAACATCATTAAGTATTCTCTACTACGGCTTCGCTTTTCTCAATGTTACTATTCTTGCTTGCACTTGAATATTTTCTTTCCCGTGTATTTAATAACTCTGGAGGGCCATTCTCGACAGAATTAATAATTTCATAGAGTTCCTGATATAATTCCGGAAGTGTCCTTCACTGAAATACAGACACCCAGTGATAGAGGATTTTAAGAAAAATTTTGCAGGATAAGAAACGCCCGTCACATGTAATTTTAGGCTCCATATACGTTAATATGTTAACAATATAGACTGAAAAATACATTTTTAACGAAAGTGCAAGAATTCAACACTTAATACTATAAATTACAAACATATAACCTCACCAATACACAATGACAAATAATTTTTAAAGAAATAAAAAGTCCTTCTTACAATAAGAATTATAATAAATACACAAGAGTAGATAGTAATTAGTATTTCCCGAAGCGCCTATGTTTACTGACTAATTGATGCTTTGTTATATTTTTGGCCAGACGATTTTATGTTTGAATCAGAAATAAATGTCAACTGGGACTCTAACCCAATGTATGCAAATTCTATGGATTCCAGGGCTTTTCATTAAATGGCTCTTGGATGAAATCCCGTAGCCTTTTCTTCCCAATTGCAGTTGTGCCATGCCCCGTGTTATGGGACTCTTGGGAAAAACGTGCTATTCACTTGCAAAATGGTTCTCAGGTGAGTAGCAAAGGTCAACATCTGAATAGACGACGTTAAAAAATACAGAAGTGTAATATCAGGGTGGTTTTCCCACTACTGGCATTTTAATATAATATTATTTGATTAAATTTCATTCTACATATTAATTTTATTGTTTTCTCACAAACGTATTTCCATGACTGTTTGATGAGTGAAATTTAAGTTGGACAAATTAGACAAAATAATGTTAAAAAACGCGACATTTTCTCTGAAATTGCATAACTCTTCAGGGGTAGAAAAAACTTTGATAATATTTAAACGTTTACTATTTGAAATAATTTTTGTAAGTTCAAAGAGGTCAATAATATGGACACTGCTCAAGGAGTTTGTATTACTCTAAATAATATATCTATAAATATTCAATTTTGTATGTGTCATTTTATAAATTAGTCTCGCATGATATCCAGAATTTTTGTTTCGTCTCAATAAAATCTAGTGAGATTATATTTTATGATAACTGAGATTATCATCAAAAAAATCTGACTTTGGAACTATGTTCATTTAGTCTTAGTGTTTAGCCTATATAAAAAGCTGTATTTTTTTTTAAAAAAAAAGTATTTTAAATGACATTGCAGCTGCGTTTGAGCAGCTTTGTGATATCTTTCTTTCCCAATTCATATCTGATGAATGGTATCTTTGATTTTTTTTCAATTTAGATCCAAAGTGACATTCATTCAAAAACTGGTTTATCGTATTATTCGTGACTGTATTTTGTTACAGGTGTTCACCTAAAAATTATTACTAAGCAAAACCTAACAATTTGAACGATTTTTCCATTTATTCTGCATCAATACAAATTTAATAATCATAAACAAAGTAGGTAATCTCATCTTCGAGACAAACATCGTAGTAAAAGAATTATCAAGACATCCGGCAACGATATACGCCTGTAAGAAGATTTGGCGTTCAACATCAACTGTATATGAATTGAGTGATTCTATTTCATATTTATGTTACATTCTTGAGGTGATCAGAAATTTATGTTCACATTTAAAACGGAATTTCTTCACTTTTCACTAAAAAAAAAGTATGGTCTGTTCGATTTTAATGAAACTTTTTTAATTGTTATACAAGGCCATAAAACGTGGGCATTCCAAAACCTGATTATCATTGATTTAACAGAGTTCCTTTTTTGCTTTATAGATAAACAATTCTTCTATGATTTTGTATATATTCGTGAAGCTATCTTAAATTATAATCCGCCATGTGAAATAATAAGACTTCAAATTAAAGGAGACTAAAAAAAGTCATATATCTTACTTCTTTCTAAATTTAAATGAAAGTTAATATTTATTTTATTAAATATGAAATCTGTTAAATCACTTTCATGGTCTTTACATTGAAATAATTTTATCTATTCTTGTATGAAAGCTCTATATATAAACCTGGGTTCTTGTAGCTCCGCTTTGTTTACAGTCTTCTTAATTCTACTTCATTCTCAACAAGAGGGCTCCCAACTCGTAACTTTAGTGTGCCACCTACTATGTGCACATCTATATGCCGCCCATTATAACCATTAAAATCAATAAAAGATTGATGGTTTTCTTTTATAGACAAATATTTCTGCCAAATTTAGCGCTAACGTTTCGAATTCCTATCGGCTTTACAAAATTATATTTATTGGCTTTGGTTTCGAGCAGGTTATTCTACAAAATTTAGTATAAACATATTCTGCGATCAATAAATTGAACGGCCCCGACGTAATGGTTCATTTGAATATATAGCAGGGCATGCATATTAAAAAATAAATTTAGAATGGTTTCATTAATCTATTTATCACGCTTCTCCGTCACCATAGCAACTAAACAAAAACAAAGACAACAAAAAACAAATCGAAAGATATAACCGCACTTACTCTTATTATTAACAACTTATAAATGTAATAATTTTATTACAATTGGCTTCAGTTACATCGGAACACATGGTAACAGGCGGGAGAAACGTCTGATTGGAGAGAACTTCTTGAAGTCACATGTATTGATCAGAACAATCAGTGAAATTAGTGCAATAAATTTGAGAGCATTCAGACTCAATACAAGCTGTTTGAATAAATGACCAGGGTATCAAAGAAAGGACGTATATGATCATATTTCACGTTGCATGGGAAAGGAACAGAATTCCACCACCGTAAATGATTTGTACATTTTTCAACGTCCTGGTATTACACAGTTTCTGCAGCGAATTGCTTCGATATTACGAGATTGGCTTTAAAACGGCTAAACATGGATACAAAAAGCTTGTTTTTAAGGTATAACAGGGAATTTTTTTTGTCCCAGCGCAAAGCAAAAGCTGCTGACTCATGCGCATACATTAATTCAGCAAATGCACGCTTGACATAGGGCCGTAATAGATGTTCGTCTCGCGGTGGTAATTTTTCGGCGGCCATTCCCCCATCGGGGTAATTGCCTAGGAGCGGCTCGCAATTAACACAGCTGGGCGACGTCACGCGGCGCGGCGGGCGATGAGCGAGAGGGTCGCAGGTGCGCTGAGCCGACGCCGCCCCGCGCCGCGCCGCCCCCAACAGCTGCCGGCGATTCGTGCTCCTCCGACACCGCCTAATTAAATAGACAGGTCGTGACCACAAAGCTCTACTGGGCTAAACAAGCCTTCCATTGCTTCTCACCACCGTCACAAGAGAGACACTCATTCTAATTAAACACACCGCAGTTCTCTACAACACGTGTAATCAATTTATTTACTTTTGTTCACAGTTAAACGTATGAAGCGAGACAGTAGTTCGTAACGAAAATTTCAACTTAAAAATTTAAAATTCATAGATCGAAAGATACTTTTTAACAAAGTCCTAAAGTAAATAAAATATTAAGAAACTGAGCTGAATTGTATTAATTGTGTGAAAAATTTATTTTGGTCTTGTTTAATCAAAAATATTCCAAATAGTCTAATTTTAATTAATGAAAGTATAAACATGGAAGATTTGTTAAGCCTATAATATTTCACTGATAAAATTCAATTTAATTTATACTTTTGAAAATATTTAACCATTTTTATATAAGACAAAAAGATATACTAATTTCAATTCATATTATTATTGAGTAATAATACATCATCTAATTTATATTTCATATTTGGGAAGAACGTCTTAAGTGTAAAATTACTGAGCTATTATTAATAAAAACTGACGACTTTCTTCAGTCGATATTTGTGAAAAAAATTGTGTGTATATCATTATAATTTCACATATTTGAATGTAAATGTGTAAAGATTAAGGGAACGTATTTCAATTTCTGATCTACTTTCAGCATTTATTTCCAGTAAAAAAAAAATCGTAGATATCCAAATTGGGAATAATTCTGATAACACAAATATATATCTTAACTGTGAACCAAATTTTGATGTTAGGTGGTTACAATTGACTTACAATTATTTAAAAGCCTTCTCAAATTTTGAATCTAAATCAGATAATTTTTTTACAATCAAGCCAATTTTATGACAATTACAGAAGAAATTGGTAAACAGTAATGATGAATCATGAATGAATCTGCAGCACATACATATATGTTCCTAGATATAGGAGAAGTAACATATACTAAATCTATAAATGTAGTTAGATACATTGAGTCACAAAGAAATTATGTCTATGATCATGAAGAATGAACAAGCGATGAACAGAAATATAGCCAAATACAGAGTGCGGGATAATATTAAATTATTTTTCATACAAAATACTGTATTCATATCAATAATACAGTTCACATTAAAAAATTCATTTATTCAATAATAACAGTTCTTCACTAGGAATATTTTTAACTTATATTTGAAGATATTTAAATCAGAATACTTTTCCAGCTGAAAATTGTCTACATTAAATAGTAGTTGATAAATGGGAAAATATTGCACAAGTAAATTTATTAAGCTATTCACAAATATTGAATCTAAATTAATGTGCACTATGTCAAAATTCATCTGATTTAGATCGATATTTGTCAAGTCTTTTATATTCAAAATTTGATTTGATTTATATCAGATAATATTTTTACAAATAGACCTGTCACAGATACAGATAATAATTGGTTGCATAGTCATCATTAATCTATAAATAATAAGTCCTGTAGTGGTCTTAAAATTTTAATTACAATTTAATCCCATTTAAAGCATACCATCTGTGGAGGTTAGGTAAGTCAGCTCCAATTAATAAATGCTTACTGAATAGAAAAATCATCAATTATCAATACGTATACAATCAAGTTGTGAAAATTTAGTTAACTGAGATGTGACATAGTCAAAATAATTAGAACATTTGAATATAAATCAGATAAAAATTTTACAAATAGACCTGTCACAGATACAGATGGGAAACAATAACCCATTTACGATTAACATTTTTATATTTAAAAAAATTTAAGCTGTCGAACCAGACATATATTTTTAAAAACCTGTGTAACTATGATGTTTTGATATGTATAAATATTCTTTATTTATTTTAAATCGAATAATGTTTTTTTCTGCAAATTGTCAGCTCTTTATAATGAAATATTAGTCATATATTATATTTTCAAGTTTGTTTTAATAATGAATATCCTTAACTGCCATAAAAATACGATTTTTGTAATTTAAAATAATTATTAATCATAAAATCTTTAATTAACAACACAAAAACGTTTCTGTTCATATTTGTAAAATCTTTAGGCTGTGAGAGTGGAAGAAATGTTTGTTTTTATGTTTTCAACGTTTGCTCAGACTGAGTTTATTTTCATGTTGATGATCTTGGTCACAGTGTAATTAATCTCGATTTAAATATTGATACATTATGTGACATATTCGTACATTATGACTGCTAATATCGACTTCTAATGTAACAATTTATATGTTTAATAAATTTTTCACGGTTACGCACCATGTTCAGATTTGTCGACGATAATATTTCCTCCGGTCGTTCTCCACACTATGGCGCACTGATATATATAGTGTCGGACATGCTGCGACCTGATTGGCCATTGAGGATCGCCTGACCACAGCGTCAAGGACACATGTTTTTCCATGTCGCGTAGTAAATGTCAGGCGATCCTCAACGGCCAATCAGGTCGCAGCTTGTCCGAGACTATATATGGTATACCTCGCACACGTCAGGCAGCGCACCACAGGCTGAAGACAGCCGTGGAGAATGGACACGTCAACATAGAGAAATCTGAACCTGGTATGTAACCGTGAAAAATTAGTTAATAATTTACACCGGGAAAGCTGTCTTTATTATTAAAATTATTTCCGTGGTGAGAGTGTGTGCGTTATTTAGGAAGTTAAATTAATCGTTTTTGTTTTACTTAAGATGCATATCTTTAAAGTGAGAACAAGAAATGTACCTGAATATTAGGAACTGGGCGAAAATTGCATTAGCCACCTACTTTTTTCTTCATATTATAGAAAGCCATTTAAAAGTTTTTCTGGGACTTTATATGAAAACTTATGGAACGGAAAAAAAAATGATTGACTATAATTTTACATTTGTAATTATTGTAAGTACAGTAATTATTGATTTAAAAAAAATAATTACGGAATACGAAGAAGATGAATGTGGAAACGCCAAGATCATTCCGCTTAAAAAAAATTATTTGCAGAAAAATAAATAAAATTAAACAAATAGTTTTTAATTTAAATAAAAATTAATTATTTAATTTCGAAAATTACTAAATTAAGTACCACATTATTAATTTAATTTAGTGAATTTTCAAACAATGCAACCTGGCGGATAACACATTTAGGGATAGAGGTCGAGTTGCGTTACATAAAAATAAAGAAAAAATCTTGGGTTTATGAATAAATGACATCTCGGGCAACGCCGGGCACTCAGCTAGTATTCAATAAATATTTTATATGTGTACTAAACATCTTAAAATAGTTACTTACTGTACAGTACTAACTTATTATCTCAATATGTAAATCTCATGTAACTTTTATTAAATGTTAGATATATAATTAAAACGACTAAAT
Source organism: Zhengitettix transpicula (assembly GCA_037074705.1). NCBI lineage: Eukaryota > Metazoa > Arthropoda > Insecta > Orthoptera > Tetrigidae > Zhengitettix > Zhengitettix transpicula. The sequence continues at coordinate 73,198,226 of CM073593.1, read as the reverse complement.
TAAGGTCGAAAGCTACCAAGTAAATTAAATTATTTGCAATACCAGTCACTGTTGTAAGGTTACTACAACGTTAGAGCTGGAAATAAATAATTTAAACATAATTCAATAACCTCAAGAAAGACTTATAAATTTACCTATATATTTTTTAAAATTTAAAATAGCATATAGTATTCAATAATTAATATTGTCTTTATTATATTATTATACGTGTAACGGAAATACGTTACATATGTCGAAGAAAAATATTATTAACAATGGTAATAATAATAAAAGTTCTTCTGAACGACTGTATAGGATTTGCTTAGACTTTACGTTCCTTACCGTAAATACTACTTAAACTATCAAATTTTTAAATAATCACTTCCGAGCTATAATTATGAAACTTGTGTGTTCTCCAGAAAAATGGCATAATACCACAGTCAGTTTACTATATACTTGTTAGATTTATTTTTCTTCAAGTCACTTCTAGTTTTAAAAATTGAAATTGGGAACTTGAACGTCAAACATACCACTCTTTCAGATATTTTAATGATCAACAAAAATCAAATTAATATAAATTTAAATATAGATGTCAGTTACTGTGTTGGTTCCTATTTAGTGTTTTTTTTTAAATTTAAAATTGTTAACATTTATGAAACTAATTGCGGTTTCCAATGAAACATGAATTCAGCAAAATATAAAGCGATTAATTTTCTGTATTTCATATGTCTACAATTCTGGTATTAAAAGAAAGTATAACATGATAAAAACGACAACATAGAAAATTTTGTTTGAATTATACAGCGGATACTATGCGGTAAAAAAGGGAAAATATTTGTTGGAAGAAATAACAGTACCGTTGAGTGTTTGTGATACTAGTACAATGCCTCATTCTGAAGTCTTAGCGGAAGTTTATGTTTAATAGTGTGAAATAGGGGAGAGCTAAAAATAGTTACGAAGAGGGACGCTTTGGATTTCAGGAACCTCATACTACGCTATTCTCCAAGACGGCACTGACAGTCATAAGAAAACTATCAAGAGATATGCAATTTTTATACAAATATTTCCTGTGTATTTAAAAAAATATTAATATCAAATCTATAAAACAGCTAAATCAGTAAGAATATTTATGAAGTGTTGACGTCACTTGGTTCGATCTTGTAAATTTGAATCCCTGGTCACTCTCCTTTGATCGGATAATCTTCTAAGCTACTTGAAACTCTGTAAATCATACTGGTATTACATATAACAAATATTGAAAGGACTTCTGAGGTGCAAAATTAGGAAAGAGCGTTGGAGGTATTAACACTTCGTGGGTCATACAATTCGACGTTGACTTGTGACAGTTGCTTGTCCGAACAGTTGATGACGAATGCCCGACCACAACGTGGTGGCTAACAACCTCGCAAGTCGCAAATTGATTGCTAGCTGCATGTTTTAAATGGGATATTGATGTGTACCCAACCCACGGATTGAATTATAGCCGGTAAAATTAGCGTGAACACCAATCACGAACATCAAACGACCGACAATATGTTTTCCAACTAGGAGTGTTAATGCCGTAGAATGGTCGGGAAGCCTCTAATACGGCACTTGCATTTATCATTACTGCGCTATATTTATGGCAGGGTTATAAATGCTCTGACCTAATTTAATTTAAAATAGTAGGGCAACATTAATTTCAAATTTGCCTCTGAGTGGGGCAGTAATAATTTTAGATAATACATAATTTCTGGTTTGCTTTTTACATTACAGAATGTTTGAATTATACGAGAAAAAACATTGAAACATTTTGATGTTAATCATTTTAATATTACACGCTACAAGTTATTGCGATATCAATATACTATTTTGAATTGCAGTGCAGTTATTTTTTTTGCGAAACAAATCAATATTTTAATATATTAACGAAGCTGTTGACTGATAAAAACTATTCCTCAGTTCGTGTGGAATTAGCAATTTTTTACATTTTCACGGGTTTATTTACTTCTCATTTAATTCTTTATGTATTAATTTTCCTTATGCAGAGAAGTTCTTATAGGAACAGGAAACTAGAGTTAGGGGTTCTAGCATCCTTATTCTACATCTGATCAACAAGGTAGTATTTATATTCTCAGGACTCATAAGGAAGGAAAGAAATCATGGATCGGTCATCGGGATCATCGATCTTCTTTTGAAAGATACCCCATGTCCAGAGAGCTCTGGCGGAGGCTTCCTGTGGGAATGCCTTCACATCTCTCTGTTTTTCTTTTGAACGAAGGTTCCCACATTCCGAGGCACCTCGGCCTGTTTTGAGACCTTGGGCATACGGTAAGAGTTGTCCGGTATTCCTATTGGAATAGTCGGCTAGCTGCCTCCTAAACTGGTCGAGACACGGAGAAAGGAATGCTGCAAACTCCTCTCCAGCTATCGGAAGGGGCGTGGGACAAGTACAAAATGTCCGACCTACTTGATGCAGGTTTTCTAGGGCTTTTCCCTGCATCACTTTTAGGAGAAATGCCGGGTAGGATCCTTAAACCATAGCCCGGGGGCCCTAGTTAACCATTGGCTGCCTTCCTCTACCCTACCGCATCCCCCCCTTTCAAATTCCTTCCTATGCTATTAAAGGGGAGTTGCCACAACGTGGATTACCCTCATGTAGCCTGTTACCCCCCCCCCCCCCAAACAAAGAAATAAAAAAAAAGAAAAAAAGAGGAGGAGGAGGAGGAAGGAAAGTAATGTGACGCGCTCGCGTTATACTTCCTAATGGTCTTAATAAGTTTTAGGACACATTATTAGGCATCTGTAATAAAATATAAGTAAACAGTTTCTTATTAAGAAGCCCCAAAGCTGGAAGTAATTTGTGACAATTATTGATATATCTTTTAATTTAATTGTTCTTGAACATGGCAGGGCATAATTATTTAATTTTTTTTATAATGTATTTTTATTCGACTTTTAACGTGAAAGTCGGTTTAAATTTGATTTCACGGCAGCAGGTTCTAAATATGAAACAGAAGTAATTATAAGATTTAAGAACACAAACAAATTCTTAACCTCGGGGCATCCTCGCGGGAAAAATAATTGGCAACATATATTCATTGGCGAGTATATTGAATTTTGTTATTGAAACCGTTTCTACTTTTCGCTTTTCTGCTTTGGTATTGTCGCTGGTTCTTTGTCCATGGAACAGTTGTTTCGTATCTCAATTTTCTTCTCGGCGGCACAAAAGCTGGCCTTATTTTATTTTACACCGGAGAACCTCCCATCTTTATTTTACTTATTTAAACTTCGGTCTCCTTCTTCCTATCACTTCACTTTCTTCACCAACATTTCTTTCGACCGTAACCATTATTTTCAATCCACACGTTTGATACGTAATATTTACACTACTGTTAAACTTAACTAGTAAGTCGAAAGATAATTCAACTTATAAGAACTACTTTTCAACTTAGGTATCACCGACGTTTATTTTAAATTTCTTAATATTTACATGTTGTGTCCACAAAACGTTAGACGCGACTGTCTGCTAGTGGGGATAGTCTTGACTTTAGTACATCACGAGCATTTGTTTCTGTAACTTGACAGTGTAAACGTTATTCTGAAAACTTTGACTCAAGGGTATATATTGTCTTCAGTACACTAGGAATTCATCCATAAAAGTTAAGATGACATTAGTAAAGGATATGACAAAAAAAAATTCTGCTATCTGTACATCCAGTTTGTAAGAATATAATGAATATTTTTAAGAAGTATAGTGCCGTTGCTTCTCTGGACTACAATGCTCCTCTCCCCATTCTCCCTTCTTTAACTGTGCATATGTCAAAACTTCTGGAACATCATGTATAGCATTCACCACTTTCAGCGAAATTATCCCTTTTATAATATTATTTTATTCGGGAGTACTTTCCCTTGTTAAAGTAATATGTCCTAAAAATTAGGCCAAGAACGATTGTAACAAAAAAATTGGAGATACTAAACAGATGAACGATATTAGTATTGAGTGACGGAGAAGATCAGTGGTTACGCAACTGATTATAAAGCACTGGATCTAGGTTCGATTCCCGTTTTCGTAAATATATTTTTTATCTTCCGTCACAATTACATATGTAAAGTGTAAACAGAACAGAAAAATCTAGAAGCCAACGTAGGGTAGACTCTAGTCGATACATATATAGTTAAAGATTTTAAAGATGATTAATGGTCTATAAAGACCAGTCACACTGACGGTATTAAATAATAATAATTATTAAATATAACCATGCTAACTTAGTTTGTTGTTGTTGTAGTATTGGAGAGTACGTATTAGCAGACATTTTGCTAACGTGGAGACACTTCTGTAATTGAACACAGAATGAAGGCAACTTAAATTAGGTTTTACTGTGACGATTTCAAAATAAATAAATATTGTAAATATGTCGTTCGAAATTTTCCCCATGACCGCATCTGAAATGTATTACCGCAATTCACGAGTACGTGCCGTCCAAATGAGATTTATTTGCACAATTTAAATCAGTCCAGCCTCGGCTGTAATCCACGTCTCTTATTTACCGCTCTCCAAATATTTTTCTTGCCCAGCTTTGTGGCTTACTGCTGATTAAAATTCCAGGCTTTCATTTGGTAGTAGCCAACCGCGCTCTTTGAGCGCGAAGGTTCCATTGTAACACGCTATTAATGCATTCGTGTGAACAATAGATCTTAACACTTTATTGTTTAATTCTTGAATATGTATTATTTATTTTCTTTGGAAGAGTACTAATGACTTACGATGCGTACCCTACATTCAGGAGGATTATCAGAGGAACTTCATTTAATTATGTTTTATATATACTGTACGTAATTAAACACTAGTTTCATTAAAATCCAGAAGAAATGTTTACCGTGCTCTGGAAAATACTAGCTTCATGAGAAACAACTAATTAAAACTTGTTATATATAACTGACTGTATGTGGGTGTAATTTTAAAACCCCTCCTGAGCTTCCGGATTGCACACATGAAATGTTGATATCCTTTAATCACTGAAAATTGATCAAAGGTCAACATTAAATTCATAGTTAATACCGAATATCTGTTTGGACTCGTTTCTTATTTCACATTAGATAGTACTTATTTATTTTTATACGAATGAGCTACTTTACACCGCAGTCTTTTGTTCCTTCGAACAGAATGGTCGTCACATTGATCTTGTTATATTATAACTCAGAAAATTACTTGTTGGCCAACGTGAGGGATAGTCTATTATGGAAAGGAATAATTGTTTATACAGTTCATTTAAATTCCTTTCCTCTTGTAGTTTAATTTTGAAATAATGATACAAATGAAAGTCAGGTCTCCTCCATAATTTTCCAGTCATGTAATGGCGAGAAGTTTCTTTAATATTTTCATTCAAACATTGAATAATGTTATGCCATTCTATACAAAACCTATCGAGGTTGACAATTTAGGCTTTCAGCTGTCTGATAATTACTCCAGCGGAGACGATCGTCCTTTTAAAGTTTCCATTTAGTACTGTGACTGAGAATGTCCTATGTTAATCATTTTACAGACAACAAATAGTGTGATAAGCAGCATCTCTCCTTTGTAGAAAAAATGAATATCAGCTCGTTGTAATTGATATTAGAATTCATCACGCTATTAAACGACGTTTCTCTAATTTCGTTTCAACTATGATAATACTGCAATGATTCAAAACGAAGAAACTTTAAATTTTTATTTATTTTGAGTTCATTTTTTTAGAGAGGTGAAGCACTGTTATTCCTGGTTAACTTTGTCACCTGATGCCAAGAATTAATTGTCTTTTGGAGAACAACGAAGAAAAATGTTTTGACTGAGGGAGCCGTATATGTACTTTAAAGATTTAAATTGTTGTGCAGAAAACAAGGGACAAAACCTGTATTAAAAATGTCACCAATCTCTTTTGCCTTAAAACGTATTGTCTGAGTGTTTACCGCGTTCACCGGGTTGATTTTCAGAGATCCAGATTTGACTTCGAACAGTTTGTTTTGTGGTTGTCATCCGTCATTGTATGCTCGCCGCTGATGACCACAGACCGAGCTCTTATTTCATCCGGAGAAACTTTATATCACCGAAAATTCTCAAAAAGATAATCAACTGTCGAGATACATTTTTCTTTATTATACAGTGGTAATCATAACTTTTGTCTCCACTTGAAGGTGATTTCTGTATATTTTAAATGATACAAAAATCGTTTTTCATTTTCTGTCTCAATATATAATTATTTTGTTATATATTTTACTTCAGTAAAGTAGTTATAGGATACGTTATATCCATTTTATGACATGTAAATAGTCGTAAGTACTTGTTCTCGGTTCCTTGGAGTTCTCTAGAAAATTTTGTTTATTTTTTGGATTAACTAACTTGACTTTTTAGTGCTATTAAAATTAGAATTTGTCTTACGATTTTAACGAGATTTTTTACGTATGTTTTAGTTCTAGAATTTTACGCACTTTTCAACTAGCGTGTTATACAATTATTACGGGATTTAACATATTTAATCAGAGCCTTCGTAGTTACTTGCATCATTACCAAACGACAAGGATATCGTTTTCTAATTTTGTCGCACGAGACTGCATTATAAACCAAGTTTTTCAATTTAGTCGGAAAGCGCTGAAGCCGAGTTACATGTGCAAGCAAATTGCCCTGTGGTAGAAGCGGCCGCCCTGCTCGTCTCGTGCCTCCAGGTTCCCGTATGGGTTTCCTCTTGGCATCTGGTGGGATAAAAGGGGGAAACTTTTTGACATCGCTCGAACAGCAATCCTTGAAGGGCTTCTTCGTACGAGACACCCAAACCATACAAATAAGCCTGCTTTAAAATAAAGCTTTAACTTCTGAAGTGAGAAATAATTAAAGCGGACAGCTGTTTGATTACTTTCGTCTTGAGGAATTTTACTAAAATACAACAGAATGAAACTAACATTCATCGTTAAAATCATTTCGTAGAATGTCATTTAATCTTGCAACATTGCCAACCAATTTAGTGTAGGTAATATAATGCAAGCTAAATTTTCTTCAAGAATAAACGTTAAATCCTTGAAGAAATGAAAATATTCCAATCAACACTATAAGACAGAAACAAAAATTGTGATAAGTTATTTATTGATTATTTCGGACAGAAGTTAGTGATACTTAGTCATAACTCTTTGATTGACATGAAATCTTTTATGACGTAGTTGATGCGACCCCAAAAAAAATTCGGTACTTTTATTTTACGTTATTTAGGGTGACTTCTGGGGGATAAGTTTATTTGAATTTAAGTTCCCGACCTAATATTATAGGAAGAAGATGGACGGTGGATCGGAATGCTGTTTTTTACGGATCTGTAGCCGTAGGATGCACCGACATGGGCAACACGCTGCTCCATAAGGTGGGAATTTTTAAGGCGTTGAAATAGGTTGATAGTTGGGTATAGGAAGTGCCCATAGAGATTGAAAGTAACGTGATGGGAAGAGAGTAATAACATAGTCTATGACAGATGAATATTTTCTGTGTGTGCATAAGGGTTTTAGGATGTCAGGATCCGGTTCAGGAGCGTAGGTATTTAATAAGCTTTAATCGTTGGTTGATGCGTTTTAGAAGTGTTTGGACATGTGGTATTAGGCTGAGAATATAGTTTCCCGAGATACGTGGCTGAGGGGGAAGAGTATTTGGATCCAGAAAACTGTACGTATCGTTGTAGGAAACAGGATAGTTTCTGCGCCGGAATATGTAGACAACCGGCAATGCATCTACCCGTTTAGTCCGCATTGAACAACACTTACGCCACCGCTGCCTGAACCGAAGTTATAATTAATCCTTTAATAATAATTTAGCGTTAATTATTTTCATTTTCCTCTGTGACTTCTGAAGTATCTTAAATTATACAAGTGTGAAATATTTTTTTGTTTTAATTACAAGCTGTTCGAACTCCAATCGAGTTCAGTTACTGTAGTAGGTCACAACTGAACGTATTCAGATAAAATGTAACAGAAATTATAGCACTAGGAAAATTAACAAGCCATCCACGTATGATTTGGTAAATTGGACTACGAGATTAATATATGGTTATACTGTCGATACAAATTTTTAAGAGTTTCACATTTTACATTTGAGATTAGGTGCAGGAAAATGAAAATAGCAGACGAATAAAGAAGTATTTTGGTCTGTTGTAGCGACCGAGTACCTCCTCCTACCAAACATGCACGAAGCTTTCCGCTCCAGATATCGAATTGCTAAAGTGACGCAAATTCGCGGACCAGTGAGCAGCGATATCAGTGAAGAGTGTCGGCAAACACTTGGAGCATCTGGCAAGTGTCTGCCAGCCAAATAACGTGGGCCATGGCCGTTAAAAATAACAGTTTGCGGTCGGGCGGGGGTGTGTATCGACCGGTTGTCTCCTGGCCGCGTCGGCTGCGTTTAATTCCCTTCCTCAGCCACACACACACACACACACGCACCGGACAATGGCTTATTGATCACGCCAGCTGCGTCCACCGTTCCACGCCCCGCCTCTGCTAGTCGACGACTTTTTAACTCTGCAGAATCGGATTATCAGTCGTTTGTTGCGAATGAAACTCTGGGCCCATTGAGACCTGTACCAGTTTGTAATTTGACTTTTTTAAACTCGGTGTAGATTGATGGTTGGGTTCCTGTATCCTTGATAACATTCACGCAACACCGTTGATTAATATTTTACATTTTTGGCGCTGTGAAATATTCTAGAAAAGTGCCGAGATTCATCAGTCACACGAATATGACGATTTAACTAACAAATCCAAAGACAGTGGGAAAAATTATGTAAAATGCGCCAATATCGTATACCCTCAGCATTTTATCCAAGAAATCTCATATTACAAATAACGTAAACAGATTGGAAAGAATTAATTGTATTTTGCACCCTTAAATACGAAAAAAAAAATAACTCACGAGAGATATATTTCTACAGCCTCATTTATGACCAGTACTGACCATCTTACTATATATTTAACTACCATGTTTGGCTAGAAAAACTTTTTTCCAAAAAAGATTCACCTAGCTTTGTTTTTGAAGAAATGTAGGCCCTGTATAATATTATTTGGATAGATTAGTTATTGAAACTGATGTAATTGCTGAATTTAGTTTACAGGCACGTTCAACCCTTATAAAATGTAAGTAATCTATAATATTTGCATTTCTTCATTTAGGTTGGCGGTCGGGTAATCTCGGGCTAGTGCGGAAAACATTTAGTTTTTTACAATGGAAATCTGATTTGTTGGTTCAAATTCATTTTAACAGTTACTGAATCCGGGAATATTATTATACAGTGTTATAAATAAATTATTCAATTTCTTTTTTTCTTAGAGGGGGAAATAATGCAATAATTTAACTTTTCTATTGCACTCACTAGTTATGAAATTTAGTGACATCATGTACACAAGATTACAAAAAATAATTAAGTGCCATCTGAGTTACGGTAGAATCATTTTTTATTAATAAAAACACTCCAATTTAATTTTCAGTTAATTAACAGGTACTGGTTGTAAACATATACCATTCATTGCCAAATTTTAGATAATATCCCAATGAAGTTTACAATAGCACAGTTTGAAATGGAAATCACATTTGAATGAGATGAAAACTGTTACAGGGATACTACTGCATCGCGGAACAAACGTGCTCTATCTTGCGGTCCCCGTCAAGGGGGCTTCCCAGGGAAGATGACGTCATCAATCGCACGGATGTTCCACTTGGACACGTGACCACACGTACAGCAGAAAGCCCGTGGCCAATTCGTCTCAAGCCGCATTATATTTCACGGATGACGCAAATGGGGGTTTTATTTTTCTATCTGCCTGCGGGATAAAATATCCTATTTTCAGAAGTAATGCCTCTGCCCCTCAAAGACTAACGGGATATCTCTCGGACGCCACGATTCCGACGGCGAAATTGCGCTCCATCAACCGCGAGTTGCGGAAGCTTTTGAACTTAAGCAGAAAAATTACGGTTATGTTTCCTGCAATAAAGCAATATTTATTTTTAATAGCAGTTTATTAATGTGGCCCGTTTGCTCTACAAAATATTCATGTGTATGTCAGACGTTTCACACAAGCTAAATCAAAACTAAAAATAAACATCAAGAAATTGTAACATAAATACTGTAAATTATAATTCAGTATATCAACTTAGACATTTTCTGACAATATTGTTGCAGAATTGTTGGAAGAGTTAAACGGCCCGTCCTTAGAAGAACGAAGAGATTAAAAGGGTATTATTTAGTAACAGGAAACTCCCCTTCAATTACATAGAAAGGGATTTAAAAGGGCGGAAGCGGACGGGTACAGGAAGGTAGCCAAGGGTTAACTAAGGCTCCCGAGTCATTGTTTAAGGATCCCTCCCAGCATTCGCCTAAACGTGATGCAGGACAAACTGTAAAAAATCTGCATCAGGTAGGTGAGGCGCTTGGAACTTGTCCCACGGCCTTTCGAAGGTGGCAGAGGGGTTTGTTATGGGGACTTATCATTCTCTTCTCCATGCCTCTACCTATTTAGGAGGCAGCTGGCCGACTATTCCAATAGCAACAGTGAACTACTCTTACCGTATGCCCAAGTTCTGCGACCCCGGAACATACACTTCTCAAAATATGTTCAAAAAAACAGAAAGAGGAGGAAGCATCCCAAAATGTAGCTCTCTCCAGCTCTCTAGGAAGGTTCGCCTACGGGAGAACAGCTCCTGCAGGCTTCATTTTGGTCTAATAAAACCAGACCATTATCGAAAATCAACAAGGAATACAATAGTGGAAACGGCAGAGAGAAAACAAATAAAAAGTATTTTAAAGGAAAAATGGGATGTTATCTGCCATTTTCCCTACTGTCTTCCTTGTTGATCTCTTTTTCCTCATCTTTAATGTTCTTACTGGGACAATGGAATATCCGATTGACAATTATATATATATATATATATATATATATATATGTGTGTGTGTGTGTGTGTGTGTGTGTGTGTATGTGTGTGTGTGTGTGTTTGTGTGTGTAAATTTAGTGTATAATTATATATTTTCAAATTAAAATATTACGATCATTATATTTATTGGAAGCTGAGTGTCTATTTTCGAAATAGTTTAAGCTTTGATTTCGAGAGATTATAATTATCGTAATGCGTCAATAGTCTGATTTACTAATATTTATTTCAATCATATATGGATTACAGTTGTTGAGAAGCTTCAGTTATAAAAATCTCAATTATCGATGAAAATTTGACCATTAATCTTCCAAGACAGCCCATTTTTATTATAGGACAAATTTTATTTTCTTTATTTCGTATGAAATCATGGTTAAAGAAAGATACATTTTTTGTAAACATGGACGACATGGAGTGCCAACCGTAATATTGTTTTACAAACGACGCATCCAAAATTTGAAAACTCCGTCTGTTAGGGGAAGTTATTCTCCTTCATTACTGACGAGGCCAGATAATTTGTCTTTCGTATTAAAGTACATATTTCAGCAGCTGGGAGATTTAGAGCCATGGCTCAGAGGAATTACTGTTAAAGCTGCAATGATATAAGAAGCCACCTCAGCCATTAGGACTGAGGTCGCATGAATTATTGAAGTCAGCAAGAGAAGGGATTTTTCTCTTTCAGAGGGGAGAATTTCATTAAGAGTAGTATCTGAAGATTCTGTCCCAAGAGCGGCCACTTGAAATATTAAGCCAAGCAGAGGCAGAGGGAGGTTTTTCCTGCGGACAAGAGGCCCGAAGAGGCACCCAACTAACTTGTGTTGCAGTCTATAGCGCTGGCACGGACGTGACGACTGCAAGATAAGGGCTAGAATGCAAATTACCCACAAGAGTCAAGTTCCAACTGCGTGACGTGCTCCGAAATGTTACAAGTTAGCAATGTCAACTATTAGCTAAGCTCGGGAGTTCTCCGCTCTTTCTACCCTGGGGACAAATGATTTTCCGAATCTTCGTAACATGTTACACTCGTAAGTTCTTAAACACCACTCGGTATTCAAAAAATAATTTAATTTACTCCTACAAGCAACGGTTTTGTTTCACAAAGTTTCAATAATGGCACAGGTCATCCTCATAATTTAAAAATGTCACAGAGTAATAAAAATTTAAGTTTGGGAAGACTATCAGCAATTTCTCATTTCTATCAATACTTATATTAACTACGTATCAGCAAGGAAGCATTGATTACATTAAATAAATTAAGTAAGGAATGTGATTACCGATATCAATTACAGGAAACCGATATTCCTCAGTAGGAATATTAATTGACGTTTTAAAATTACAAGGAACACCATATATGAAGTAAATTAGAATGATAAACCGGAAGCATTTTATGTTACGACAGTAAATAAATTATTTTGTGCAAAATCAGCTCCTTGGAGAGAGAAAATAAATAATGGGTTGTTAAGAACTAAAAATATAAAAATAAAAATACCAAATATTTTACAAGTTCACAATAATTGTTTATCTGCTGCTTGTTTAAGTCGTTTGAGTGTGAGACGATGCAGTCAGTTTTACTAAAAATGAAACACAAACAAAACCAATAAGAAAACAATGATTCTCTGTAAGTTCTGCTCTCACGTGTAATTACGACTCCCAGGATTGAAATACAATTCTCATACTGGACCCACGTCTCTTCTTACCTTATTCGTACAAAATTGTCAAATACTTCACTAAGGTGGAATGAAACCACTGCGCCCAATATAGTTCAATGAATTAAAGAAGCAGCAAATATCGACGCCCTCCACTTACACGGTGCCACGCCTCAGGCCAAGAAACCCCTCTCAAAGAAAAGTCGCGTCTGCGCAAAGGATACGATGATAGTTTATATTTCCTATATCGTCATCCTTTTATGATAATATTTCAAATTTTAATTACTGTTTGACAGGAAAGGAGAATAGTTAGCATTATCTAAGAAGTCTACGTCAACTGCACCACAACCGTGTTCCTTGCCTCCATAAAGCTAGATGGTATCAAGTTAAGTTGCCAGTATATCGGGCGGCTTAGTCAAGCCAAGCACAAAGCAATCTCCGTTGCACTTTGAAGCCAATCACGTTTAAGTAATTTGCACCCGACGATGCCTGATCTTTGTTTAAAAGTCAAGCATGTAGTAGTAAAAAAAGGAAAAACATTCCTCCCAATGCTCCTTGTCAGCACTTATTTCCTAAATTAAAAATTATTTTCTTTTCTGCTTCACGTCCTAAGACTCTAGCAATATTGCCTTTAACGGAAGATGTTACGTAAAAAATTTAAAAAATTAGCATTATCAGAATTAATTAATTTTATAAAAATTATGCAGCCCATAGATCAGGATAAAATTATTTTATTTAAAGACTACATGTTTTCCAAACAATTAGTATGCTTTAATTTGTTATGTTTTGGTGTATCAGTTGTAATAAAACTTTAATGATCCCTTTGGAATTAATCTGTAAATATTGTATAGAAGAAAAATGTGTTATTTAGCTGTTAAAACTTTAGCAACGTGAAAAGGTTTTCTTTAATACCGGTAAGATAATATATTTACTGAAAGAATGTTGTCTTAATCCATTCCGACTATATATGCTATAAACCTAGCTGGAATCATTTCTATAATGTCGGTAAAGGTCACATTCCTCACGCCACAGTGATTATTAAATCAGTATTCAATATACTGTAAAATGTATAATACTATCATGTGGAGAGATTAAGAGATTATTGTTAGCTATTACAATTATTATAAAACACAAAATAATAGCTAATGCAGTTAATTACTGAACTGAATAATTGCGTTTAACAATTATGATGTATCGGTTGTGGCACGAAAGCTCCGTTCACCGTTTTATATGGTCGAATGATCGAATTTCTAAATTAGTTCACTGATTCACTGATATTCAATAACTACTTTTACTTTAATGTTAGCGTATTAAATTATGAGAATAAATAAACCGTTCTGTCGAAGTATTTAAATTAAAATTGTATCGTTACTAATAATGTTCGTCTGAAAAATAAAGCGATTTGAATGCAAAATAAAGGCATAATAGGTTAATTTGATATTCATTAAATATTTTAAGATTTACTAAAATTACGTATAATCAAGAAAATATGCATCGAAATGAATCGCTATAATTATGTGGTAGTGACATTCCGGTGAACCGACTGCTACTCCTCGTCATTTTACTACTCGGGGGTAAAATCTATGGTTAAAATATTGTTCGGGTAAAAGATAACTAAAATACGACAATAATCTTTTACAGAAAAAAGAGAGTTCGTTTCTAATTAGAAAAAAAAAATTCAGATGCTGTTGATTTCAGGCACAAAGAGTTTTGATCACACAGATGGTCGCCTTGACAGTCTGAGGCATGTCTCTAGTAGATTTCCCAGGAGAGTTGCAGTTGCGGATGAACTTAAGGTTTCTCTTGTTATGGTCCCGCATCGTGAAGTGAATTACACAACGATCAGAAATTCATGAGGCTAGCGAAGAATTCAGCTGAAAATTATATTAAGATAAGTTCATTTAAATGCTCATCATCTTCCTTTATATTTTAAAAGTAATGAATTTTTCTTTATTTTTTCTTTAGTACCACTCCCAAAGAGACGATGCTGTTTCATTGAAATTGTTTCGCTTTTGTCACTTGATATTTCCGAACCTGAATACCTTTAATTTTGAAACATTTATATGAGTTGTATCTTTTTTAGTTGGAAAGGAAATATTTATTAATAACTAGCTGGGTGCCCGGCGTTGGCTGTGTACTTATTTATATAAACCAGGAAAAGTATTTAATTCTATATTAATCTTTAGTCTAGAAGTGATTTAACGTAAATCTAAATGTTCCTAGTTCCGAACATACTTTCTACCAATAGTGCATTAATTGAACAGTTATAAAAGGCATGGCTTTTATTACATCAATAACAACAATCATTCGTCCGAATTTCCATATTTTGTTTCAATCTGTCCACGCGTTAAAATTTGTATAAAAATTAACTTAAATATATTGTAATGCCTTGAAGAAAAGGCATTGTTGCTGATTGATGGGCTGGGCCGTCGGAAGAAAGGCACATGCATGGTGGCCTGTCGCAAGATAAATCTGTTAAGGCAGGCATTGTTTCTGATTAATGGCCAGGACAGGTCACTTGTTGACTTAGGATCGAGGGGCAGTTTGGGCGGTCTGAAGAATTTAGAACCGCGCACGTGTGAGTGCGGGGATGAGAATACAAGTGCAAAGTAATTACGGGTCCTGTCTCGATGTGACATGACAGAGTAGCTAGCTATTTGCTAAGGAACTGCAACTGCATAACGTAAATCTCGGGAGGAAACTGTCAACGGGCAGTTGCGACGTAGTTTTGGAACAAAGGACAAATGAAGAGACTGGTAGTATATAAGGGAGAGATAAGCTATTGTGAGTTAGTTAGCGTGGAAGAGGGGTGCTGTGAGCACCAAGACTGAAGTTAGAGTGGAAGAGGGATGCTGCGAGCACCGAGTCTGGAGAAATTTTGCAGCCTGCGAAAGAAATAGCAAAATTATTCAACGATAAACATTTGTGTATGCAGAAGTTTAATCTGTAGTAATATCAAAATTTGACCACTGTCTTCGACGGTAGGAGACCAGGACACTGCATCCAGCGTCGAGTAGTTTTCACCACGAGCAAGTGAGATGTCCTTCACGAACGGAGAACCAGCTTTCAACAAACCAACAGTGTGTGTTAGAGTCAGTGTTTAAGCGTCCAGTCTATAAATTGTGTGCGTAATGAACGAGCCAAATGTTCCTGAGTAATCGTAAGTTGAAATTTCATGGTATTAATATGTGTTAAAAGGTACAGTCAGATATCGTTCTTTTCTTTTGTGTTAATAAAATAAACTCTTTTAAATTTAGAATCAATCTGGTAGAATAAGTTCGTTAATAAGTTTCGTCGATGTCTAGACGATTAAATATTTCTGTTTAATTTAAAGATAAATATTGGGTTCTTTGATTATTTAAGTGATCTGACCGTTATAGAACCCAGTAAAGACCCATGAGAGAATGAGATATATGTTTTTTATTAAAATGTATAATGTTTCAAGAATTGTTAAATAAATTTTGTTTGTTTTAAAGTCTATAATTTTTCATTTAAAAGCCCATCATATTTAATTATTACATTTTGGCTACCACAACGTGGGCAAAATTAACCAAAGTATCACGGTCGATTTATTACATTTTGGTACCACAAAGCGGGGCAAATTAAAAAGTACCAGTTTGTTTACTACTTTGTGGCACCACAACGTGGGGCGAATTAAGAAGTCCCCGATTGTTTATTATAATATACATACAAATATACATCCATTTGTATTATATAAATATCAAAAACTAACAGTAAATTTCATAGTTTGTTTACTTTACTGATCCTACTATAAAATTGTCACTTATGATTCTTGGCACACATTTACTTGGCCTCATTTCTCGATTCAGTGGTACAGCGAACCCTGGCACTTGACAACCATATCGTATGACATTATGCGAGGTGGGTGACATGTGGCCGACGCATCAATCCCTCGTACGTGTTAGGATCTGAGGATAACTAAACCACTGCAACCGCAGGGTCGCGAACACTGCTTCGCATCAAAAGCAATGATATCGGATCTCCGGATGCAGAAGTTAAATTTAAACACGATAAAATTTATTTTAATAGCCGAACATTAGTTTTCGACAATCTGAGAATTTGTTTTCCTGTTATTTATATTATTCAGTGAGTCAAATAAAATAAATGTGTATGACGAGTACTATCACTGCTGTACTCTTGGCACAGCGACCTCTTATGTGTCGTCTCGTAAACTTTCTAAAAGGCATTTGCACACTGCTCGTAAAAAACTCGCTTGAACACCTCGTTACATCAAGAACGAGGGAGAATATTACGTCATACTTGTAACCACGCGAAGATGACTTTTTGGGAAGTATAGTTCGTTTTAGGAGACGTGAGCAAGTACACTCTATCATGACATTTTATTGGAATCATAAATTATATTCATAATATCTCAACCGACTCTTGTTCAATACGGTTTCAAACAGTAAACCTAGATTTAGTGCCGCGTATGATTCCATGCATTACGCTATTAAATATATTTCTAGTTACAAATTATTTTGCAGGCAACTCAAATATTTTCACTAATAACCTGTTAGATATCTAGAATGATTAGTATGGAGTACGTGGACAGAATATCTACGGAAATAACCGGCGGAAAGAAATGTGGCTGCGAAATCAACTTTGCTGATTGGTATATAAGATACAGACCCAATCTATAAAAATAAAGATCATATAAAAACCAACTTCTTTTAGCAAAATAAACCGCAGTTGACTTTCTGCGAAAATCACGACGACTAGCGTAACAATAACAACAAATGTATAACAGTATGTCTAGCAAAATGAACTTGAATGTTTTTAATTAATCACTTTAAGGAGAAATATATTTTAAAATTCTATGTGGTAGGATTTTTCTTTAATATAATAAGCATCGGGGAAAGAGTGGGAAGTAAAAGTCTCAATAACTCTTAGAAAAATTAGCGGAAACAACTATTTTAAAATAATCAGAACACAGATTTTTTGGGATATATATTCACAGAGAAAATAAACGCAGTTAATATTTAGAGCGTGAAAATGTTTGAAGATAGGATCCCCCCAATTCAACGAAATTTGGCAGTCAATTTTCACATCCACACGCAATAGTAAATATCACATTAAATCCAATCCACATATATTTGAATTGCCCTTTGAAACGGAAAGCTTTAATTTTCGATGGTGAACATTACAACGCTTCATTAAACTGTTACATTAATTTGCGCTATATATTTTATTATATTTATTTTGTAAATTAATTATCAAATCACAAGTGTTTAAATTTTGAAAATAAATTAAAACAATTTTATTTTTTGTTACAACCACTTAATAACGATTGGAATTCAACGTGTTTTATTTTTTACCGCTTTTCTCTATATCAATTATACCAGTAATAATCCCGTGATACATATATATGTTTGACGACTGCAATGAACGTCGATTACCATAACTTAACAGTCGATGAATACGATGTAAATAGTGTCAATTAAAATATAATCAGATATTACGTATATAGAAAATGGAACTAAATCACTTTCCAAAATAAAGTAATAATGATAAATTTAATTCATTTAAAAACTCGGGGAAAAATATAGTAGAACAATTAGATCGACTCTGAATTTCATTTGTTACGCACTTTGATTATAAATGCAAATAATAGGTTTCAAGACAGAAATTCATACTTTCCATTCTATATAGCAGTTTTACAAATGATAGATGGGTTACAGGCCATATAATATAGAAAAAAAATTATATTTTTCTAATATTTTGTGCAGATCTATAATTTTATTTATCAGAGTAAATACCTACTCACACTTGGTATTTATTGTGAACATTGCATGCCATAATATTTTTAAAAAGCACTTACTATCTCTTTATTTTATTATATTTATGAAAAAGTCTTTACTTCCCATTAATTCTTCTTGGATAATTTTCCATGTCAATGTAAAAAATCATAAATGTTCAAGTTTTAATGACACTGTTTAAATATCATGGATTTCAATCTATTTGAGCTTTGTTTAAACAGATACAGTTATATTACATTCAGAAAATATTATAAAAGTAAGGAAATGATTTTTGTTTGAAGACCAGCGCATCAGGGTCGAATTTACACAGAAATTAATGTGCTTTCTTGAGGAATATGGACGCAAGATGCTGTTCAGAGCTTGTTAATTCACTTCTAGAAAGTGCTCCAAACTCATCAGACTAGTTCTCGCAAGTTCAATAAGAACATGTACAGACGAGAGATCAAAGTCTGGCTAATGGCGGCTAAATGGATCCAAGTACTACAATCGTGTGAACTACGACGTGTAGAGTGCGTTTCCGAGAATGATTCCGTTCAGACGATTATAGGGGTTTAATATCGATTATGGCCTTTCCAAGTGCTCTTGAGAAAGTTAATATTCTGCAAAGAGTTTCGGCCAAATAAACTTAGGTAACTAGGGTTTTAAAAACACAGCTTCAGAGTATTTATCCAACTTCATTCGTGTAATGGAGAGTCACAGATTTGCATGTTTCGTTCCCATATTTCTGTTAATACTTCCCGAGAATCTGAAAAATCAAGAAACAGGAAAACTGGCTGCTCCTTCAAATAGAAATAACATAATATCCGAAAGGTCAGAGTTTACAGAAAGCGTAAAAGGTTATGCGGGGGAAAATAAGATAAGCATATGAAAAGACCTGAAAAACTGTAATACGTCGATGAACATAACAGAATAAATATTCAATACGAGTTTTTTGTGGAATGATCAACGTAACAGAAGATGAAACAATAAAATAAATGTCTACAGAATATCTTCTTTATGTTAAACCAATCTTCTGCTTTACAAGCAAGGAAGAATTTTAAAGTCTACAGCACTTTATGTATAAATTATTAACACGGATATTAAAAAATCGGTAAGAAATTTCTTTGCAACCGGGCAGACATTATCAATAGTCATTGGTTTGAAAAATCGTCCATTCAGACAGGTATCCAATTACTGTTTATAAAAAAAAAGCTTAACGATTGATTTACGATTTCATGTTACACTTGTAGGTCTGATTCTAATGCCAAATTTACCGAACTATAAAGTAATATTATAATTTAATATACTACACTCATTACAAATTATTAATTAAAATTGTCACGCGTAGAGACTGAGCCATCATTTTGTCTCGGTTGGGTTCTAGTTTCACCATGCGCCAACATATGCAACTGTAACCAAAGTTTTTCTTATGTTACAATGAATTAGTCATTGCATTATTATTGTGTTAAGCGGAACGACCTAAGTGATGGGAGAAATCACTATATTATAAATTCACACGTGCGGAGAGGAACAACTAATATAAAACTTAAAGTAACTGCGTAAGACTTTAATCTCAATGTAGAGAACTAACGATTTCACTTAAATTGGTCACTGGAATATTTGTTCTGGAAATAAAACCTGTGGAAAAGAAATACGGGTTGAAAGTAGAAAGTATGAGCAACAAGCACGATTGCCAAATACGTGAGTAGTTCACATGTGTTGGTTGAATTAAATATTTGAAACAAGTTGGCAAGTCAAAGAATAAAATATGAGGAATCAAGTGAAATGTTTTGTCCAATGAATAAAATTCGAAATGAAGAAGAATTTTTAGTTTTGAATAAAGGCGACACTTTGGTTAAAATTTAGGATACCATATGAGAAATCACTTACGACGAACAGTTATTTATCACAATTTACTTACAATTGTTATAAAATTTTATATCAAACAGTGAAGCTGATGAAGGAATAAAAAATTCTTAGCTTTTAAATAATGATATAGAGGAGATGATGTAGAAATTTTAAATGGAAATAAACGTAAAGTCATACGACACACCAATTGAGATTCAACATATTAAAATCTACAATGGAAAATAATATAACAAATGACTCTCAGCACTTGTGGTAATGGCCTAGTGAAATGTGATGCTGAGTAGATGAATACAGGGCCACTTCTATGCATTTGTATTCTGGAAACGAGACTTTTCACTTATTTACACGTTGTCTGAGAGATGCTGTGTTTCAGAATATGTCACTGGGTAATGAATGAATGTAGGCAACGCCGTCGTGGTGTACATTAGTTCTCGTCTTTACAGTGTAAGGCAACACTCTCCGCTAATTGGTGAACCTCCAGTTCGTGGCAACTCAACTCGCCGTGAAGCTTGTAATTTACCTAATTTAAATAAGAGAGTCTGCATACAGCCTCTGGACCGCAACAGATTTTGTTTACTGTTTACTTAACGTCAGGTTCCAATGTGAACGCATAAGGTTCACAGGGAATATTTATTCCAGAGACAACTGACAAGTTTTGTCACCGAATAAATTATGTGCATTTCTAGTAAAACCTTAATCTGCTTTGAAAATGTTTAAAAAAAAGGGGGTCACGTTTACTCTGTGGTTTCAGTGATGCATGAAAATTAGAGCCCGACTGAAAGATAAAATTACATCCGGAACCAATACATAGCATAGAAAATGGGTTACCTATTACACTGTAATAGTCATATCCGTATTGTAATATTGGAAAGTAGGCCCGAATTATTTGTTTAAAGAAATATTGCCAATTCAGATTTTGTGGATTGTCCAATTATTAGTCCTGCCAGACTGCTTTGTCGGCGAGTAGTCTTGGCTGCAGCGTGATGAAAGACAGTCAAGAGCAATCAGAGGACGATATATTAGCGTTGCACGTAAATTTAATTTTAAATTAACTGACCTTTCAAAAATAAGGTTTAAGCAGTTGCAGTAATTTCATCGAGCATATTAAATGTGGTAGGAATTAAAGCCGCGTTTCGATCTTCCAGTGTGTTAATCGAATAACGCCTAAATTATAATATAATAAAAAAGCAATAAAGTGATAATAGTAAGAAAGTGAAGTGATTGGGGCCCTAAAACAGCATTCTAAATGTATGAAGTACTTTTGAAAACTTTCATAAGTGATAATAGTATTCCTAGTAAACGAATTTCTTAAAAATGTAACAAACTTTTCTTATTTGGTGATAATTGTGTTATCATTAATGGCGTCACAACATACATAGATGAAACGTTACACAAACAGAATTAATTTTGTTTCAGTTTTATTAATATGTAAACCAAACGAATAAGAAAATACCTTAATAAATCAAAACATAAAAACGCAAAGTACTAGTCAACAGAAAAGTAAATGTATGCTATTTCCGCAGATAAACAGAAATATATGCTTATTTATTTTAATATTCAGAATCCTAATTTTTTTCCCGACATGGTTTTGCTTTGTACTAACCCTGGGTAAATTGAGTATGTCCATGATAAATATTACGTCTAAGAATAATTTTACAGTCATTAAATATGGAATGCGCGGGAGTAATGTCGAAATAAAATTTTTATGATAAATAAAATTATAATGTTTCATTTATTCGTATACACTGACACGCTTGGGGTTTAAAGTGAGGAACCACTTGAAAGGGTATAGATACTGTTAAAGTTATGAACTGTAGGAAAGCTAAATTAAATGAAAATGTTTTCAATCCTTTTTCTCTCTTAAAA
This sequence comes from Zhengitettix transpicula, assembly GCA_037074705.1. NCBI lineage: Eukaryota > Metazoa > Arthropoda > Insecta > Orthoptera > Tetrigidae > Zhengitettix > Zhengitettix transpicula. Next base: position 73,176,198 of record CM073593.1, on the reverse strand, counting down.
TTTCAATACACCGATTACGATGCTATTCTCGTTACACACATAATTAATCAGCAAGAAGCCTTTCATAGAACGTGTTTTTGTTGGAGAAACGCGGAGTAATGTATAAGTGTATAAACAACGTGTGCCAAATACCTTCACAAAAGATCGTTCAGGTTTACCACTAAGACAAAAATTAACGAGAAAAACCACGATATGGTGGTTGAGAGCTCTTGACAAATCAAATTGCGTGAGCTTGACGAGGCAACGGGCACATACCTTGGCTCAGTGTTTTCAATTATGATTGAAATATTGGCACTCAAAAATATATCAGCAAAATGGGTGCCGCGTGCAGGAAAATACATTTTCATGTAGTAGATTCAGTGTCTGATTTGGCGATTTCTCACGATAGTGTTTAATAGTTTATCCAACAATACATTACTGTTTACGAAACGTGGATTAACCACTAAGTCCCGGAGACAACATGACGGCCGAAACACTTTCTGCATGGGCGATCAACGAATAAATAAGTTGATGGTCACTAGTTTTTTGAGATGCACCCGGAATTTTCAACATCGACTATTTACAAAAAGGACTTACAATTATTGGACACTTATCCTCCTACATGGGACAGCTGGAGCATAGATAGAAACAGAAAGATTAACATCTGGTCATGAAGAATGTGATATTCCATGAAGAAAATGAACGAGATTTAGCACTCTGCGATTTTTTTCCGTTTTACAAACTGAAGAATTGTATTACCAGAGAAGAAAACAAGTTGAATGTTGAGATCATTGTCTAGCAAACGCCTATTTTTAGTACCGTCCGAAAACTTAAAATTTGGACGGTTTCACTAAATTTGAGTTACGCTGGGTAAATTTTATCGTGATGAAGTAAGATAAGTTCAGTAATGAGAATTAATATACTTAAAATAATTTTTTATTGTTTTTTAATTATATATTGACCTAGTACAAATAAGACGATGTACTTAATTCTTCATTGTCGAATTTTGTAAATGGAATAGCGTTTACTTTACCGTCAGATCAAACTACATTAAAGTGTAATTAAAGTTGGCTCATTGGGCCATCTTCGGTTAAAAGCATCCGAAGTCGCCTTGAACTACGTCGCGGTTAACTAATAGACGTTGGTCTTTACGTCGCAAATGTTGGCATGCTGGAGTGTAAGTCTCTAGTTTTATGATGGTTCAGATTGAAATGTCGAAGAATGAGAGACTTGGGCCGCCCCCGCCCCACGGACTCAGCGTCCCGCCGCGCAGATGGCAGCAGAGTCGCGGCGCGTTTCGGCGGCCAGTGCGACGTCGACAGCGCGGCCTGCACGTCGTCGCGTCGAGGAGTGCGGGACATGTTCCTTGTGTTGTGAAGTGCGTTCGTTGATGGGGCCATGAAGAGGCGGCGCGTCAACGGCAGCACTGGAGGCGGCGTGGGCGGCCTCGGGGCGGTGGTCGTGTTCGCAGGAGCTCTCTGGGGCCTCCTTTCTGGTGAGTGGTCACGGCCACCCCCTCACCGGCATCCATAATACTTCCCCGTGAAACGACTTCTTGGGCTTTGGACCGAAAAAAGTGTTCGTTTGGTCAATATACCAACCGTGAAATGAAAGGTTTTCTCCTAGATTTAAAAATACTAGGGATCGCAAAAGAAGAACAAGACGAGATTTGAAGCTGCTACTTTGAAGGAAATACGACGGAAATAATGTTTTACTCCAGGTTTCTCAAATAAAAGCCGAGATGTGGAACTTTCGTAACAGAAAGAAAAACCCTGACCCCAAGCACTAAGTGAAAATATCCATTATCTGCGCCAAGTATTAGCTCTTGACCAGATGGTGAAGAGGTGACCACTCTCCCAAACTTTTTCATTTCACCCGAAAATAATTCATTATTGGCGAGAAACTACAAAGAGTTGTAAATTTTATGACAATAAACTTTTATAATTTTATTTTTAAAGTAACCGGTAAAAATTTCCTAATATTCAACGATTCCCAATTCCTATTAAATACATTTCAGGTCAAATAATAAATAATTTACGTTCTAATACAGCGTAACATAACAAAAATGTGATATTTATTTCTTCTGGACGTAAAGACAGTTTTTTGGATTCCATAGCCATGTTAGTTTTGTCTTTAGAAAGATTTAATGCAAGAAAAAGATCGAATAATTGCTTTAATATCTGATTTAATTCAAATTTAAATATGCGCTCAAGGATTATTTATTATTCATTAAAGAACAGATATATAGTTGAAATAAATTTATCAGCGTTACATATAAATTTATAAAACACGCATTATTCCGTTTACTGAGAAGGAAGAAAAATTTTACGACTTGATTCATTTTCTGGGAACACTTCCACCATATTCCGTAGATTTTTTTAATAGTGCGTATGAAGGAATAACTTTAATATTTTAGTTATTTTACGTCCTGACTACCTTACATTTATTACATCAAATGCGCTACTGTGTCACTATTCCTTTCGCACCATTTTCAAGACATCAAACAAAAAATTGGAGAACTAATTCTATTTTTCGATTGAACTCATATTATTTGTAATACTTTCAACTAATGGGTTCGCTTTTCCAACGGATCGGAGAGTTGGCGCCAGGAAGCGAATCCCAGACCGCGTTTTTTTTTTTCATAATGAGCGGAAAAACGTAGCAAGGGAATTTTATCCCCCAGGCATTTCATATATTAATTTTAATCCACAGATTTAATCTCCACTATCGAAAATATATTCGATTAAAATGCAATCTCCCAGAGATTTGTAATATTTTCACTCATCAGACACGTAATTGCGTTCCAAAAAAAAATGCGCTTGTGAATATGGAAGAGAATGAATCTTAGTGATCGATACAATACAATTCACGTCCCTGATATATCATTAAACAGTTTTAGATACATTTATCTGGAACTGTTAAATTATTTTATTCCACTTTCAAGATCATGAGTTACTCATTTAAAATTTCCTGGTGTAGTTCTTTCCACGTATAAAAATCGATAATTATTTACTTAATACTTTTGAAACATTCAAACATTTTTTTTCCTATTAAGGAAACGTCGGAAGAAATGCGCAATGTGTAGTAACGAAATTCATAAACGGCTTTTACACATTTCCAAAATAAATTCCATATGTGAGGAAGACTATTCCTAATAGTCATGAAATAATAAGAATTTTATTTTTCAAATCATTCTGGCACTGAAATGAGGCGTAAATTATTATGATTAAATTATAAAGCAATTATCTGGATATAATTTCCCTACGTGTAGGTAAATAGTCTTCTCTTGACCAAGAGTGACCATTGAAGAACAAAAAGAAGGTCTAGTGTACGATTAGTTCATTGCATCTCTGAGTCTTTACTTAATTCAACACGAAAAAATCGTTTATAAACTGTATCCTTGTTTTTTGATGAAGTTGAACGGTATTTTAATACCTCAGACGTCAAAAAGTATTAAATAAATTTAAAAATATTACTCACAAACATCGCGTGTACTAATAAAATAGTAAACGAGTATAATATTTACGAAAATGACGTAGATTTTCCTTACCAGAAATTTCTCTATGAAAAAAAATTGCATAATTTTACTTCAAAGAGATATATATATATTAAAAATTTTTTATTAACATGTAAAATTGGGTTCCCCGTGAAACGTAATTATAATTATATTCTCAATTAATCATAAATTTCAATATTTACCCCAATACGCGCTTCAGTTTCTTTACTCGACCGCTAACAATTTCTGTGACTTACAAATTGATGACCGAAACATCTTTTCTCATTTACCTCAGCGATTTTCTACAACATTTACACCCTTATAAATAAACAACTGAGATTTTTTCACTCACCCAGGGAATATAATGCAAATATTTGTTTAGTTAACATAATTCTATTGTTTGTTTAATCTACTTAAAATCGACGTTTTGAAGTGCTGTTTTTATCGTGATAATTTTAGTCTTTTCAAATGCAATCGTAAAAACATCATTTCATTGTCGGATTTTTTTTATAATCTAACGATATTAGGGACCGTCAGCGCTGCTCTGGATCCATTATATTTTTATTTAACTAAATTTGGATTTAATTACACAACAGTTGGTTCGTAATGGTAAAAATAAATTCACAATTTGACGAGTTATTCGGAGTAATGATGTTTTATAAATGCCATAGTCAACAAGTAACTCATTACGTCTGACAACTATGCCGAAAATTTGTCGTAAATTAAAAATTATATTGTTAATTAACGTGTTCCTATTAAGGTAATTTAAAAACGAGTTATTTCTAATTTTATTTTGATTTAAATAAAAATATAAAGAATAATGCAGATGAATAATTTTTTAGTCTTTAACTATTATTGGCATCTACAATATAATTTTAAAAGTTTTACATATTATTTTATAATTATGTATTTACAAAGTAACTGTTTTTACAATGCGACGTGATATATATTTTATTGTATTAAGGTTTCACTGAAACTACAATCATATCATATATTCCCCGAAAATATCGTTCTATCATCATTCGCTTCCGCAGTTTTCGTAAATCAGTGTTTGTATTACATAGAATCGCATTTATTTAAAAACCTTAATGTCATAAGTGTATTTACTGTACAGAAGAATGAATATAATACTATTTACTGATTTTTTTTTAAAAAAAGTTTATTTTATTAGTTTTTATTCAGACACTCGATCTCTAACCCCAAATTCATACCAAGTTCATAGCTATACCAATTTAGTAATATAAGTTAACCATCGATGAAGTAATACATGAATATTCATACCGAGTCTTGTGGTAGCCTAATACATCGAAAACATATTTTCAGAAATACATAGCTTTATAGAAGGAAATTAAAAGTTCCGTTAATTTTATCAAATTTCCCAAATATTTTAAATTTTCTCTGATAATACTTTAATTCTGTTGTATTTTATCCAGAAATTTCACTGTCAATATTGTAAGATGTTCAAAAAAGAAATATATACCTAAAATTCAGATAATTGAAACTATATGACTGATAATTAGACGTATTGCGATTAGAAGAGTCGCGTAATTGACCTTATAAGGCTACAGGGAAATCAATTCGAACCAGCAACGGGGAAGCAGGACCTGGGCAGCATGTTTTATACTTGAGTGAATAAATTAGACGTGGTGCTGTATCATTCCGTTAATTTTGACATTTTATAGCATCCATTTTGGTCAATGTCACAATAATCGTTTAGTTCATATTGTTCCTTATTTGATAATTTTCTGTATTATACACAAAACAATTTACGATAATTAATTAAGAATTATATTTATCATGCGTTTTATGGTTTAATTTCTGTATCCGTAATAAAATTGACGCAGGATCATAAGAATGATATTTATTTTACATATGTTTCTATAGTCAAATTTTATATAAATATATGTTGGTAAATAGAAATACCGCAATTGAGAGTGTGTTGAAAATATTCGTTTGATATGCTGGATGAATGGATAAACGTCATAAAAAATATATTTCAGCAGTGAAACTTCGTTATGCGTTAAGGCAAAAAACGTGTAATGGTGACCTTTACTGACATGTATAATTAAAAATTACAGTTTACACCGTCTAATTCTTTCCATAAATACTCTGTTTTCGGTTATAAAATTCAAACTACGTTTGTAAGTAATATTTATTTATTAACGTATTAATTAACCTATATAAAAATATTTATTGACAAAATGTGGATCACTTTGACGACATAAAAATACCAGAAACAAAAATATGAGGACATCCACTTCTAAGTGACGGAAAACGAGTGTTCCGTAACTCTGAATGTCTAAAATAAATAATCCTCTCGTACAAATTTAATTTAAAATTCAGAGAAACTAAACTACAAACGAGGATTTTATTTCTGTATTGCGCGTGAACACCGCAAGTGTTCCACGAAGAATCTTAAATACGTTTCTGAAAATATTGTAAACAAATATACTCACAATAATATGTAACGCTAGATTAGGGATTGTATGGTTTTACTAACACAAAGTAAATTTTTATATTTTTGTTGCTTAAATATCTGCTTTAACGTAGAATTGAAAATTAAACAGGATCTGACACTTTGCTATATAGAAAAATAAAATAGGGTTACAAACTGTCAGAATCAAATTTAAGCAATGGATGCATTATAAAGATTTTGTTTACAACAAGAAGTTTAAAAATATTATTGTAAAGAGAAACTTAAAATTAATGTAACTATTAATTCAACATAGAATAAATTTAATCTATCCGTTCTTTAGCATATTTTATTATTGTATATTACACAATTTTTTGTACTACATATTAAAACCTTTTATAAAGTGTATAAATATGTAAAAATGTTTTATATGTTTCCAGCAAAAACTAAGACTGAAAACAGAGAAACAGTTACTTTCGTCAGATAAATAATCAGAAGTGAACTAAAAACTGTATCATTATCGCGAAATAAAACATTTTCGTTGACCTCCGAAAAAGTCGTTCGAAATTTAATTTCGTAACAAATTTCACAATGAGTATAATTTTGGACGGAAGATAAAAATAAATTTTCTAATTTATTTAACATTGTAATGGTGGTTTTAGAAGCTCCAGGCAATACAAGACTATTTATTTGAGACAATATAGTTTAAACAATATTTTAATAATTACATCAAACTTTAATCAGTTTCATTGTGAATAAATACGACCAATAATACTGTATACTTCAACTGTGAATATATTGTTTGCTTTACTTTGTAAATATCCAGTTAATATATGATTTTACGATGAATAATTTGAAGTATTCATTTTAGTTTTATTTAATAATTTATATATTAATTAGATAATTTATATATTAATTATATAATTTATATATTAATTATATAATTTATATATTAATTATATAATTTATATATTAATTATATAAATTAATGTATTATGCGTTTTAAAAAATAGAAAATAAAATGTTATACATTATGGATTAATTTTTAATAGAAATTAAACACTTTAATATTACTAATTAATCACATTAGTCTGAAACCTAGAAACCATTAATTTGCTAAAAGGGAAACCGGAAACAAATCAATATATTTATTACTATTGAATCTAGAGTAAAACCCGAAACTATAAAAAAAAATCGCGGGTGTATGTCACGATAATATTGGATTAATAATATTCAAAGTATTCTGTGGATAGAATTTGTAATTTGACCTCAAGTGATTTTTTAGGAAAACTTTTTTTTCTACTTTCCTTAGATGTTTTTATGAATATTAAATTCTGTTTTAAGACGTTGCGTCTTCAGTAATATTGAAGTTAACTTTCCAAATTTAATGTCTACCTTTTATCCGAAAACTGTAATGTACTTTTAGAATCCCTTATCAGTTCATCATGCTGTCATTGCACGTTTGTGTTTGTGTCATAAAACAGGAACTAAAATTTATAGGGGTAAAGTTATTGACAAGTTTGGCGTCATTCATAATACATACATTGAATTTTAGGTCGGCATAAAAATCGGCGTCACAAAAGACAGCGAGAATGAGACGGTGTTATCGACCAAAAGAGCGCGTGATAAGCGGTCGCTTTCAGAGGGGGTAATGAAATTTCAGAAGGCTATCATCTGGGCGTAGCACTTGATCACTGCATAACGAGATTACGCAAACTAAATTGATTTTTAAATGGTTCCGTGTACAAGGCCCCGAATCACGCCGCATTATATCTGGCCGCAGTGGCATTAACAATGTATCCAATTCACTTAACACCACCAAAGTGTTAATTTAGCATGCTAATGAATACCCGTCGGCTTATAATTCAGACAATTCGAGCCCGTGGCAGAAATTGACGTTGTGCCGTACGTGGACTACATCGGCGAGATAATGTCATCAAAGTCCTTCTGCGCGCGCTCGCTCGGTGACAAGCCTTTTTCATCGACAGACTAAGACGGTAATTTAGTTTCCCATTATATTAATAAATGTATGCAGACTTATTTCGTCTCACTCAGAATCCCGCGTAAGTGTACGGATTAAACGTCACCCAATTACCTTTTGTTCGAGCTAACGGAACGCGATTTGAAACTCACTACAATTACGTAAAAATTCACCTCTTTTATTTTAAACTATAGCATTTTTATGAACTCGATAACAGCTTCTACGAACCTCTTCTGGCATGAGCCCTTTTAGAGGAGAAAAATAAACTTCTAAGCTTCTACATTAACATTTATGTTTAATACGGCAGAAAATCTCAAGTGGCCGTAATGAATTCTAAGTATACAAGCACCTGCTACCTTCACAAGAAGACGTTGCTATGATTCTTGGAATTTTTTCCCGATTCCGTAAACAGTTTTGTATTTATATGGTATTTTAATAAGTCCTGAAGTACAGAAAAAATATACGCCCGTGCATCCATAAATAATCAGATAAATTGTGGTACCTATTAATTAGAATCACGGATATAGTGTTTCAGGTTATAAACGCAAGGAAGAAGGTATTTAAATACATGGAATATGAGAACTTCCGTTAACTTACCCAGATGGCGAATTATATATATATATATATATATATGTGTGTGTGTGTGTGTGTGTGTGTGTGTGTGTGTATATAATAAGAAATGTAGCAAAATGCAGACAAAGGAAGTGATAATACAAAACCACACAAAACGACGATCCTTGTTCCTTTCTTTAGGTGCTAAGAGCAGCCTAGAGCGACACAACACTAGGAACAAGGATCCCTGGAACGTTGTGCGATATTTATATAATCACTTCTTTTGTCTGTATTTGGTGGCTATCTTCCTTATTACTAATGTTCAATCAGACGTAACATTTTCATTTATATATATATATATATATATGATTAAAATTACATGTACTATCATTACACTCCGACAGTCATAACCCATTACGATTGATACGACTTTGCCCTTCAATAAAACGTAAATAGTACATGAATGCAAATATAATTTTGGACTTTTTTAAAAAATGTATATCTTGTGAAAGACTAAATTGAAAAAATATGGTTAATGTAACATGGGATTAGATTGAAAATGTCAACAATTTTATTCCATAATTCTATAAATCAACGATATTTTTCAAAAACATTTTTAAAAATTTTATTCAACTCAGCTACGGTTCAGCACCTTTTTGTACTTAATAACAATATTTTTTGTCGTGCATGGTAAAAAGCACAAAATATATTATATCATAAATATTCAATATTATTGCAATTTAAAAATAAATGTTACCCATCATAAAGCAATTATTAAACTAATTTTCCTTCAAACTAACAGAAATGGATACAAAAACATTGATTAAAAATTTTAAATGTAGAATTTCTGAAAAAATACGTTGTTATAAATTTTGTTCACCGTTTAAAATTTTATTAAAATAATATTCATGGCTTTCCTTCATTCTATCTATAGTGACAATTATGATTGCGTTTTTGTTTTTTTAATCTAGTTTCAAGTTAAGCGTTTTCCTCATTTTGGCCACAATTAATTTTTTTATAACACGTTGTTTATCTTCATTAATTTTTTCTTTGCAACTTTTTATACTTTTAGGTTCATTATTTTTTAAACGAATTCTTCATTAAATTTTGTTAGTTAATTATTTTATTTTTTGTTCGCTCCATACGTCCAAATAACAAAATGTCATCTTAATAATGGCTGGGGAAGACTTCAACACTAAAGTATAGATGCACTACACAAACAGTTGTGATTAGCTAAAATTTTATATAATAAACGAAATTGTAAACTATGTTCAAAAACAATAGAAAAATTGTGCGTTTAGTAGAAGAATATTAGTAATAAGTATATTTAATATTTTACAATTTTAATTTATTATATTTTAAGAGACTAGTCTTAATATCTGTTTAGAATTTAAGTAAACCTCTCACGCACAGTTATAAGTATCCAAATAACCCTCGTCACTTACAGGTCGAAAAATAGGTTGAATTAAATAATACAGAGGTTAAAGTAATATTATTTAGTTTCCTCGGAAGAATGTACGCTACGTTTTAAGGCCTGCTCTATATAAAAAAAGGGAGGAAATCAACTTTCCCCTTACGTGACCTGCCTAAAAATCTAATTAAGAACCAATACAGACGTTCGTCCGGGCGCTGTCCTTATACTGCGAGGCGTTAATTGGCACTCGATACGTTGTTTCCCAGGACACCGCATCGCCTGTTGGAATTAATTACACGACGGAAGATCATTTGCTCCCACGGCGAGCTTCGCAAACAAGACACCCTCACAAAGTAATGCGTCTCTATGCTATTCCACACGCGACCAGAAAAACCACACACTCGCTGAAATTCCCACGAAACATTTAGTACAGTCAAAACGACATAAAATGTTACGATTACGATATGTGTAAACAATAAGAAATCACGGTTCAACGTTAAACCCGTTGATGCTTTGAAAAATACGTGGAAAGACGAATACCATGTTTTCTAACCGAAAATGTTCATTATTTTCGAGAAAAAATTATTTAATTTTTAAAGAGACACGGAGTATCCTTTCCACAACAGTAGTGACGTCAGTGTCCACCTCGCCTATATGCCATATTTATTTTTCAGCTATAAATGCCATATAAGCCAGAGATCATGTATGTCCTTTAAATTATATTCATATTTATATTCAGTCCTATTGAATAATTTTATAACCGACTAATTAAAGGACTTAACAGTATAAAAAAAAACAAGGTCGAAGAAATTTTTATCACGAACATTATTAAGATCTTACCTGTTATTAATTTCATCTAATGAAGATTCTCGGTTCTTATTCATAGTTGTCAATTTTTTTATTTTGAATTTATCTTACAGCTTCCTTTCGTATTTCAACATTGAAAATGGCATAACATTCAGATATTAACGTCAATCACAAGGCCTGCGAGGGCCATTCTCTCGCAGGCAATACCTGCGAGGGATGTTCTCTCGCAGGCAGAACCTTTTAGGAGAGATACGAAGGGGCTACCTTTGGGTATGCCTTTTCCTCTCCGTTTTTGAACTAAGGTTCCCACAAGCCGAGGCACCTTGGCCTGTTTTGAGAGGTGTATGTTCCGGGGTCGCAGACCTTGGGCATATGGTAAGAGTTGTTCGCTATTCCCATTGGAATAGTCGGCCAGCTGCCTCCTAAACTGGTCGAGGCACGCAGAAGGGAATGCTGCGTCCCCACAGCAAACTACTCTCCCGCTATCGGAAGGGCGTGGGACAAGTACCCAATGCCCGACCTACCTGATGCAGTTTTTTCTAGGGTTTTCCCTGCATTTCTTTGGCGAATGCCAGATAGGATCTTTAAAATATAGCCCGGGGGCCCTTGTTAACCCTTGGCTACCTTCCTCTACCGTTCCAAATCCCGCCTTTCAAATCCCTTCCTATGCTATTAAAGGGGAGTTGCCCAAAGTGAATTACCCTCATGTAGCCTGTTGCCCTAAAAAAATATATTAACGTATGTACAATTAAATTAGTATTTAATAAATTTTAATCTCTCTCGCAAAAAGTATAGTAAAAGAATTACAAACTGGCTAATTCTTTGCACCTCGGCCTTTTTTGAGACGTATATGTTCCGTGGTCACAGACCTTGAGCATACATTAAGAATTTCTCTTTGTTCCTATTGGAACAGTCGGCCAGCTGCCTCCCCACAGCAAACCCCTCTCCCGCAATCGGAAGGGCGACGGTTAAATACCTACTGCCCGACCTACCTGATGCAGGTTTTCTATGGTTTGTTCTGCATAGCTTTCAGGCAAATGCCCGGTAAGATCCTTAAACTACATCCGAGGGGTCCGAGTTAACCCTTGGCTACCTTCCTCTACCCTTCCGCATCCTCCCTTCTCATGCTATTAGAGGGGATTTGCCACCACATGGATTACCCTCACGTAGCCAGTTACTCTAAAAAAAAAATCTTCTCTCGCCGAAGCAAGCGTTACTAAAGCGACAGTAGCAAGTAATAATTTATATTTATTTTTCTTCTTTTACACGCGGTAACTACGTACGAGTATTCGACCACTACTATATTTATTGCAGAATCTGTAGGTAGTTTGACAACAAACATGTCGACAGACAAATATTTCTTAAAGTTGAAGCAAAATATAATACGAAGAAATCGTGGTTAAAAGCCACAAATATATATCCATACTCAAGCTTCCTGCAGTAAAATAAAACATTAGTACGTGATATTTTTTCTTATTTGTTATTTTAAATGTAGAAACGTCAAAACTTCCCCATACACGCCTCTTTGTCGATCTGCGCTACACACCAACGAAGCTGACGCGCGCTATAGTATTAAATACAAATATTTTTAGGAACAACAAACAGCCTAGTTGACAAAATACGTTCTTCAATTCTAAATCTATATTCTGAAGGCATAATTGCATTCATGGAAGTGTTACAATATTCTATGAAAATCGTGTATGTAGATTTGTCTCACATATAGAATACATGTAAACATTATGCGATTTCTCAATCGAGATGAAAACCTTGACATAGGTTCATGCACAATTTCCCCTATAGAAATGTTCAGAATGTAAGTATCGGGTTTTCCATCGATCCGTAAAATGGCGTTATTTGTGTTGGAGTGTATAAGTAAATGTATCGTGACCGCCGCTGCGATATAGAAGCCGAATCTTTCCCGTCAGTGATCTTCAATAGCAATTGTCACAAGAGATCGAGGCCTTGGCTTACTCTGCTCTTGGGGTTACGAAACTGTGGGAAGGGAAAGAAGGGAAGGGACGGGATGGCAGCTTGCGAAACACAAAAACACATAAATAACTTTGGAGATTTATGGTCCGGCCGGAAACTCCTATTCGCTTTTGGTAATTTCTTCAATCCTGGAACTAAAAACTTTACCCTCGGTCTCATTGCGCATTCATTTAAAAAGGTTTTAAACGTTTTGCTGCACTTCTCCACTCGCGTTTATTATCAATTAAAATGTAAATTATTTCCCATCAAATTATAATACAGTTACAGTAAAAATGAATAATTTTGTAAACATAGCAAGTGCAAAATGAAAGTACAGTATCATAGTGGTACTTGAAAAAAAAATTAGTTTCATTATTTATACAAGTTCATTTACTGAGGAATTCAAATAATCTACGTTATAATTTAATATAAGTTGTCCTCATTCCGATTCGGATGATGGACTCATCTTGCCTTTGATTGTATTGCGATTACGTATTTTGATACAAGATAAATTTTTAATTCAATATACAACATTTGACACGTATTATTTCTATGATCAAGAGGATGACTAGAGAAAACGTTACAAGGATCCATACAACATTAAAGTGTAACGCTGCGGTTCACCTTATTATTGTCATAAACTAGTAACAGTGGCCCCAAGAAAACCATCCCAATAATATATTTCATTTACCGTTGTAATTTAAGAAATTAAGTGTCAAATCAATAGTGATTCTCGATGTTGTATAGGTATAATTTCAACCCACAACAAAAGCAGCTGTAGTGTTAGGGGATTGAAGGAAGTGACATGAAAATAATGTGAAAACGAGAGAGATTGGTGACGAATTCAGGGTTTTGGGGGTCGACCTCATTATAATTTATACCGGTATAAATATCCAGGAAACGTCAGGCACTTGTTTTGTTTATAATAATAATATTTAAGCACTTTGTAATAAACATGGCGTGACCCAACGTTATAGTCTTGTTTGCACTCTGTTGTCCTCTTATAAGCTCAACTCACACAACAGTATTATATTTAGTTATATGTACTTAAGATTTTATTTAAATCTACGAACCGCAGATTTATATTCAAAGAAGCCTTTAAGATGAAATTTCGTGTAAAAACGATACGTTTACAGATGTAGGAAATGAAGGCTTTCCGAGAAAATTCCTACACCTTTAAAACCCTTGAAACGAGTTTGGAATTAAAATTTTGTGGCAATGGTGTGAAGTCATTAGTTGTTGTTGCCGAGTTTTCTATTGCCTACATGGTATTTTTTCGAAGAGAACAATGAGGAAAGAGGATCAGACGAGGTCCTTCCGGGAACAGACTCAAATCCCTCTCTACCCCTTCCCCGCCATCTCTTACTATATACCGTGTACAACCGAGCTTAATCTTGTTTAAACATTCAACCCGTAGAAAGCCAAGATAGCTGTCTCTCTAGGACTGGAATGAACCAAGTAGATCCAAAATTCACAAGAGTGTAGGAATCTCATGCATATTCAGTAAATATATATCTACCCTGTTTTTATTACTGTTAAAAACGTTGTTTGGATCTTTATTCCTCATATTTCTGTTGTTACTAAAGTCAACTTTCAATATCATCGTCTTTGACCTGCCATATCCATGTCATCTGTTGCCATTTTCTCAGCTTTATCTTAACTAAATACCGTCTAAGGCAATGGAAGCTCCGACACAACCCACTAATGCCTTAAAACTAACTTACGTCTCTGAATTACGTAACATAGATAAAGTAAGCGCTTGAGAACGTTTAAAATTGTTTTTTTTAACTCTAACCATTAACTAGTTCCCAAAGCAGATACTTAAATTTCGGTGTGAAACAGGTATTAAAATCCTCATACATTAATTCAGGTATAACGCGAGCTTACCCGACTGCCAAGCAGATCGCACAAACTCTCACGTATTGCGTATTATGCTATAGGTTCAGTTATAATAGTCGCAAACACGATATATTAAATTTAGATCACTATGACGATAAATTAGACACGTGAAACTTAACCTGCAGATTTATCTTGAATCTAGCCTGGATTCAGAACGAACAGTCCAATTCAAACCCGCCATTCACAATAATTAAAAAGAACGAATACAAACATTTTCCTTACTAATTTTGATTTTCCGCCTGAATATCCTGCGCTCTGTAATTGGTGACAACTGCTTGAACTGGAGTATTAACCAATTTCTGTGAATCGTCGAAAGTCACAGTTCGTAGCTGATGGCTCATTGTTACAATTCTGTGACTTTCTTCGAGTCTGCAGCTACAGAAGTTGGCGCATGCGGTTTCAGAAGTTTGGCGGCAGTAGTTCAAGTTTGTCCTGCTTTAATCGAGCGCCAGTCGCGCTATCTAGCGGAACAAATGCCGAGGTAATATCAGTATTCAGGTCTTAATTGCGGGCCGTATTACTTCGAAATGCAGCCAATAACAGTTTCCCCTCCATCTACGCAACGACTTGTCTAATTTTCGTGACGTTAATACGGTATCACTTTATTACATAAAATTTTTGTTGACAGTAAATAAAAACTTTATAATTTACTTTCGTAACAGTTAATATGTCACCTTGTAACGTTTTTAATTGAAAATATATTACATCTGAAGTTGAAATATTTTAACGAGCTATATTTTGGCGTCATGTTTTAAAATATAAAGTATTTTAATTAAATATACTCATTGATTTTCAAATTCAGAATTTTATCGTATAAATGACTACTTTTTGTGTAAAAAGCACAGTTGAATATTGATCCAAATGACAAGCTAAGAATATGTTAATCTAAATTTAAGATGTGAGATTAGTTCTACATTTCTTAAAAAATAAACCATTATTTAAAATTTTCTTGGATTAAAAAACTCCTGTTCAACTTGAAGATTGTAGTGGAGTTTAGTAATTTACTGTATAAATTTCCTGATAGAGTAGATATCTAATTATTGCTGATATTTTCTCTACAACGCGTACAGTTGCCGCAAGGTTCTAAAACCTTATCAGTCCAAATATAATGGATTTGTCCACAAAAATAATTTAAATATGTTTCGAGTTTCTTCCAAACATACACTTACTATTTTTTGGCGACAAACTGGCACATTAGCCCTTTATTTACATGAAGGAGGATTAATTGCAAACTATATAACATTCTGTTATATTCCTAGTTTTCATGTTCCATACAATTAGATATTTAATACTTTTTATGGACGGTTGGTACAACAATGGCTCGATGTGACATTGGAGCCAGGCTCTTATATATCTGGGAACGAGTGGAACGAATTTATGGGACTAGACAGAAGGAAGCCTGCAAAAGGATTCTCTCGCAGGTGAACCTTCCCGAGGCGCCTCGGCCTGTTTTGAGAGGTGTATATTCCGGGGACGGTAAGAGTTGTCCGCTATTCCCATTGGTGTAGTCGGCCAGCTGCCTCCCAAATCGGTCAAGGCACGGCGAGGGAAAAGCTGCGACCCCACAGAAAATCCCTCTCCCGCCATCGGAAGGGCGTGGGAAAAGTACTAAATGTCCGACCTACCCGGAGCAGGTTTTCTAGGGTTTTCCCTGCATCACTTTTAGGCGAATTTCCGGATAGGATCCTTAAACCATAACCCGGGGACCCTAGTTAACCCTTGGCTACCTTCCTCTACCATTCCGCATCACCCCTTTCAAATCCCTTCCTATGCTATTAAAGGGGTGTTTCCTCCATGTGAATTACCATCATGTAGATTACAAATTTAGGATTTTGTGTTTCAACTTTGAAGCAAATTTAGTTTCTAAATAACTATATATCACCTTATTGTGTTTTGAGAAAGTAGAAATAGAAATTAATTTAAATTAATTGAGTCGTTCTGAAACTCAATCGTTCTAAACGTTTCCGTTTATATAAATTATTAATGAGGCCAAAACAGAAAAAAAATATAAAAAAAATTTACGTCTGATTGATAATAGGTATATGTTCTGTGATACGTGTATTGAGGGAACGCTTTGTTTGCCCTATGTAACAGGAGTTACAATTAGAGCAAGTAATTTTATGAACAACATAATGTTTGCTGTAGGTTTCAAGTGGGTCCTTGTGGTTTTTAATCAAGTACGAAAGGGTATTAGTGGATCTGTAAATGATGGATAATTGATATTCTTTGAATATTTGGACAAATTTATTTATATTACCAATTTTGTCTGCATTGGCTATCTTTCTTATTCATGAATAAAAATTATAACTTAATTTAAGACCTTTCAGTCGTAATTAATATATATATATATACCTTAATAAATCAGTGTCCATTTTCATTTTATTTATAATCATTTTTAGAATAGAACAGAACAAACACTTCATCATAAAATGAAAATTATAATTCATCTTAAAAAATGTCAGTCGCTTTGGCACAAATTAAGTTGTACCAAATTGTGAATTTGAAAATTAGTGTGATATATCAGAAAATAATGTGTCTCTTCCATTAAACTTTTAATTGAATGAGAAATGAATTCAATTACGATACGCTATTTTTTACATTATATTCCATGGTGTGATTTTGTAAAATATAAAATTATAGTAATGTACCTAAATAAATATTTTATGAATATGTACCAATGTACAATGTTGAATGCATGGAGTGAATTAAAAACAGTGGATCTCTTATTGGAAATGGAAGTAATGGAAAGCTTTAAATGATGTGCAATAGAGGCAAACGAAGCTGCCTACTCAGAAACTGCTTCAAGCGGCCATTAATGTTTTGATTTAATTCTCCCCAGCTGGTGCAAGGCCAGCGAAACTCTCATTATAGCTATTTTGCGCGAGTTTATTGTGGTCCTTAAAGCGTCTAGCAACGATGGTAATTAGTGAAAAAGTAGGCATATTAGCGGTCGTTCGGGATGTTTGAACAAGTAAAAGGGGGAAGGTTAGTGAACATATAATAGAACTAACTCGGCAAATAAATGGGCCTCCAAAGAATAATTATGGTTTTACAATTAAATCTAGTTCCTTACCCGTCGTGCTGAAACCCTTTGCGCTGTGAATTTCTTTTAAAAAATCGGTTAGCATTCTCGATATATTTAAACATTCATGGGGGCTACTCTAGAATTTGTACAAGTCATATATAAATTAATTAACTGCCACACTTCACTGATGGTCCTTGTTACAAGATTTATTAGTGTCGAGACTACCGTCATGTCCAAATTAAATATATACCTTGGATATTTATATCAAGGTTCTGAAACGCCTCTTGGCATATTTAGAAATCCCTGCTTAGTTATTAATGTAACATCAGTAAAAATTTATTTCTTTGGATGTTTCATTGAGATTTCATTTGAATTATTAATATTACAATAATATTAGGATTAAATATAGGAACCCATACCTAAGTTAAAAGGTTTAAGCTAACGAGGCTCTAGAATTTTCGTCTGTCCTATTTCTAAGTCATGCTCATATAAATATTCTGGGAAACGTAAGGTTAAGGAGTTGATAATAAATTTCTACAAATTCAGGTGTTGGTCATGTTCATCGACGATGGTTTTTTTCGGTACATTTGTATTAACTATAATTCTTGAACAAAAAAGTATTCATTGAATGTGGAGAATATGTAACTAAATGTATTGTTGTGACGCTGCGAAGCTAACGACTAGCTGTAACGCTGGAACGATTGCTTCCTATATCGATCTGAATGTGAACTATTTTTTATTATTCCTTGTATAATTAATTCATAATTGAGACTGATAAAATGAATACGAGTATAGTTATCCAAAGAAATTACTTGTGTTGTATCATAGTCAATTTACTTATACTGATTCACAAAGGTTAATTTTGATCATTTTATCATTTCTTAGTTTATTCTTACTCTGTGTTCGCTATCGGTCCATTACTGCGCGACCGATTATCCCTACAGTTACAAACATTTATATTTTTTCCAATTTTCTCGCTTCTACTTTCAGTCCGGACTTTCACTCCGTACTTTCTTTCTCTGTTTTATACTGTACCACCATCATACAATAATTTTCTTTGTTTAGAGTTTTACGATGGCTAATAAGAAATGATCATTTCTAACATTAAATTATAAAAGTTAATAACGAAAATATAATATAAAATTATATCAATTTTAGACGCTCGCGGACTTAATAAAATGTACCAAAAAAATTAGATATATTGGTAGAGTGAGGTAAATTAATTCATATTATATAATTTATACATATTAATAATTTATGAGTTTTATTTGTTGTCTGTAGGTCTTTAAATAATTTAACTTTATAAATATAAATGGTCACTACTTCAAGAATTTCGACATTTATTTGAAGTGTCATAAATACATATGCAAGTTAATCATTCAATCCATTATGGAAATGTAATTCATCTGTTGTTCCCTGAACTTGTTACAAATGCTATATTTTTTTTCATAATGATGTAGTGCGACTTACAGGGTGAATTTCAAATCGGGTTGAGCATTCTTACTGAGCAAGATATTTGCCGTTTTCTATATTGAGATGGAGATGTGTAGAACGGATATAGACGCGTGGGCAGAAGTAGAACCGGAAACGGTGACGCAAGTTGGCTGGTGACAGTGCACTCTGGAGAAGGGCCAAGCAACCTCCCACCTGTCCGTAGGGGCCAAATAATACGCTCCCAAATTGCAAGTCGTTAACGTTGCACACGCACCAAGATTAATCATCCCCTGATGTTTCCAAGCACAGTCATTCGGTCAACCGCATAAGATGCTAAATGTCTTCTTCGGTCTGACGCAAGAGAAACAGATATAGGTTGAGGTTCCTCGATAACAGCCCCTCAAATACATCGGTATTTAAATACAAATTGAGAGAGTCTTATCCATCTTAATTTTAAGGAATAAAGACAAAAAATGTGGGTAATCGTCGATAGTATTTACATCAGATTTCACTTACATTCTTTGTCCAATATTTTGGAAATAAAACTATAATACAGAATTTCAATTTTGTTGTTTGGGGAATTTTTGAGTTTAATTGGATGTACTATTGATTTATTCCTGATAACCATTTTATTATTACGTGTAATTATGTACATACCGAGGAACATCTGTGGCTCCTTAATATGGCGTTATCGGAGAGGAGATGATTTTAGACTATATTTCTTTACATTTTTACCAATGAAGTGGCTACCATATTCCATCTAATACGCTAAAATACAATCCAAAACAATTTACACTCGCATAAAAATTTATTTACACTGGATCGGGAATATAACCCTGGACCTCCGCTTCGTTATTTATACGGATAAAAAAATTAATTAACAAATATATTCATCTGGCTTCTTTAAATAAGTTAAAATCATCAGCCAATAAGTCGTAAATTTATTAGGAAAAATTTTAAACTCTTTAATAGAATAGACGAGACGTTTCATCCCTAATTTTTGAGAACTCTGCAAGTGTCGTAAATTTCAATTAAATAGTAAATTCGTAAACAAAAAATACCAAGAAAATTTAAATATGACTATGAATAATATAAATATGTAAAACATTATAGAACTTTGCTTACAAATAATTACGTAAAGGTGCGGCCGATATGACTTCTTTTTACACTGTTGTTGAAATTATTTTTAAATATTAAAAAATTTAAAAAATATTTTTTATAATATTATAAATGGTTTCCAAAGTCATTGAGGAATCATAAATTGTGTTTTAATTATAATTAACATTTTATTTATTATGGGCTGAATCATTGGATCTAATATGCAAAATTTCGCTCATAAATGTGGAAGAATAATTGCATTCTTAAACTAAAATTTTTCCATTTTTCCAATAAAATAAATTTTACAATAGAAATTACGTTTTTGTGAGAAATATGACTGAACACAACTGATTAATCTTGGGCGTTAAATTAAACAAATTAAGTTCATAATTAAATAAGTTTTATAAATAACATGAACAAAAAAATTATTTTTCTTATAATTTCATACATTTAAACAAAGCTAACGTGAAACCAAAAATAAAAAATTTAGTCAAGTTCCTTGCATGAATATGAGCTTCAATCAAATTGAGAAATATAAATTTAGATGTTAGTATAATACTTCTTATCAATAGTATAACAGCCGCAGAGTAATTGTTCTGCTGTAATGATAATTAATGCATATAATTAATTAGTAACAAATGTTTCTACAATAAAATAACGCCACAATTTATAAACTAGTATCTCAGAACTTTAATGTGCCTAAATAAATATATATTACTATATTTAATTTATACTTTATTATGAAGTTTAGCATGAAAACAAATTGGATTTAGTAGTTAAATAAACCTTGTAAGGATGTGCGGGTTTTGCTTAGGTCGAATAAGTTTAGTGAGCGCGTAATGAAGCCTGTTATGCTCCGCGTCCTCCAACCTGTAACATCCGTTTATCGTATATTGAGGCTCAGTTGCTGCTGCTCCTAACTTATTTACTGAAGCAATTTCTGGGAAACCTGAAGAGCCGCAGGCTGGAATCGGTTATCGACACCTCGGTGCTCTCCTTCCTCGACCAGAAGACAATTCTCTCACGCCTGTACGAAATTATTTACCCCCTTCAGGTAGACAAACAAACGAATCTATTCCGGGCAAAGTGAGCGTAATCAACGACTGACGCACTGCTGAAGGCTGGGAAAGCTTTTCGTAATGCAGTGGGGGATGAATAAATTATTTTACGCATTGTGCGAATGGAATTTCCATTAAGTTTTTACCTTCGTAACAATAATTAGTGCATTGGTCTTTGGAATTCATCCAACATTTTTTTGTGTGACATTCAATTTTACGTATAGCGAAATCTTTATTCGTTAGTTTCCTTCAATAGGGTCTAATATTTTCCTACAGCGTTTTACATTCTCCTTTTATTATTATTTGGGTGACACTTTTATATTCTAATTTTTTTTTCAGAGATCCCAGTTAACGAATAAATCCAAAATTTTCACATTCTCGCGTTCCAAGCCATTTTGAGAAGGATTGTCTGTGACAGTCTTCAGACACTATAATTTTCCTGCATGTTAGTGACTTTATTCGCTTTATTTACCTACTAGCTGGGTATTTGGCGTTGTTATAGTTAAACCCAGCGACATACATAACCCCGGATTTGACTGCAATCTCGGTCGTTTTGCGTTATTTTTTGTCCCATCCCTAATGGTGCTCCCCTCCCCTTCCCGAAAGGGGTTGAAATTATAAGAAAAATAAATCTGGAGAAACGCTATATATCTCATTGAGACCAAAAATTTATATTTTGACGAAAATATAAACCGTTTTTAAAATTTTTGAAAATTTACAGACATGTCTTACCCTCACAGTGTTTGCTTTTGGTGGTTCGAAATAATCGTGTTCAACACGTGTTCAATTTTGCACCACGGGTATAGATTTTTATGTGGATCATACATACAAAAAGTCAATTTTATTTTAGTTTTTAAATGAATGAATACTTGATGTCGTTCACATTATATATTTTCTAACACTCAATATTTTTACAAAGCACATTTTGTAAACTGTACCTAGAATATATATACGTGTGTGATGTATCCTCCAGCTAGAATCCGGTTGTTACTCACTTTTACCCTGCGTTTACCTTTACTTCTGTTACGTACTTCATTAAATAAAAATGTAGTTTAACCAGCGACTTAATTAATTATTTTCACAATTGAAATAAAGAACGATGTCTTCCAATTCACTTTTATTAAGAATAAATTTATTTAAAATTAGTCTAAATCAAAATATATAGAGATAATTGCATCAGTGTCCTAGACTTCTCATTCAACTTCTCGAAAAATTAAGTCTTTCAACCACCACCTATTATGAGGTCAAAATTAAATTTTTAACTTAAATTTATTATCTATGGAACTCCAAATGTCTATACTGTCACGTTTTTATTTCAAAGAACATATATTACCCTCGCTTTGGCATGAATCTGAAACATGTCTTCCACCGCACAACGCTTCAGTATTATGTTACTAAAAATTATTTCATTAATTCTACTTTTTTTACTTAATATTTTAGCAAAGAATCACCAGTAACATTTTTCATTTTTAAGGCATGTTACACTAGAATGAGTATTTTAATATGGACTTTTTTTTTTCAAAAAAAAAAGTAGGACAATCGGCATGTATCGACTGCCCTATGTGAATATTTCAATGAAAGTAAGTAGAATTTTTCTGTACGTGGCACGGCAAGAAACAGAAGTTGTGATTTACTTTGGTAGTGCACATCAATCTTGGCGGTCGGGGTCGGTTTCCGGTGAATTAAAATCCATTAAAAGTCATCGTGGGGTCGTACCGCGGCCTTAATTGTTTCGGCGTGACGCGTCACGGCAATATTCGGCGTTTCCGGGCGCCGTGGAAGTGCAGAGCGATTTCATCGCGCAGGGAGCCGTCGCGGCGCTGTGACAGACCCATTCTCCCGCCACCATTGCCCTTTCAGGTTTGATGAATGAGAACGCAGGGAGGCTTCTCCCTTCAGACACACAACTTTTTCCTCCCCGCGAATGCTGCTTTCTATTCATAATGCTGATTTACAACACCGAGAGCTATGCATGAAATGTGTGGCCGCTGAGCGGGTGAATTTAAGAACCAATACACAGTTCTTCAGTTGAAAAGGGGCTGCGCCCTCGCCTATCAGTGAATGGTGCGCACTCAAAAGCGAGGATCGAAGTAATTCCTGTTGAAAAGCACTAACGCATCACCTTAAATACGCCGTAACGTTACTGAGAAAATTTGAAATCTCAAATTTAAAATATTGCTTCCTTACATATATTTCTTCTTCGTTAAGATATTGTAATTGCTTCCCATCTTGTTCTCTTCTTCCGCGTGTTTATTAAGTCTTACGACTCACTAAACCGGCACTCTTAATGTGACGATCAATTTGATCAAATTTTGGAATATTTTTTCTATTTTGTTTATTTCTCGTAGAAAAATCGATATGTCCAATTATTCTTTATACAAAAATAAATGTATGATTAGAAGAGCCTCAGTTGATAAATACGTAAAGAAGATATGCTACACAGCAGCTGCAATTGTAAAATTTAGTAAATAAACGGGAATTCAAAATGTAATCTAATTATACGATGAATCATAAAAATATATTTTTAAATATTTTATTTATTTAGCAATCGAATTACATTTAAACCTATAAACTACATGCCAGTTGTCCTACTTTAATATGTTTATATATAAAATGAAACAATTGTAATATAATCAAGCAAAAGTTATGGAAAGAGACCGATAACTTTTATGTTGACACGACTAAAAACAGTAAATAAACAATTAATAAATATAATTCATTTTGTTATATATATATATATATATATATATATATATATATTATATTTCCTCAATCTCATCTATGAAAGTTGGTAATAATTTTTAATTAAAATAGAAAATTTTGGGTACAGTTGAGAATCGAACTCCGCACCAAAATAGTAGATATAAAGAGACATGAAATTTTTCGTGCTCAATCTTAAACAGAAAAGACGCTGTAGCTTAGTGGTTCCGACTCCATCTGTTGTTTTTCCATCTTAATTAATAAGTTTGAAATATAAATTATTTAAAAAACTGTGAATCTCAATCGTTGTAAGAAGGTCCAGAGAAGCTGCAGGCTTTCGCGTGCTATTTGATATATAAACTCTTCTCAGGTGAGGAACGGTGTTGGTGATAGCCATGGAAAAAGTTGGGCGACTGCGACTAGTTTACCGGGATAATAATTTATATACAGGTCAGACAAAACAATAATGACACATAATATGATCGTGTTTTTACGCTACGCCGGAAAATGTCTAATACGACATAACATCGGGACTGTCGTGAAACTTTTCTTAATTGCATTTTAGTTGCGTGCGCCTATGTTTTGGGGCTAGATGAAAGGAGCGATAATCGGAAATCTCATTAGTGAAGTTACGTAAAGACGCTTAGTCCGAGATTAATAGATCATAATTCACTTATAAAACTAATAGTTAAAGTTTAGTACATTAGAAAATTATTAATATGGTTAACCAGAGGTCGCAGGTTTCAAACTGAAAAGAAATATCTGCGTGTTACGGGCAATAAATCAATCGAATGATTGGCCCATAGGGTTGACGGGGTGCTTTATTAAGAGACAAAAATACCGTTTAAATGGTATCCGGAGATGTAACAAAATTACAATTACCAAGTAATTCTCATAGAACGAAATCGGATAAATTTAGATATAAATGTTAAGCAATGAGATAGCTAGAGAGACTTTTTACCAATTCTCAATGCTACAAGGAATAGAGTTTACACGTTGATGAATGCAGGTACAATTCTAGAATGATTTCAGAAATATTGTATATCAAAAAATAAAATTTACAATGTGATAGTATCAAAATATGAATTATCTATCGACCATTACTATTAATCCATCATGTTGTACATTTTTACTATCAATTTTTGATTGCCTTTAATACGATCTCTTAATACGCCTGAAAAATTTCAAACAGCTGTCGAAAACTTAACTTAGCTTATTTATAACAGCTTATAAAATTGTTTTTATTTATATATTTAAATTAGCTACTATTTTATTTATTCAGCATTTTAACCGACGAACAATTTTTTATTTAATGTATCTATGTTCCCTTCTTACATATGGATTGTTAACTTTTTGCAAAAAGTTTTGTCTGCAATATATACATACTGTTGATATAATATGCCTTTGGCCTATTAGTTTTTCTTACATGTAGCTCGTTGGCTCAGTATCAATATTTCTTGTTAAATATTTTATTCCTAACAATTACTGTACAACTATTTCTGATTTACTTCTGAAAATAAAGATTTTGCACATCTGCGCCCCTTTAAAAAGAATATTAATTGGAGAGACTTAATTTTTACATTTTGAAATTGGAGATAATTTAAGATACCATCAACTGTATACTACAGAGAAACCATATTATTATTAATTTAAAATTTCTGTAAAAGTAGGTAAAAATCATGTTTTGAAACTCCCGAAATTACGTCTGAGATGGAAAATTTATATCGCGGAAATTTTTTTTCATGACTATGTATTAACTAGGACTGTATTCTTGTGAAAATCGTACAAAATAAGCGTGACAGGGTCAGGAATTTGGTTGCCATTGATTTTCGATTTCATAATATAGGAAATGTAAAGATAAACTAAAATCATCAGATTTTAGGAGAATTTTTTTTTAGGGCAACAGGCTATATGAGGGTAATCCACGTTGGGCAACTCCCCTTTAATAGCATAGGAAGGGATTTGAAAGGGGGGATGCGGAAGGGTAGAGAAAGGTAGCCAAAGGTGAACTAGGGCCCCCGGGCTATATTTTAAGGATGCTACCCGGCATTCGCCTAAACAAATGCAGGAAAAACCCTAGAAAAACCTGCATCGGGTATGTCGGGCATTGGGTACTTGTCCCACGCCCTTCCGATATCGGGAGAGGAGTTTGCTGTGGGGACGCAGCATTCCCTTCTCTGTGCCTCGACCAGTTTAGGAGGCAGCTGGTCGACTATTCCAATGGGAATAGCGGACAACTCTTACCGTATGCCCAAGGTCTGTGAACCCGGAACATACACCTCTCAGAACAGACCGAGGTGCCTCGGCTTGTGGGAACCTTAGTTCAAAAACGGAGAGGAAAAGGCATCCCCAAAGGTAGCCCCTTCGTATCTCTCCTACAAGGTTCTGCCTGCGAGAGAACATCCCTCGCAGGTTACCTGCGAGAGAATCCCTTCGCAGGCTTATTCCCAGCTTACTAGGAGAAAATATTACTTCTGTTTATATATAATATTGTTTATATATAATATTGTTTACATTCAACATTAATTATGAGAGAAATACATTTATATTCATTTACCTTGATTAATTGTAATTTTCTTCTAAAATGTTTGAATTTTTAATTATAATTATGCTGTATCAAATATTTCCAATTGTTACAACAAATTTAGTGAAATTAAGAAGACATTTGTGAAATGAATGAAAAGGAATGTCGGTAATACAGTGGTCTGTACGGATGTATTCATCCTACCACAGCAGAGAGTGTGTTTAGGGGTGGGGGTGGGAAACACGCAACAACACAAGCTCAGCTTGAGTACGCACAGATTTTAATAGTTCAACTGGACGATTTCCAAAGCGATTCCGCGACGCTTTTTACTTTCCAGTAAGAGGACGCAGATGTGCTTCAGCACGCATGCTATATTGCCTTCGTCGCAATCTAAAAATTGCACGCCAGAAACACAGCTTCCAATATTTCAGAGTAGTTTTTAACACGTAGAGGGTAGGCCGTGGTGTTCCCCGCATATCTCATTGGTCCGCCGGCTTCTTTTATCTCAACAGGGAATTCTGAAAGCTTTTAGATCCAAGCTTTACGTATCCATAACAATGCTTTAATATTCGCTTGTTCTTCTCTGTATCCTTCTTTTCCATTATAATCGTACACCCACTGCAATATTATATCAACACTTTAAGCTTCATTATATGCAGACGGCTCTGGATTGTGTGTAACACAACTTGATTTTGTGAATTTAGTCGTAAATCATCTCTTCGTATTTCAGGATTTTTCAAGAAAATGTATATTACACGTTAACACAAAAATAGATTCTTTTTCTGTATAAGCCATTCTGAATCATAATGTCAACTAATTTATTTGTAACAATTCGATTTGGCACATATATTGCTTGTCCGAATTGATTATCCATATTTTAAATGCTTATAGTCTTGCATAATATATATATATATATATTGTAATAATCAAATGGAAGGATTTTAATTAATGAAAAGTTTAAACAATTAACAAACAAAAATATTTATTTTATTTTGCGGCAATAAAAGATAATAACTAACACAAATTTGAGATCTTCTTCTCTCAGGGCCTCTACTGGGTTTGATAATGAACACACAAAAAATTTGTTTTAAAATCCTATTATCAACAATTTACAATTTATCTTAACAATATGTCGATAGAAAGAAATTAAAAGTAAAGAAATTAACTTTGATTGACAATTAAAAGATAACGAAATCTGACTTTATCCTTTAATTAGCGTTCACAATTAATCATTAGTTTTGGTTTTGTTACTTACATACTGTCCAGCTGGTACCAGCATTCTTTTTGGTTTCGGAAGTACTCTATTGCAAAATTATACACTGATTATAAATGTCGACTCACAGATTTTACACTATTGAAATCAAAATTGATAGGCTCCCAGGAACTCGGATGATCCTCCTGAATGTCAGCTATCTCATGTCTGCTTGCCTTACACGAATCCTATGATTTGTAGATTTATTAGTCTTTTACTGAATTGGACTTAAACTGCAACGTAGCTCCTTGAAGATTTTTTTAACTCTTTATTCTTTCGGAGCGAACTAACTTTTCTTTAGCTCCTTTCTGTAGACTTAAACTGTCAACTTTACTATTCCGCTCTTTTATGCTCACCAGAAAAACTTAATCCGTCCGCAGCAATATTTCAGCACCAACTCTATCCTAGCTGGCTGTAGACGTAAAAAAACTGACTTCCTTTCTTGGCTGGCTATAGACGTAAAACTGCCAGACTTTCATGCGCGCAAACGCCATTTTGACTTTTCAACAAAAGCGGTTGAACTCGCTTTTCCATTGTTGGTTTGTTCGATCAGACCGCTATAATGGATTTATCAAACCATTCAAATTTTATGTCCAAACAATTAATGGCCTAATTAATTGGCATTACAATATATATATATATATATATATATGTGTGTGTGTGTGTGTGTGTGTGTGTGTGTATATATATAAACATTTTTTTTGTCGATTGAGGAAGATTGTTTCTTATAGTATCATATGTTGATTAAAAGTAATTTTGTTTCTACTCTTATAAATAAACACTAATTTATGTCATATGTAATGTATTAAAACGTGTAGATAAAAGGTAAATTTACACACCATTTGTTGTGAAATAACAACATTCACTGCCGAAATCATTCGAATACTGAAATCTATTTTTTAGTTTAAAAGGTATTTTATCGCGAATACGGTACGATATCATGTTTCGTTTATGGAATATTAAACTATTAATACAACTTTTTACAAACGCACATTTGAGCCTGAGTAAGATACAACAAATAGAAACAGAAATGTTGTAATTTACAGTTCAATTCGATGAAAATACTTACTTTTGTTCAATAAATTTAATCACGAGTTTGCTTTTTCAACTAATATGATCTGATTAATGTTTGTCTTTGATTAACGTGACCGAAATTGGAAATTGCGGTATTTTGTGTACTCAGTCATGCCACGCGTGCCATTAATTGGCAACTAATTGAAGTTTTAGCGGTGTGGCGCCTCTCCTGTGAAATCTCTTAACAAAATTTTCCTACTAAACACTCGAATATATACATATGTCTTTGCGAAATAATAACATTAAAATATTGAGCTAAATTTGATGAAGCGAAAATACATTTTTTTTTGTAGAGGAAACATCTAAGGTTTCCAAAGCGTTCTTTAATGAAGTTCAATATATTTCATGTAAACCGAAAATCATCATTTAAAGAAACGGACATTAAAACAGACAATTTTTTAAAAAATGTGTGTAATAATAATAAAAAAATCATTACGACACGATGATTTTCCCAGAATGTTGAGTCTTCATCGGGTGTACGTCTTTAATTACAAAATTATGTAGTGAATATATTATATTTATTTTGCATGTAGCCGTTTTTCTGTTCACTTATTAAATTTTAATTGACAGTTTATAATAGGTTTTTTGATTCTAGGACTTTGAAATATATTCAACTGTCATTTTACTATTATTTATAATTTTCAAGACTTCAACTTGTGTGTTTATTATTATTATTATGGTATTTGACATGTCAGTCTTAAATTAAGTTAAATATAATTATGGTTGTGTGGCAGTTCTATTAA
Organism: Zhengitettix transpicula; assembly: GCA_037074705.1. NCBI lineage: Eukaryota > Metazoa > Arthropoda > Insecta > Orthoptera > Tetrigidae > Zhengitettix > Zhengitettix transpicula. The sequence continues at coordinate 73,146,781 of CM073593.1, read as the reverse complement.
TTAAATCACGATAAATTACACTTATAAATTAGCAATATCACGTTTATAATTCGAATTTCGTATTAACAACAGATAATGTAACTTGATGGAATGTCTCTTTTAAATAACATCGAAATTTCAACTATTAAGATAAATTAATAGAGATTAAATAGAAATAATATATCTTTAAAACAAAAATTTTAAAATTTTAAAATTAAAGCCAATCACCTGATGTGGTCTTAAAATTGTGGTCGGAACATCATATAGTAATAATTTATTAATTCAATTTGGCTGGTTTCTGTTTGTTTAAGTTAAATATAATTCATTTGTATTGAAGAAATTTTTTTAAAATTTAATTTTTATTTTGTTGCCAAATTTCTCAAACTGACGATTTATTTACTTACACGCAAGGATTCATCAACCCGTTAAACATATTAAAGGACTTTAAACGTTTGAAGATAATCACCACATTATCGGTCTATTCTTGATAAATTAGAAATAATTATAATTATTAACATTTAAAATTTAATGAATTAATAGACCGAATCTTAAAATTAATGACGAGTTTTTTTTACATATAATTGCTACATAAAATTAATTACTGAATTTGGTAACGATCCTAGAGTGTTACTCATTTCATGTTTATATATATACATATATATATATATACATATATATATATATATATATATATATAATAAAGGAAACATAAAAACAAGAATTTTTTCTACAACATAAATCTTGTAATATTAAATGTATAATTATACAGTATCCTCCTAATTTTATATTTACTTGTTATATTACCTTATTCGGACAAGGAGAACTTTAATCTCACGTTTCTACCACATTCTTCAAAGAATCCGGTCCTGGATGAAAACAAACAGCTATTAGGAGTGATTGTTTTTTTTAAAAAAAAGTGCATCAGATGAATTAATGGAAAAAACGCGCGTAAAATTGTTGCTGGTACCTAAATATTTTCTGATATTCATTTTAGAGGTTATTTAACATTCACGTCACGCAACGTAATATGTGCTCTGAACACATATATCCAGTCACAAAAACGAATAGCTGACCCCGTCCGTTACAGTACAGACTTTCTATCAAGCATGTAAATGAGCAACGAATGTACGGGGAAATGGGTGGGGGGGGGGGCGGAAACCACATGAAAAGCTTCATATATGAAGTTTAATATTTATTCGTAAGGATAGGGTAAAAGACTTCGTTTCTGTAAAATTTATATTTCTCGTACTTTACTTTGAGATTAAAAACGGTCATTAAAGTAGTTAAATAACATCTTCGTTAAGACGAAAATGAAAATATTTTATTTAAAAAAACTTCATAAGGACTGAAGAAAAATTTGCTCAAATTAATGTCATATGTAGACTTTTCTAACGTAGTAAATGCAGGCAAGAACTTTTATATGATCATAATAAACTAAATTATTTATAATTATATTTGTGACCTTCAATTAAGTGTTATTTTGTTATAAAGTCTATAACACATTAATGGAAATTATTAAATCTTTTCTTTCCTAAGATAGAACGCCGTTATTCTTGTTTTAAGAGATAGTCTCATTCTGTTGGCTCACACAATCTATTAATTGCATCCCACATTGTGCCATTGATTCTGTGATAAAAACAGAAAATAATAATTTTTTTTACAATTTTTTTAATGTAACACTACAAGACTATTTCACCACCCTTTCATTGTGGTTTGTACTCTGATAATTACAATATATATGTTTCGAATTATTAATAGAAATAGATCTTATATTTATCAGGAAGAAATTTAAAAGGTTTTATAATTATTTAAATATACTTTATTTTCCTATTTCATAAATGAGTTTAAGAAAAAATTAATTTTCAGGAGCTTCCCTTAAAAAATATCTGCAAAACCAGAAAATTTCAATATTAACAATTATTTCTTTAACTGAACTGATAATTCTCAAACGACCACACTTTTTATATTACAATAGGTATAGGGGTTTAAAAATAATATTTTTTGTTTGTTATGATAAATGTCCTTGGAAGAATGAAATCTCTCTTATCAAAATTACGAATTCTGATACACATTTTTTTTTATTCTGACATTGGAAACAAAATGGAGAGATTAGATTAAGCTTCTAAAATCTTAAAATAAATCAATTTTGGTAATTCAAAGATTTTATAAAATTAGTTTAAATTAGCGAACCCTAGCTGGAATAATGAAACACGAATTTATGAAAACTATAGTACTGATTCTTGTCGAAACTTTAGGGATTTATATTTTATGAATTCAAAGCGAAACACGAAATATAAAATCCTAACATGAAATAATTATTCATTCAATACGACCTCTATTGATCTAACTAAATGAAAGTCATTTTTTGAGTCCTTTAAAATAATTCTATTTTTAATCTAGGTGACGTTTGAAATATGAAGATTCAGTAAGTCAATGTCTGTTTGAAGAAATAGGGCAGATAAGGCACAGTCGTACATTGTGATTATTATTTTACGTTAGAGGCACAGTTTTTATGAAAAAGGTATAACAAGAGGTATCCAAGGGTCTAAGGATCATAACTGTAATTCACTTAAATTTGATGCTGGAAGAACCCTACACGAGGTTTGTTAGGCTCTCTGTACTTGTCCCACGTCGTTCCGATAATTGAATATGAGGTTTGGTGAGGGTACGGAGAATTCCTGACTTTGTGGCGATTTTGAAAATGACTATTTTTTCCGTATATTAAATATAATGGTCTGTTAAAGCAGACGTAAAAAATTCGTATAAATTCAAATAGGGATCTACTCTCAATTTACAGCTTTCAGTGTCTTATCAATAAGTCTTTCATTGCGTACATAGAAATTGAGTTATCAAATGCGAGAAGTGATTCGTAAGAAATATTTTCAGAAATGTACTTGAGCTGCGAATAAAAAACTAACTACGAGGAAATTCGTTTCTGCAGACCACACACAGTCCTTCGGACGCGCGATTTTTTTGGCCAATCACACAACGCTATGTCAGCGCGTTCGTTCCGGTCGCAATAATTGACCACCGCGATAAATTATCTAAAAATGGGCTGGCTGTTTTTCCAGATGAACGAAAATGGCGGTGAACAAGTGATAAGCAAACAGCGAGATCCGTCCACGTTTCCGCGTCACTGGCAGCCGATGTTCTACATCGCTGCTCCGACCCTTCGTGTCGAGAGCAAATTGGCCAAACGGGACTAATAATTCGTGCAATGACAGGCCGCCAACCTTATACGCTGTGGACAAACTGGCGGATGACGAGAATGTCATACGCTCATGACAAAAGGAAAAACCATCCACTGTTGACGATAATTTTTCCTCTGCGAACATTCCACCGCATACAATATATTTTTTTAAGTATGTCATATTCCTGGAAGATATGGGTATTAAACAAAATTTTACTAACGATCCATATCTCCAAAATTTCTCCTGATATCCCTCCTAACTGGTCAGCGGGAACTTAATGCACGACGATATTTCTTGCCAGGAAATTGCAGCACCAGTCTCCGGAAGCAAAGTTCCATTATGCCTCAAGTTCCGTATCTGGGGTCTCTTCCTTTCCTCGGAGTAAACTCTGCATGGAATATGGGCGGAAAGGCAACCCGCTTCCCTTGCAACAGCGGTTCGCGAACTCTGCCTTTGCGAAGCACCGATTGCAGATAACACCACACACCACTTGCAAAATACACGCTGCCGTGACCAGAGTTCAGTCAGAAGTACTTCACCATGAAACATTCATGCTCTGGTTTATGTATGTTCGTCCCACTGAAACTGGGTATGATCGCAATAGTATCAGTTACATTATGCTCATTTTCGTTAAATATATCCATCGTCAATGCTAAGGGTTTGAGAATAAATTCTCTGGTTATTAATCATTTATATCTTGAAGAAATTTTAAGATATTTTTTATAAAAATTAATGAAGACTTTGACTTTAAATTTCTTTGTCAAATTAATAATATACAGTGTCGAAAAACCACTCAGGTTTTAGGTAAAACAATCCATTTCTTTTCTTTGAGATTGTAGGGCAATATTTTATTAGACGTCGTCATAATTAAAAGTATCTTAGACAATATGAGGTTCGTGAAATATTAAATTTGGTTTGCAATACGGTTTTAGGACCTGAACCTCGTTTGAAGAGTTTTAAATTCATGTTGCTTTTCTATCCAGAAAATTATATAGTAATGCGTAACAAGTTATTTTAATTTTATCCTCATTTCCTATAAAATAGTCCGGGGGCAGGTTTAATTAAAATTTGTTCAGTATTACGTGAAATCGATATACGGTTGGATTTATTTAGATGAATTCAAAGATCAGTAAGAGGAAACTATAGCTATTAATTATTTTTAAAAAATATTACATTTCTGTTTTAGTACAGAAAAACTTAAAATAATATAAATTCACGTGAAACATGACATTGCAAAATTTTAACTACATAAAGTTAGTAAAATGTCAATAGACGATGCTATAAAAAAAACTGGCGATATTTATTGAAAATAGAAAAATTTCAGCATGTGTTTATTATCAGTTCTTTTAATTATTATTATTACTCACAGATAGCCACGTGATCTGTTTTTCTAAATTGCTTTTCTGATTTTCATTTAGTTAGTTTAATATTGATTGGAAAAAAAAGTATTGAAAATATTTTGGTGGTGCCGCGCAGACATTATTACATTTACAATGTACTACAGGAGACCTTCTATTGTCATTAATAACGAGAGGGAAGGATGGTAGAAAGTAAAATAAGAAAAGATAAAATAAACAAAACAAATAATTATTCCATTTTATTTTTATTGATTGTGGGTATCTGATTTGAAAAGTAGTATACGAATGACATGAAAAGTGCATAGAAAATTCTGGCAAAAGTTAAATCAATACATTATTGACTAGAGATGTTGGTGGTGTACTGGCGCCGTCATTGACATACACGTCCGCCACGTCAGCGAACTCACTTTCTCTCCAGATATTAGTTATCTCTGTAATAAGGTTTTCATGCATCATGAAACCCCTATTTTCAAACCAATACGATTTGCGTATTTTAGTTTCGCCTTTCCACTAATATAATCCGACATTGAGTTGAAATTTGATAAAATCATCAATTGATTTAAAAAAAATTGTTATAAGCAGTAATTATGATGAAAATTATCATAATCATACATTGAAACGAACACGAGGGTTGTAAATCAGTTTAGTTAATATTTTGTTGGTTAAAATATTCCAGTAGCGGAAAAACGATAACGAAATGGCAGCAACCTCAGTGGTATATCAAAATCCGTACAAAATTCTTTACTAATAAAATTGTGCTTATCGATATAAATAATACTTTCTGAGCTATAACACAAAACAGTATAGGTGCAGATTTATAGTAGCATTCACGTCAAAATCGTTAGTTAACTAGTGAATATCCCTGTCTCATATGAACACGACCTGTGTAGTCAGTAGTGACAAAATGAAAAATTTTAAAAAAATAACTCGATTGTGCTCGTATATCAATTTATACCTTTTCAATTCCCGGACGTTACTGAAAACTCGATAAAAACCGCTCACTGGGAAGTTGTTATTTTATAATATACTTCACTTCGCAATTATTACCCAATAAAAACACAACCGAATTTGTATTTAATCTCGTTTCAATAAATCAATTCATGTATTGCGGTCAAGAGGCAAATTACATTAATTCAGCCCTAATCTGATTGATATAATTTCCCCGATACGGTTGGAAGGCTGCCAGGCGCTCTGGGCTCAACGTTAGCAGCTAAAACCCATCCGACACACGGGCACTTTTCTTCAAAACGAACGAAACGCTGCTGGAAATAGCGGTGACAGGCGAAATAATTGCGCGATGGAAGCTTCGACATGCCAAATGCCCGAGCCCTTGGCGACAGCTGTCTATAATTACGGAATTTGAACGGGACTTGCACTTCTAGGAAAATAATTTTATGAAGTTCCATTTCGATATTAACTCCAACATTCTAGAAACTTTGTAACATACGTACAGAATTTAATAGATAAATACGGGAAGATAATGTATTTTCAAGCAGGTAAAGTGTTTCATATAGTTAAGTACGGAATTTAGGATTGTTTGAGAATGAAATACGTTCTGATGACAGAATGAATAAGGTGTAGACAGGCTATGTATAGGGTAATCCACATAGTGGCAACTCCCCTCTTATAGCATAGGAAAGGGAGTGAAAGGGAGGATGCGGAAACGTAAAGCAAGGTATTCAAGGGTTAACTAGGACTCCAGGGCTATGGTTTAAGGATCGTACCGGAAAATTCACCTAAAAGTGATGCAGGGAAAGCCTTATAAAGCCTGCATCAAGTAGGTCGGGCATTTGGTACTTGTTCCACGCCCTTCCGATGGCTGGAGAAAGGGTTTTCTGCGGGTTCGCAGCGCTTTCCCCTCGCTTTGACCAGTTTAGGAGGCAGCTGGCCGACTATTCGAATAGGAATAGCGGACAACTTTTACCGTATGCCTAAGGTCTGCGACCCCGGAACATACACACTCAAAAAAGGTCTAGGTGCCTCGGCATGTGAGGATCTTACTTCAAAAAACCGGAGTGAAGTGAAGGTATTCCAAAAGGTAGTCTCCTCCAGAGCTCTCTGGGCCGGAAACGTGAATATTTTACAAACTTTATGTGATAGAGTATGAAGTGAAAAGAGGATGTTCCAATATTTTGTAAAATAATCACCAAGTGTAAACAACTGAAGATACCATTGGGGTTCATATTGCTGCTCTTTCATCGATGGAAGGAACTGTGGAGACTTTCCAGTGCGTCAACCGATGTGCGTATTTGGCGATTAGATAAAATCGGATCAATTATTCTTGGAGTGTAATTGTGAATAGTCTATAGTTTTTAAAACTCTCTGCTCTCGCAAATCGATAATTTTTTTTTCGCTATTGACAGGTTTCAGCGTTATCATGTTGGTTCGTTCTGCGCAGTTGCCAAGTCAACATGGTTGCATCAGTGCATCACAGAAGTACGGAGTATCGCAACACACTTTTGTCGTCTGACGCTGATTATCGCTAAAGTTCTAATATGAACTAGATAGCAAATGTCAGAACGTGAACTGGTAACAAACAGAATTATGTATTGAAAATAAATCCAAGCTTTAATTTTCCACAGGAAATGAGACAAAAATGTGATTACCCCAATTGGAACACCCGTTTATTGTCAATTGGAAGACAATAAATCAATTGAAATCAATAGAAATAATTATTATAGACGGATGCAATAATCAGGAAATGAAAGTGAATTTTTTTTGAAAATTTCTATGTTAACAAAATGGATATAAAGTTGAGGGAAATATATATATATATATATATATATATATATATTGTAATAATTAAAAGGTAGTCTTAATTAAAAGAATTAATTAACAAAATTATTAAAATTATTAAAATTTAAAACTTTATTCTTTAAAAGTACAAATTGTAATCCCTACTTTATACGCCAAATTTCATCAAGTTAAGAAACAAATATTTTATTTCATTTTTGCAATTCGTGGCGTTCTAGGAAAAATACAACTTTATATTTTACAATCAAATACGTCAAAATTCTCTTTATTTTAGGTTCATTACTGCTTTAAAGTCGGTAATAAAACCTATTGGGTCACGGAATGAGCGTATACGCAGCTTACTGCTCACAGGAAACCATTTTTATTAAGGATATCGAGGAGGATGAGGAACCGGTGTACAAGGTCCATTTGTATTTTTCCACTGAAAAATTATTAAATCATTGACTGCAGTTTGACTTTCCCTCATACAGGTACAACAAATTTATCGTAAATGTATTTCCCCCAGTTATTATAATTTAATGAAATTATTAACGTGAGCACATTATTATGGTTGTTAGAAAATCAATAGTCTTCAAATTCATTTCATTATTTTTTTTTGTAACAATTTTAAATTATAAATAGTTGAAAAGTGCAACTGAACGTTTCCTATGAGAAACAGTAAATAATAATTATTATTCTTAACTAAAGTCTAATAATATCTAGTCAAACGGTTTTATTCTAGGTGAAAAAAACAAAAACATGCGGTCAATCAAAGTGTTCAAATTTTATTTGAACAACAGTGTCATTCGTGGGAATTAAAGCTGGAAGTATGCACTGAACAAGTGCGCGCAACCCTACAGTAATCCTTCGGTTGAAATTGTATTTATAGTTTGCGAGGACAATGCGCAGCCTAGTTGGGAATATGAAAGCTTACGGGCGGCATTACACAGAGCGAACCGATGCATTGTATTTCACTCGCGGCGTATACGAGTACATGTGTGAGTATGTGTTTTGTGAGGATCTATATTTTTGCAAATTCAGCAGCTGCTAAGCTCGCACGACCGGCGCATAAATATTCCTCGGCACGTTGAAACTCTGAGGGGGAAAAAAATTTAGGTCTTGTGACTTACACATACGAAATTACAATTAATAGAAATAATGACTCATAACACCAGACATCAACTAAACAGCATATCATTGTAGGGTCGTTGTCATCTAGCAAGTACATTTACTCGAATCGAGTCAAAAATTCGACTTAATATAAATTTCACAACATATATATTTTTAAAATATATTTATAGCCAATAATATTGACAAATTTTTATCATTACTGTGATAAACTTTTAGGATATGGTCCAGTGTTGGAGAAATCTTTGATCAACATCCACCAATTATACGGCACATTTAACAAAATATTATTTTCAGTTATATGACAATAACGTGATTCATAAAATAATATTTTTATATGCAGCCATTTTATCTCAACCTCAAGCTTTTTAATGTTTATTTTATAAACACACTAAAATTTCTATACAGGGTTTAAACAGAATTTCTCATATTGTGAGTCTAAACTTTAACATTTTGTATTTCATTGTGGGGTGAACAAAACATTTGATGAAAGTAACATTTTTCCAAAAATGTGATAAAAAAATTAATTTTTAGTTATATCTTAAAATTACGTTTTACCATTTATTATTTAATTATTTCATTTATATTGTCAAGAGTTATTCTTCTAGCCCGATCAATATATACTGTTTAAGTTACTAATCATTTTAAGTTATATTATTATGCTACCTGGAGTTACAGTGGTTAGCGCTATGCCCTTCTTAATCCTGATTTCCTTAACTTCAGTTTTTAGTTGTGCATGTAAGCAGTAAAATTAACGATTAGTATTGATATTTAAATTGTATACGATATAAAATTTATTAGTCTTTATTATCTTTAATATCATAAAAATACTAACCCGCCGCACAAAGTGAACTAATTAAGTGCACAGCATTTCTTGCATTTGCTTGGTAATATTTTTATTTACTAAAAGAGAATAGCGGAAATTGCAAACACAATAGTGAGTAAAACTTCATTTATTATAGCCGAAAAGTGAGTGAAGATATGAAAACCCGTGCGTGTGGGTGGAAGAAGAGGCGCACTTGCTATCTCCTATTTTTGTGAGGCATATTGTTTCCCTGGCTCTACATTGTCGGTCGGAAAAGGGGGACCCCAAGAGTAAACCACTGCTTGTTATCAGCGCCAGGCTGCAACAATAGGCGCTATTGTGACGCCCCTATTGTGGCCATTGGCCAGTCCCGCTTGCCCGACGTCGGCGCCCAAATCGACGCCCGTCTGATAGCGCCTCTATTATCACCGCTCTCCTGCCACAAAATATGTGCTCCTGATGTTCTTGTATCCCACAGATCGCTCGCATGTTCCAGGGGGGGAGGAAAAGTGGATACGGGGCCGACCGTTGCAATTATTATTCTGCTAGCAGCCAATAGGAACGGATTGTGTTGCTTGTTATGGCTCCGGGAGCGACGCTGCCGGCATACCGATGAGCCCAAGGAAATGGGGATTCTCTTCTGTTCACTGGAGACGCCTGAAGCTAATGAATATAAAAGTGCAAAAGCATTATTGTAATTCCCGACAGTCAGGCGACACAAATCTCCTGAATAATTTACGCAGCCTCTGTGTTCCTGATATTCTGTGAGATAGTTCCTTTACCGACAAACGTGCCCGCAATGGAGATTAAGGAAGAGGAACTCTGGAGCTGCCCTCGGCGATACTTAAGTTAAAATTCTTATTCATTACACGATTTCAACGTTTGTTATGAGATTTCGCTAAAATTGAAACTGACGTGGATCTTTAAATATTTTACTGTCACATATCCAATTCAACACATTTACATCTGAAAGGTGAATTTACCACATATAACGATTGTTATGCCTCACCAAATGCAGAATAACACGCCTGAAACGAAATTCATCTCCAGAATATTAAGCTGGCGTATTCAGAATTGTGACGAACAAGCTTTGTACATCGGCATGAATTGATGCATATTACTCTACTATTTGACGTCACCGTACCTGAAAATCCTGTGATGAATCGCTAATTTAAATGGACGTCAATTCATAACGTCAATAAAAAGTAAAAATTATCACGCGAAATTTTCATTTTGTGCTATATAATTATTTCAATGAACAATTTGAAAGCTTCAAAATACCAGCTTGTCATTTTATTTCATTTGAAATTACTGTCAAATAAAATTTATTAACCGTAATGAATTGTGGATGATCTTTACTCATGTGTTAAATATGGCCAGAGCGAATTTGTTTCGCTATTTAGTTCTTCACGCAAACTTGTTATACATATAATTCATATGAAATTCGTAATAGTGTAATACATTTTTAAAAACCTGATACATTTAACGCCCATTAAGAGACCATTCAATTATAAAAATGATTATTATCATTACAGGATTAATCAATGCAAAGATAAATTAATAACATCATTTTGTTGTATTCCTGTAACCTTATGCCAAGCCTCTTTATCCCGTGCATCTTCCGTGCATGTGTTGCGACGCTCCATTATGTCGTTTATGTGGTCTGTCCAAGAACGTCGTGGTCTCCCGCGTTTACGTCTGCCAGGTGGTTTCCATTCATAAATCTTCCTTGGCCACCGATGATCTGGCGTTCTCCCTACGCAAATAATCCATTTCCGCAGCTAATAGTCTTCTTTTGAGATCAGTGTTTAAGACCCATAGCACAGCACTGATCCAATCAGTATCTTACCCACGATTTTCTTATTGCTGTTGGTAATGTTCTTGTCCCACCAAAAGGAATTTATACACCCTAATACTTTCCTGCTTTGCTGTATTCTGTATTTGATTTCTGTATGGTCCGATCCATCTTTATCAATATGTGCACCTAGATATTTAAATTTTTCTACCTGTCTCATAACTGCCTTGTCATTGATGTGAATTTCAAATTTAGCATCACTATTCACCACCAATTGCTCTGTTTTTGTTAGACTCATCTGTAGACCCCATCTGTCATATTCCTGATATAACGGTCGTATCATGAATTCAAGATAAAAATAATCTTGTGCTAAAATGGCTTAATAAAAACATCCGTACATCATTGACAATGATTCCCATTCCTTTGCAGCTGTCCTTACAATTTCGGAGAGTCCCTTCTACGAATAAATTGAACAAGATAAGTGACATACTGCATCCTTGCCTCAATCCTTTTGTGACACTAATAGGTTCTGATAACTTCGAACCTCTTTTAATCTGTACCGTATTTTCTCTGTACATTTCGATAACAATATGTAATAGATGATCATCCATACCTAAATCTTTCATAGTTTCCCACAGTTTGGTTTTAGGGATTATGTCATAGGTGTTTGCTAAATCAACAAAGGCAATGTGTAGCTCCTTCCCTATTGCTATAAATTTCGCCATTAGCTGTTGTAAAATAAATACATGATCTGTTCTGCCTAAATCCTCTCTGGTCTTCCCCAATATTGTGGCCAACATTCTGTCTAATTTTTTCAAACATTATCTTGCTAAATTAGAGGCTCAATGTACAGTTCACACTAATGCCTCAGTACCAGTTGGCGCCTTATCCAATCACTTATAAAAATGATGATACTGTAATTATTAATATTTCTTTATTAATTATAAAAATGTTATTAGTCTCTTAATGGACTTTAAATATATATGTTAAAACACACGTAAAAAAATACTATTTCAATGAGTTGTAACGTTGATATGACGGTTCGGTGGAGATTCCTCGTTATTTATATAATCGCAAAGTGCATTGCAGCAGAACAGGCTTGGAAGCTGCGTCGCTGCAAAGATGGCCGTCCCAACTACGACATTCTGAGGGAGATGTGTGTGCGGAATAACAACAAGTGTTTGATTGGGGCATTTTCCTGGTTTGTTTTATATAGTTCATCCTAATAAATAAAGTATGAGCAGATGTTAAAATTTTTATGATTCTTTAACGTACCAAAAGCTTTGTTTGATATCATTCGTTCAGTTTTCTCGTAGATGAGGAATAATTAAATTAATAAATAGTTATCTGATCTATTATAATGTAAATGTAAGAAATGTAAATAGACATAAGAGGAATATCTCTGGTAAGTAAAGTCCTCATAGTTCCTTGTGCGTGAGCCATTCGGTACAATTTCATGCAGACTGATCACGAAGGCTGGTGAATAATGCAGCAGTATGAAGTGCTGCTTTGACGGAACCTGGACAATGGCCCCTCAGGTCTGGTCGCAGCTTTACGGCTAATTAACTAATGACTCACTAACATATCGGAGCGTTTTTATTCTCAAAGGAACGCAAACTTATACAGCTACTTTATTTTAAAGCTGTAATTAGGAAACTAAAACTTTTTCTGTTCTGTACGAAAATGGACCAGAGACTTAGTAAGATTGGTCTATTTTTACTTTTTTTTTGCCAAAGAGCTTCTACTATGGCAAGAACTCAAATGTGCAGCGTTAAGAAATTTTACTGTCTAAAATTTATATTGACCTTAATAGAACAAAAGCTGTTTGCAAGTTATCTTTGTACGAATTTCGTTGCAGTTATTATCTGATAGGTTAATTCTGCGATAATTTTAAAATTTCAGTCTTTCCATAAATTACAAAATACATTTCCAGTGTCCGTGCTCTATTCCTTTCCTCGAGTGGAAAATTATCCTATTCCGAGCAACAGCCTTTTAAAAAAGAAAAGATTAGTTATGTACGTTTGTTAAAAACTAATTATGATTTAAAAAATGTTAAGTAAATTTTTAAAATTATTTAATGGTAATTTAATTCATGCCGGTGTTTTAAATACACAAAGATCCGTAGAATACGTAATTCTGATCTGTCTTTGTCTAAGACGATAGTATTACACGTCGTTGAAAATTTATACAGTTGATTTCCAATACGTTTGGCGTCGAGGAAGACATTTTATCTGATTGAATAGCGCTCCGCAGTTTAAAATAATTTCCTCTAATTAAAGCCTAATTACTCCTCTTCTCATTAATTATTTTCATTATTGTGGGACACGCCTAAATCGTGAAAAGAGAGTGTGTCCATTGTGGATCGTGTGTCAGATGGTAAATTGTGTAGTCCCTGCCAACAACCAATAAAAAATCATGCATGTGCACAGTGGGATAATGCTACAATTTCTGTCCGATATTGAGTTGTGTATTATAAAAGAGGATTTATGCAATGGAGTGGCCACAATTATACTCCCTGGTACGGTGCACAATTCATCACCGTTCGCAAGAGATTAACGATATATAATTTGGGTATCGATACTGCAGACTACTGCACTCTGTGTATCAAACTGCGGGGGGATAAACCTCAATGTAAACATCACCTATGAAAATTATTCCGCTTTAAACACCCACCTAAAAATTGAATTGTAACAATAGGATATTGCTTCGGGGAACTCATTCTGTTAGTTGTAATTCTCTTCGAAATATTATAATAAAAAAATCAGGCTAATATAATTTCACTTTTAGATTAGTTATAATTATATTTCAAAATTTATCGCCGGAGGATATTATTTTATCCTTCATGAAAATGAGTCTCATTTATGTTATTAATTAATTTATTTGTTTGAAGAAATTTTTTTTCGCTTTTTCCATAGACTTTTTGGGAACTGGTTTGATTGAAAATAATGGGTTTTCGGAAAAGAAGTAGGAACCGTTTGATCACTATTTCAATTTCACCTTCCTTCGTGAACATAGGCCTATGACGATCCTCTTCAGAAAGTTAAATCGTGAGAATCTTACTAGATAAGGAGGAAATTTAATTAATAAAAAACGGAGAGAAACAATCATTTGAATTGAGGAGAAATCAGCTGGAAAAAGACAGATTTTTTTTCGATTATATAAGAATATTCAACCCCCAATATTTATGGCCGAGACCCATACCAGTAGTGTACCAACTTGCAGTGGATGAAGTTTTCCGATGTACGTGAGCTTTATTCTCTCTATTGAGCGATGAAGAGAGGCCAAGAAGAGGACCAGCGGGGAAGGCTCATAGAAGAAGTTGAAACTCGCCGATGGTGGAAGGAGATAAAATGTGAGGGAAGTACGGTCAATAGCGCCAGTACTGCCAACTTTTAACATGTGTTCGTCTTTGCGGAGTTGAGCCCTCGGATAAAGCTGTTCTGATTTATTGACTAGTCGCAGTACATGGCCTCAATCCGAGCGATATCAATTCGCCCACGTGAATGACTACATGCAATTAATCTAACTCAGCCCTCCAAAACCATTAGCCGTCACCCGGGCGTCATAGAACCAGGCCGAACGGAAAAGGAAAGAGACTTCCTCCCGCTTCCTACCAATCTAAACCAAAGCGGTTCCCCCCCCCCCTTTCAGAGTTAATGATGCCGACGATCCCTTGGCCGTGTTCAAACGCTGCTAATTCCTCGTCAGTGGTGGAATTTTTTTTTTGGAACAGTATATAATTTTACATTGCGGTACGGATACTTCACAGAAGTACGTTTAAAGCATTTCACTTGAAACTCAAATGTTAAGAAGTCGTCTTTCTGAAAAAATCTCCGGATGACAGAGTTATAAATAATACAATACGTATGGTTCTAATAAAAATGTGTGAAAAGAAATTTTACTCCAACAACAGGCAAGTCAGTAAATAAAGGCATATTTTTTTTTTAGGGCAACAGGCTACATGAGGGTGATCCACATTGGGCAACTCCCCTTTAATAGCATAGGAAGGGATTAGAAAGGGGGGATGCGGAAGGGTGGAGGAAGGTAGCCAAGGGTTACCAGGGCCCCCGGGCTATGGTTTAAGGATCCTACCCGGCATTCGCCTAAAGAAATGCAGTGAAAACACTAGAAAAACCTGCATCGGGTAGGTCGGGCATTTGGTACTTGTCCCACGCCCTTCCGATGACGGGAGAGGAGTTTATTTTTCTTAAGAAAGAAATTAATAATTTTATAAGAAAGCCTGCGAGAGGATTCTCTCGCAGGTAACCTGCGAGTAATTTTCTCTCGCAGGCAGAACCTTTTAGGAGAGATACGAAGGGGCTACCTTTGGGTATGCCTTTTCCTCTCCGGTTTTGAACTAAGGTTCCCACAAGCCGAGCCACCTCGGCCTGTTCTGAGAGGTGTATGTTCCGGGGTCGCAGACCTTGGGCATACTGTAAGAGTAGTTCACTATTGCTATTGGAATAGTCGGCCAGCTGCCTCCAAAAGTGGTCGAGGCACGGAGAAGGTAATGCTACGTCCCCACAGCAAACTCCTCTCCCGCTATCGAAAGGGCGTGGGGCAAGTACCCAATGCCCGACTTACCTGATGCAGGTTTTTCTAAGGTTTTCCCTGCATTTATTTAGGCGAATGCCGGGTAGGATCCTTAAAATATAGCCCGGGGGCCCTAGTAACCCTTGGCTACCTTCCTCTACCCTTCCGCATCCCCTCCTTTCAAATCCCTTCCTATGCTATTAAAGGGGAGTTGCCGAATGTGGATCACCCTCATGTAGCCTGGGCCCTAAATAAAAAAAAAAATAAAAAAATAAAAAAATTATTGACTTACGGTTGTGGAGGAAAGTGTTGGGAGACTTTACTGTTACAAAGTGAATATGTAATATTATTATTTGTATCTTCCCCTTAAGATTAATGACTATTTCAAGTAGACTTTTCTCGTACAGTCGTAATTCAGTTCCGGGTAATTCAGATAAAAGCTATTATGAATCCGGTTTCGGTTTAAAATAATCGATTGCTAACGTTCTCAATGACCACCAAACTCATTCTGTCTATTAGCAACCTGTCGGCCCGCATCATATTGCGCTGATATCGTGGTTGAATAATTACTGGTCCTGCGTTTTGTTGCGCGGTTACTGGAAACGAGGAGTCCGATGCGATAAAGAGATAGAGTTCAACAGACACCGCAATTAGCATCAGTTTAATACAGGCGAAAGTTTGCTTCGTGAATGCAGTGCCGTAATACAGAATCGTATCTAAATACCTGCTGTCCGTTGAATTCCGTTTGTCGGATGTTCTTTACTAAATAAATATATCTGTAATTGATTTTGAGGCAAATTACCGCAATAAAAAGTTAAAATAAATGACAAAAAGTGATTCGGAAAGTGCTAACATAATATTGCTAGATATCGTTCTTTTCGTCGAGTATAACTCAGCAGTTATATAATTTTTGAATTATTGAATTTCATTTTTCACGTAATCGTATTAACTAGAAAAAATTTCCTCGTTAGTAATCTGCATTAATATTCTAATAAATAAAATACATTTACATGAATCGAATGCGCACATCATAAGGCCAGGCACATGTAATTCCATGAAATTAGTGGCTTTGCCCTATTCCGATTAGTAATGTAATAGAATCATTTTCCATCACTTCAAATTTTATTAAAATTTGAAAGAGTCTTGGAACGAGTGAAATGTTGTGTCATATATAGTTTTGTTTTTACGTCAGTGTTTATTTTTTGGATATGAAAATTTTCCCGTTCTGCCCGTTTGGAGACTATTTATAAGACTGTTGTGTACATTCTCACTTTACTCTAAATTTTCATTTTTTTTCCCCAACACAACCCTTCCATGCCATTCACGGAAGAAAAAAGACTCGAGCGTCCCTCCCGCTTATTAAATTCTTGCCCAAGGCGAGATTCCTATCCCCGCAAAGATAGAAATCCTGCTTCGCCGTCAAAGAGCTTGCGGCACGCGAAGGGCAACGCCTCCCCCTGGAAGAGAAGTTGCGTCTTTGAGGTACGCTGCAATTATTGGCTTCGGAGCTGTTTCCATCACGGCGGACTAGCCTAAATACTCATTTCGTGTTGGCCAAGTCTGCTCTTTCACCTGAACCCTACGGCCAGACAGACTCAGCTTTGCCATCTCTACGGCACGGCATGAGAGTTGCCTACGTCTCAAAGGGAACGAATGGATTTATTAGTGGCTCAATGAATGTACTATCAATTATTATTAAATTTAGTAGCACTTAAAGACTGAATACATTACTCACATGGGTCACCAAATGAAGCATAAAGCTGCCAAATGAAACGCCGTCCTCCGATTCAAAATATTTTCCAATAATATCCATAATTTTTATTTTAATACGTTTTAAGCCTGCTACGTTTGTTTGAGAATCGCAAAATCTAAAATAATAAAGCTACTACAAATAATCATTATTCACCTTAGCTACTATAATCGGAGTCACGAAAATGTAATATCCAGGCCAAGTGGTTAACCACCCCGCACCAACCACTCGTGTAGTCACGTTGCCAGATTGTGCACCCCTTAACTACCACTTAACCTAGTTATCCACATGATTGAACACTGGAAACATAGCCGAAGTGTCCATGTCCTTGAAATTATATTTTCGTGGCGCCGACTATAGTCTTCCTGTTTCGCGCTCTTAATTCCAAGTTATTCCCAAAATTCTGTTCAGCATAATTATTAAATAGAAACTTACAGGTTTCAACTATATATGGTTTTCGAAAAACGTTACTGGAGATTTCCTATTCGACAAGTTTGTTTAATATAAAATTGAGCGTATATATTCCGTGAATTAAGAAATTAAACGTAGTAATTTTAATCCCCAAGGTTTTTAAGTTTTATAAATTACTATCTGGGTGGTCTGAGTTTCCAGGGTTATGAACATTAAAATCATTGACATCTATAACCTTGGATTCGACTCCGATCTCGGTTGCTGTAAAAGTTGTAATTTTACACAAAAAAACAGCGATGGAAACGCTTTAAATCTCATTGACCCAGAAAAGTATTTTATCGACGAAAATATTGGCCGTTTATGCATTTTGAAATTTTACACCCCCGTCCACCCCCGGGTTCTATAGGAACACGCGTACGAAATTTAGTCAAATTTTCTTCAAATAATTTGTATGCGGAACACACGGAAACACTCAATTTTATTTAGCTGGGTGCCCGGCGTTGCCCGGTGTACTAATTTATATGAACCAGAAAAGTATTTAATTCTATATTAATAATTAGTCAATAAGTGATTTAACCTAAATCTAAATGTTCCTAGTTTCGTACATACTTTCAACCGATAGTGCATTAATTGCATAAATACATTGAATTTAATTACATCAGTCCCAACAAACATACCGTCGAATCTTTTTACGAATAGAATACTTAAATATGCTTCATGATTATTACAGGATATAATTATTCCTGTCTTCAGACATTACGAAAGATTAAATTCATGAAATTGATTGCTAGAATCACAATGTATATGCAATATTGGACTAACATGGCATGAAAAATAAATTATATTATCCGCAAGGATCGTAAAGTATTTCGTATTGTTTTTTATTATCATTCTATGGAGTATTTATGGATAAAATTATACTTTTTATTCAATGAAAATATTTATGCTGTATTTCATTACGTAAATAGAAACTATTTCCTTTGTTCGTCGCGTAGTAACATCTCTCTCTGTCGCGTGACGTCACGGTCTCTTTGGGCGCAGTAATTTAACACAAATTTATCACGGTTTGAATTATAATTCTTTCCACATTTATGCTATGGGTTTCTCACCTCCGCAGTACCGCTTCTCGTGTTTTGAAGAATGTGTGTACCAATTTTTGTTGAATTCTGTCTACGCGATAAAATTTGTATAAAGAACAACGTAAATACATACATACATACATACATACATATAAATATACATCCTTTTTTATTATATAGATATAAATAAGTCATCGTAAAGCAGATGTACTCAGTACGTAAACAAATATTCAATTTTGTTATATGATATAATCTTAGATTAAAATTTGCATTTTAACTTGTAACAATAACGGAATTGTTACTCATAATTTTATTTCCTAATCTCAAAATAAATGTCCCAGTCAACATTCCATTGGATGATATATTCTTTTTAGAAGCTAACATGTTTTCATACGTGGTCAGCTGCAGGACTTGGGGAGAGATTTATAACGAAATTTGCGTGTCGAGGGTTATTCATATCAGGAAATGTGATAGTTCGCTTGCGTGAAACGAATTGACTCTTTATATGAAGTTCTCAACACGTCATATAAACGGGCTGCTCGATAACATTAGATACACACATTTTTATACACAATACTGAATGATTTCGTTAGAGATTTTTAGTAACATTTATAACGTTGCAGAAAAATATCGTACAATAAATAAATTTACTGTCACTAGTGAATTAAAAATTAAGTTGATTTTTTTATATATATTTACATGTTAGGCGAGTAATTAATTTTTTAAAAAATATGTTTATTTTCGTAACATTATAATTCTTTTTTTTTCACGGAATCATAGATGCTATAAATGCCTGACTAAGAACAAATTTCCATTTAACATTATCCATTAGTAATTTTAAATTAAGAATACCGAATGAAGAGATCTTCATGAAATTATAAGTCGCAACGATGTGTAGAATGAAAAAGTTTGGACGAAAATAAATAAGGTAGGCTGGTAATGTGAAATTCCTGGCGCCTTTGACATTCTTCCCGCCATTTCACCAGTCCGTTGTGCACGTAGAATAGCATACACTGAAATAAAGGGAGTGTTCCACACACCACGTGAGCTGAGGAAGCTACCCGGAGCATGTGTTCTCGTACAATACACGTCTAAGCAAATATTTATCCTTTGTTAGAAGACAAGTTCAGTCGTAACATAAAATACAGAGAGTCAAAATTTATGTCAATCTTATGCATTTAGTATGAAACCAAAACAAATTTTCTCAATAAAATAAAGTTAGTTTCTACGGATTATTTTTGTCCACTTATATCACGCTTCAGTAATTTCTCTTTGGTATAAAGCGGACGAATTTGTATACATTGATAGATCTTAGATTGTTTTAATAAATATTCTCTCATCACAGAGACTCACAAAAGAAAAATACTTCATTATTATATATAAATATAACATTTTAATTAGACCAGTTGATTTATTAAGACGGCTATTAATTAATGGCTTGAGTGTTCTACGTTAATAAAAAATATTACGACAAATTAGGGTAAAGTTAACGTAATTTTTAAATAAATAAATAATTGCGCAATATAACGTTATGCAAAAATATGATAAAAATATTACTGAATAAAATTTATTTTACAATTGGATCCTTTACATATTTTTCCTGAAAATTTTTCTGAATTGCTTTCAGGCATCCCGGCCTAATGGTTTCCATTCGGATTTTTTTGTCTAAATTTCCATAACAATGTGTTTATTTTTTCTCTCGAGTCTGCTCTTCCTGATATCTACCCTCTACTGTCTTAATGCTAATGGTAATGATTATACATATAGAGAAGTCGTGGGCATTGAGCAATTTATCACCGAGGAATCGCTTTCATGTAGCAGCTACATAAGTATTCATAAACAAAGCTCGCTCTTTTTCCTTTCAGATCTTCTACGTCACTGAAGTGCTTTGAAGCAAAATGTTTACTCCAATTTCAGCAGCAATTTCTTTTATTACCCTCATAAGGCCCTGAGTGGAATTACAGTGAATTTTTTTCCTTGAAACCATTACTGATGTCTTCTGAAATTCGCTCTCATTTCAGACAAGGCTCCTGGATCAGTAATGGTGAACACACTTGACGAAACGATTACATAATTTTCCAAATGTTGCGAAATTCATTAACTGTGTGTTCATTTTATTTAAAGTATTAAAAGATCATTTACGAAAACAATTTGGCGTATGGCTTTTTCTCATCACTAAACATTATTTAAAAAGATGGATTAGCCTGTTCTGTTTTGTAATATTTGTGCTCAACCCTCTCATTTTTTTTATTATGTTATGCACTATAAAATACCGCAACGAAGAAGGTAAGTATGTTGCAAGTGATCTTCATACATTTCGAGTCTGCGTTCAGAGGCCAAAGCTCCCGGACTGGAACGAAAGAATGTGCAATAAAGCCACGTAGTATATCATGAAATCCCCTCTAGGCCAACAGATCTCCCCCTTCCCTCCAATCTCAACCATCGGGCTTCCATTTCTGGCGGGCCGGTACCTCGAAAGAGTGTGAAATTGGCTGACATAATTGTGAAAGACTTTTGGACCGGCTAAACCCAATATACGGTGGTCTTCTTTTTCATTCTTCACCATAAAAGCAGCACGTTTATTGGAGTTATATGATAACAAAAGTGAAACTATTACTTTAGCTCTTCTCAGATCACAACAAGGACGAATATTATTGTTGTCTTCAAGTACGTGATTTGAAATAATTTAAGATTTAATCGTTACTATTAGTGCACGAATAAATTTAATAGTCTTATAAGACGTAATCAAAAACTACTTGATAACCATTAGATAAATGTTAAATATTTGCAAGTTTTAAATTTTATTCTGATAAATTATTATAAACGATTTAGGACTCATAAGTGAGATAATTTGCACAGAGGAATTATACGCTTTTAAGTACATTCACCAGTGAGCTGTTTCATAATATTCAATTTTTTATATATTTAATTGTGACATGAACAGAAAACTGTCAAAAATAAAATAATAAATGTTTATAGTAAACAGAGAATGGAAAAGAATTACGTTCTACAGGACGGATACAGGTTTAAATGTACAAAAAGCAGAAATAGTTTTGAAGTGAAAAACAGAAGCTATGTACAACAGAAAGAGTAAATATTCATCAGCTTCATGAAAGGTGGTGTATAAAGCAGATAACGTGTAAGCAACGTTCAGTCAGCAGTGGGACAATATTAAAGATCAATTACCAATAAGTGTTAGATATAAATAAAGTAGGTCGTAGTAGTCGTAGATAGCCCGGAACCAGACAGCTTCAGCGAATTGTCAACCACAGACGACATTAATCTATGGCCGCACGCAGAATTCACTACTTTCTAAGGTTTACGTTAGTTACAATATACACCTTGTGGACAGTGTTACCATTTTATATACAGTTTTATTATGAGTAAGTTATTTTTATATATCATACTGTTCAGATTCAACAATCCTGAGAGGGAAATACTTATACTAACTTGTATTCAGATTAAATAAAATTATAATTTTTAAAGTTTATTGTAAATAATTTTTTTTTCTTATTCTACCGCTAATACTAACTATTTTTAGCATAACATGTTTCAATATCTGTTAGAGCACCCATTTTTAAAGGGCAAGTGAATTCATATTTAAGGAAAACGTTATTTTTTTTTATTCTTATGATGTTTTTGAAAAGTTTTGGTTTGAAAAAATTAATAATTATTGATTAATATTATAATGGCCCATTTAATAATTTTATATGAAATAGTATAATTCTGAAACTTCTAGAGAGTGTAAACACTTATGTACTGCCTGCAACCTCAAATAATCAATCGATTATTAAGGGTCGTGGCTGAGAGGCGTTTTGAGTACAATAATAGTGAAACATTTATATTTTCCAACGACGGTGAATTTGACACTGAACCAGTTACGACGTACACACATGTCACATTGACAAGTAAAGTGTGATTGAAAATGTTTGAATTGTCTCGTCCTTCTTACTAAAGGCAATGAGGATTATGCAACCTTCGCAACTTTATCCGAAACGCTCGAGTAAACACCCACTTGAGTCTCATCACCGACTCGGCCAGCTATAATTAAGCAGACCTGCTGCCGCAGCTGTCTCCCCTCCCGTACAAGTATATTCTGGACCAGTCATCTCCAACGTCTCCTCATTTTTTTCCGCTTTTTTTTTT